>JASSRZ010000001.1:17679881-17690259 GCA_032164315.1 Malacoctenus gilli
TTCCCGGGTCATTCGGCCCCAAATCAACTTAATTTTCGCACAGGAGGGCGTTTCTGGGCAGGGGGCATCTGTTTATGTCGTTTTGGGGCAAAAAAAAATCCCAAAAATTTTTTCCAGTTTTTTGACCATTTGCATGCCGTTTTTTTCCAACAGTTTTTTGGGCTTTCCTGGGTCATTCGGCCCCAAATCAACTTATTTTTCACACAGGAGGGCGTTTCTGGGCAGGGGGCATCTTTTTAAGCCATTTTGGGGCAAAAAAAAGACCCCCAATTTTTTGACTTTTGACCATGCCGCAGCTGTCGTTCTTTTCAAAACAGTTTTTGGGACTTTTTGGGGGGGTTTTGTTTTTCCCCAAAGCGGTATACACGGATGCCCCCTGCCCAGAAACGCCCTCATTTTTCAGAATGAGAGAAGAGAAAGTATCAACAAATGTTTTCCTCTCCTCGTCTGGAGGCAAAGATCGACTCTTTGATAATAAACTTGGTGCATTCCTTGAACCCACACTGAAATGCAATCTGAAACTGGCCAGGTTGGTAAACACAAACACACCATGTTTACTGACCACACACTGCAGGGCTCTTTGAATAGACAGACGTCTGTTCCTGCCTTCTGTGGCTGCCACCCCACTGTGGGCACAACATTGTGTTAAACACGTAGAACACTATAGTACACCGTGGTGATTGCATTATTGCAGGCGCGCACTGAAATGATTACATGACATTTCGTGATACATGTTTACCCTCAGCAAAACGTCATCTGACAATCTTTCCTCAGTCCAGTCACGGTGATCGGGTCAGCCTGCCTTTTGTCAGATTTAATTTACCTCCAGTACTTAAAACTAAAGTATTTCAAATGTCTGGGCTGACCCCCAATAAGACCAGCATCCATCCTGTTGGCACAATTACAGGGAAAAGTAGGATCAATGGGATCTAATTTAAGGCAGAAGCATTATTCTAAAACACGGAGCCCAGCGCATCTCTGCGTGGAGCCAGCAGAATGATTAAGTGCCTTGGTTATATCCTGTATGGCTCTGCTGCACATGCCACAGAGAGAGTGTTCATGTCCAGGATCCCATCACCCCAGCCTCTATTACATCCTCAGAGCAGTCAATACTGGGCTCTGACCGCCAGTCAGTCACTCTCGGGTTGCACACACAAGCAGAATACCAATCAGCTTGGAAAACGCAGGGCTCTGCATCGGCTTCTGCGTGCACACCTTTTCCAAGCGGCCGACTGTTCGGACGGGCGTGCTCCCACAATTTTGATGTGTCACAAAGCGAACTATCCGCGAACTGGAAATCGAGGCACGAAAACACTTGGCGTAGTACAAAGTACAAAGCTGTCCAGCTTAGCGGCACCGTAGTGATGGGGGCTCATTAGCGGGCATGACGCTAAATATAAGCCTTCAGTTTGCAAATCGTGGATAGGATTGAAAAAAAAAAAAGTCAGTTCAACATAAAGTTGATGAGCATAAATGTCTGCAACTACCACAGCAAAAGCATAAAAATACTTATGGATGGGCCAAATGGAGTATATTTTTAAATCTTAGATATCAATGACGATGAAGCAATCAGGAATGCCTCTAATAAGGAAAACAGATGCATAGGTAAATACCCCAGTGTACTTCTCTCACTCAGCCATTGTTAACTTCAGAGTTTTATCAAATCTTATAGCATGCTTTGTTTTCCAATACAAAATCTTCATAATAGGGGGTCCTAATAAAAATGCAATCCTAAATTCACGTTACGCCATTTGTAGGGTGCAGCAGAACCGTCAAGGCGGTGTTCTACTCGTTCTGTTTCACTAGTGTTGGTTCCTGTGCAGCCACATTGCTTTGTTGACAAGACTGATAAAAAATACATGGTTGCTGATGCCAGCAATTAAAAAGTCCTGAGTTGACTTCGGAAATCAGTCGCTGTCTCTGCTCATCCATTGTCATCACATGTTGGCCAGCCAGTGGTTCACAGTCATCTGAGGTCACACTTTTAAACAACTTGAAACCAATTGAATAGATGGAGGGGGGGGGGGGCTCAAAGAAAAAGCAAAAACACATTTTCCAAAACAGCCCTTTTTTTGTGTTCATTCCCGGTTTTGTAATAAAGTTGAAGCCAACTCTGTTAATATTGTAGCAGGTGAAGTCAGACAGTGTTAACAAACAGGAGGGGCAGCGGTAAATTTTTTATGTGCAGTTCCTTTTTCCCCACAGAGGGAAACAAAACATGTGGGCCTGATCAAATTGACACGTGCAGCGAAAGGTCTCCACCACCCTGCCCTTCTCCATCTCCCCTCCTCTTTGTCTTTATGAGCGTCGGCTCAAATCTTCAGTGAAGCTTCGACTTCATGCAACATCAAGCTAAACTCCTCTGCTGCCATAAAAAAAACACACACACTCACACAGTACAAGGTCACGAGGCTATTTTATCTCTGCCTTCAGAAATGTATCCAATATGAAAAGAGATGTTAAAGACCTTGAAAACTTTTTCTCCCGCATTCACCTTCTTCAAAGTAAAAGAGTCCCACATGCACACTCAAATTGACACACTTTTATGGCTCGCAGGAAAGATTTCCTGTCATGTTGAGGTCAATCAAATCTGATCAAACGCTCCTGATGAAGCAGAATAACTAAAAATGTAATTGTGGAAATTGATTGGTTGAACACTTAAGTACAGCCAATCGTTGCTTTTAAACTAGCGATGCCGCACGCAGAAATGTAGCATTCCACACCTTGGAAGAAGTGCAGTCGTGGTCAAAAAAAGCATTTTCCTCTAAGATTAATCATGTCCTTTTACAACTATCAATCAAATGTTACTGCTTTGAAGAAGATGAACACTTTGCCCGGGTATCATTTCCCATCTGGCTCTGTTTTCAGGGGATTGTTGACGGCGAATGACAATGAGCGTGACGTTGTGCGCGGCACTCCGCTCTCACAGCGTCGTGTTCGGCTTCGATGCTGAGCTCTGCACGCTGCTAACTGCATCAGCAACCGATTGGAACACACTGGTCTCCCTTCAGATTGTGTACATAATAAAGGCTGCGCATGCACTCAGGCAAGAGTTGATTAAGGAAGGAAGAGATTGCCAAGCCAAGCGGCTCATCGTCAGTTCAATGGGTTTTAATGAAACACCTTGATCAAGGCCTATTTCACTGTGCGGGAAATCGGATCAAGTCAGTTTCATAAATAATTATATTTTGGTCGACAAATTACTACCTCGGAGGAGTCTCTGTCTTAACCAACGTGGAGACAATCTGCTAATTAGCATGGTCACATCACAGGCAGCTATTGCTCTTTTCAGAAAACACAATTTGCATAATAAGGTTTTTTGAATTTGCGCTGTTCCCTCTCTTATTAACCTTCCATTAACCTTTGGATAAACACAGGCAGCTCGGAGCATTATTCCCTGGGATCACACACCAAAAACCTTGGCCGAAATTCATCAGACCAGCTGTGGAATTGCTTATGGGTGATTAGGCCACTGATAGCCGCTCGCCTCACTGAAGATGAAGATCTCGTAGAAACTGCCCACTGCAAAACAGCCGGAGCCCAGTTTGGGTCTCTGTGTTCCCTCACACACATGTGATTTGAAGTGATTGGTGAATCAATCTAAAGCGAGGAAAACTGAGAGGGACAATTTTGAACTTTGCCACACAGAAGTGATTCCTTGATGCTATTTTTACCTCCACGAAGGCTGTTGTGTTTTCAGTGCTGCTTGTTTGTGAGAAAACAGATTTCCAGCCAAGCAGCCTTCTTCAGAACGTGTTCCCTACTTCTCTTTGAGTTGTGGCGCCATACTTTAACACATTTTTACATCTGAATATTTCAGGGGGGCAGTGAATTTCAATAGCAGAAAAACAGGAGTGTTTCCGACATGATGGTGAGTCTCTGTGTGAGTCTACATTCACAAGGAGAACCACAAGCACATTTTGTCCTCATCAACCAAATCATTTTTGAAATTTATTCAGCCATGTGTGGAGCTTTTAGAGATTTGCATTTTGTAGACGAGTGGACGCTTTGTCTTGTCAGAGGTCTGCGCTCTCCAAATGCTTTTTGACTCCTAAAGTGGACTCAATGGAATTATATCCAAGTGTGTGATGCGCCAGAAGATTTACTGTAAAACTGTTTAGCCGCAGTTTGCCCTCTGATCACGGGCTGAAATTAATTTGAAAAAAGGAAAACGAAAGTAATTCATGCAATTTCAGTGAGAACGAGAGAAGCACCAAGAGTCTTCCTGAAACTAATAGTTGCGAGTCTGCGTCAAAGCATACTGCAAATAATCTACATACAGCTTTTTGACTGTCCTCGAGATTTTTTTTCGGCAGCTCACAAAAATAAGCCAGTTGAATGACTTGACGGAAATAACAATGAGGCACTTCAACTGAACTGCAAAAATGTGTACAAAGTTCACTTCTTAACGGTGAAAAGTTTAATAGAACACCGGCGCTAAAATCTGAAACCGCTATAAAGACAATCTCAGAAGAGCCATGTGTCTAATTCAAGTGTTTTGTTGCCCCGTGTATCCATCTTCGCCTCTGTCTTTGTTTCCACCTTTCACATGAAGCGTGCCTTCACTCTTATACTTCTAAAACATTTGTATAAAACAACATGTGACAACAATGCAGGGTGCCTAGACACAAAACCTATTATATCTGCAGTCTCTTGAGTTTCCCAAGCCTCTTTCTCACTTTTCTTTTTGCCCTGAAGTGATGATAGAAAATCTATTTGACATCTGAACATGCAGCGTTTCCTAGATCTGCATGATCCGTGTCAAAGAGGAAGACACGTGTGACCTGGTAAAGGGGGAGAGAAAAAGAGGTGTTTTATTCTGAAGCTTGTACAAGAAGAAGCTAAATGAGGAAAAGTAGAGGGGGGTTTTTTTCGACTGGGCAACAAATTTCACGCCTGATAGAACCGATGTGTGCATCTTTTAAGCTACTATTATAGCAATTATATGCAAATCCTACAGCTTTGAATACAAATAGGTATTTACTTCTATTCTCCCCCTTTCTTCGTACCACATACTTTGGCAAGAACATAAGCCTTCAGGCACTTGATCACCGAGTACATATCCAACTTGTGTGAAGCACCTACAAGTTTCTCGAACACTGTTTATCAATTAAGAAAAGTGAAACTGCGAGCTTTTACGCTGATGTTCTGCCTCCCGCTGCTATTTTATTATCTACATTGAATTTCGCGCTATGGAGTCAAGCGGAACCACTGATTTTTAATTATTGTGCAAATAATGGTGCAGCAGTTTTATCTTACTCTTTCATTCTTGTTGTTTCACAACCGTATTTCTCTTTTTTTAAAAATCGTCATGCAACAACGATCCTGATAAATGATCATTACTCTTAATAATATAGTCCCTAATTGACTGTTCCAGCATCTCTGAAATATCATTTATTTTCTGTTGCCAGTTTCTAATGTATTTACAAAGTATATTCCGTACAACATTTTCAGGAACATTATTTTTGAAGTAGCGTGCATGCATCTAACGCACTGTCAGAAGTGCTTTTTTGCTGTGCTGCTTGTTTGTGTGTGTGTGTGTGTGTGTGTGTGTGTGTGTGTGTGTGTGTCTGCGTGTGTGTGTCTGCGTGTGTGTGTCTGCGTGTGTGTCTGTGTGTGTCCCAGAGGACTCCAATCTAATGGTTCAACCTCTTCCTCCAGTTCAGTCAGACTCTCCCCGCGGTTGATTAACTTTGTGATCCATTAAGTGGCTTCATCCCCTCAGCAGGGAGAAAGTGCCCTCCACCCTACCCTCAGAGGATTAGGGGAATCCCTCAGACATCATCAAAGGAACTCCAAGGTGAACAGAACTGCAGACTTTCTATAAAGCATCGGCGGCGAGGACACCATTTTTCTCCGAATCGGACCAAACGCGGGGCTGGTCATGAAAACGGAAGATTTTTACATTGTGGCCAAAGATTCGAACATGCTATCGTTCGTGCAAGTTGGCCTTATCTATGACATGCAGGCCAACATAAATGCGGCGATGGGATATGAGCATTTCTAAAAACAAAACGCTTGATTAATTAAAGAACCAAGTCTCACTCACTCACACACTCAATCAGTAGTTCAATTTGTTCAGGTTGTATTTATAAAGAGGCCGCCATCTTGCACTGCCATGTTTGTACAACAGATCCAACCAGAGGATGCGTCTTGCTTTGGAAGGGGGACGTCTCACAGGCCCCAAAACACACCAGCAAGCGGATAGCAAAGACAGCTGTGGCGCTCTATCATATATATTGTGCAACAAGAGTGAAGGAAGCGGTGGTCCAACTGTCATCTGTGAGAAAGCAGACGCAGAAGCGAGACTCAACATTAAAAAAAACAGGCCGGGCGGCAACACGGGGGAAACATTGGTGTGGATTTTCCCAGTGGAGGTCTTTCACAACGAAAAAAAAAAGGCTTTAACTCCTACACTGAAGTTGCGTCTTTTCTGCTAGACAGGTGAGCCTCTAATGCCCGGTAAAAGCTGCGCGATTATGGGCTGTCCCAGACCAAAGATCACTGATCATGGTAAAAACCTTTGGTCGTGCCTCCAAAAACAATGGTCTTACAGCGCAGAGTCAGACAGACGAGAGCCAGCTTCTGAAAAACGACTGATGTGAAGCCATTTTGGGGAGAAAAAACAACAGAGTTTGTAACACAGTGAATGTGACTCGAATAATTATGCGAGTAAAATTTCCCCCAAAAATAGTAAAAATCTTGAGAAGTGTGACACTTGAGAAGTAACACTTTATGCATTTGTTACACTTTATCATGGTAAGAGGCACTCAGACAGCCATTGGCAGCAATAAAGACATCCATCCGATTCTTTTTCCTTTACTTTGAAGCGCAGCAGGGTGTAAATATCCGTCCGAACATCGGCTCTTTCTGTTCACTCCGCATAAACGTTAAGCCCAAATTCACAGTGCCACAGCGGTTGACTCGAGCGGTGCTGTGAATTGTATGAAGCTGCAAGGCCACAACTTTCATTTTAACTTTCCCTCAACGAGCCCAGACAAGGTGTGAATGTGGCATGAAATGAGGTGCGGAAGCAGGGCCAATTGATATTTAATTAATGCTAGGCCTGACTGGAGGGCCCAGGCTCATCTGCTGCATGTCTCATCCAATATGCATGATTTACAAGCGGGCTTCTTGCCACAGCAAACTTTCCACGCAATAAGGAGCATCAGTGTGAAGTGGTGTACACAGGCAGTGGGCACACACACACACACACACACAGGAAGCATGGAGTCTGGAGCAACACTGTAAATCTCGACAAATGCCATGTGGACACTGACAACATGCGGAATATTTCAATCCCCGCAAGCAAAACACAGCTGAGCGCACAAAAGGCGACCAAATGTCAACAGACTTCAAACTGCGCGAACCCTCATATTCCTGAAATTTTTTTGAGCATCAAATTGAAGGTTTGCGTTAAAAGGTCTTTGTAGTTCCACTTAAAATATTTATAAGCGAAGCTCAGCATAAACACCTTTGCTGTTCGGGGAATGCGCAGAGGACATCTTTTCTCTTTTCTGAAACCCTCCTGTCTCATTAATATGAATGCCTTATAAAGATAAATCTGGTGTTGTCTGAACTATATACAAAAAAAGATTGAACAAATTCCCAGTTTGTAGAATGGATGATTAAGATGTTTTATAATCATTCTTTGATTGGGTGATGTTGATTATTTTAACAGAGGAGAAAAAGCTCAGCATCAACAGGATTTGAAGCTTTTTTATGCTATGACATTGGAACTTTGGTTTGCCTGAATTTTTGCGTATCGCAAAATATATTACATTCTTTGGTGAATTATGACTACAAACATGAAAAACAAGTTAACTAAAGATCAGCCTTTCATACAACAGTAGCACGATGGTAATGTTTTAACTATTGATAGCTTGCAATATATTGCGTGATGCTGTCAGTAAGGTGCACGGTATCACATAAGTGTGCGTAATGGCTTTTAGCATTCGCTTTATACAACACGTATTTTCGTGTGCATGTTTCATTTACATTTTGTATTCGAGGCGCGTCTCCCGCTTGCTGGCCTACAAAACTACGGCGCCCTTTGGGGATAGTGAAGTTGAAGTTGAGGTGAACATGAGGTTTCAATGTGACAAAACAGTTGTGAGGAGGCGAAGAGGAGGGAAAAAAACAGCCCAAACTGTCAACTGTGAAACACTTTTCTCCAGAGAAGCATTTCGTCAGCTGTGTATTTGTTTTAATCCGGTAAAATACGATCGGCTGCACCCTCAATAATTTGTCAGCATACTTTCCGTAACCACCTCTTTCATTACACTCCGCCTCAACCAGGTTGGCGCGGCGATGCCTTCTTGGCTGACCTCATTCCTGACGGCCTAGATTCGACGAGGAAACATCCCTCCGAGATTTTGATCAATACTGACATAATAGCATCACATATTATCTATCTCTATTGGAGGGAGCTCTGTCGCCTATGAAGCCAGTTAAACACTGTCAACTCAATTTCCAGTTCAAGAAAAAAAACTGCTTGCGATAATTTGAGCTTTGTGACATTGCAGGTCAAGTGTGACCAGTCACCGTCAGAGAAAAGGATCCACTGTGGTCGTTCAGGGATGAACATGAGCAGCAACACTGCAGAGAGGGGCCGTTAGAAAAATGTGCATCAACTGATTCACGTACACCTCTTCCTCTTCTTCAACACTGATGTCACAGTACAAACATGGTAAATGGACTAGTCTAATAGGTTGAGATTTTTTCATTGAATATAGCCAATTTAAAGCTCTTCACACCATAAAGTTATTCACAAAAATCAAAACAAATAAACACACAAACATGAACATCGACTATGTTGAGCCCCGCAAACAACACACGGCCACCTCCATCCACCAGCATGTCAGGAGCAGACAGACAGTAATGACCAGGGAAGGCCGCAAACACATTAAACATTACCTTAAATAAGAGTAGAGTTGTTGTTGAACAGCCTAATGGCAGATGGCTTCAAGGACATTGAGGTTTATTTTTGTGAAGGAGGCTTTTAACAGGGGGCTTGAAGACAACATGGTATACAGGGACATAAATAGGTTGTCGGATTATGTCTTTTGCTTTCTGGGCCACACAGTCCTTCCCGATTGCCCACAAGTTTCTCTCCAGGACGCCAGTAATTTCAGAGCGAACTTCAACAATATAATCTAATCTTGTTTTGGTCCATAGAGTCCAAACATTTCAAAGTAGATAGATCATTTTGACCTGGTCCTTTTTCAAAGGAGCTCGAAGAATTGTGAGCATCGCCGCCGTACTCCAGGCTGCCACAAACAGCACCGGAATGGATCTGCACTTTCTGACTCTCCCATCAAGCTGTAAACTGCAGAAAGACAGCAGTATCACAGTATGAGAGTCCCTAATTGTGCAGAGTTTATCATCCTTTCAAATGTATGTGAATCAATAAATTACCTCTCCAATTACATTTGCATTTTAATCTCTACAGAGAGCTACAGGTATCACATTCCTTCCCAGGCGGCTGTCCGATGAATTCAGCCAGCAGAGGAAACAGGACATCATTTTTCCTGCCCGGGCCATCTGTCAGGCCCCCCAACACCGGCCGTGTTACATTAAATAAATGCCTGGCTTTTCTCTGGAGTCCACAGCAGCGTTATTAAACTGCCTACCTGGGTTACGATGATAGATCTTCCCTAAAGTTTGGACCCCCAGCAAGTCCAGGTTACCCATAAATGCAGAACATAAAGAGATTGCTTGTGCAGACAACCAGTAGGGGCAATGAAATCGTGCTGCACACAACTGACTCGGCTTGGGTTTTGACAGAGGCCAATTTGGGCCAGATGAAAATATGAGAAGCCAACAGTGCAAAACCTTTGACCGTAACACGAACAGTAAAGTGAAGCCAACAGGACAATAATACTGAAGCAATTAATATATGGCCAGAAAGATTGTAGTTTTAGCGGGAATGATATAAATGTCCCACAACGTAGAGTGCTTTCGGGAAATGCAGAATCAATGTTTTTCACGAACAGAAATGATAAGAGTTCCAAATTTTAAGTCTCTACTGCTGTGAGGGTTGAATTACTTCCCGCACAAAGTGGACAAATGCCCCCATTCAATGGAACCCCACTGGTCCCGAAACTGCAGATTCACAGCATTCACAACAAAGCTGCGTTTGGAGCCATTACTCTCATGAAACCTAACCCAGTTTATTACGAGTAAAAGCTGCGGCTTCTCAGCAGAAGCCATTCAATGTATTTATAACTTGTAATAACACCCCTTTATGGTGGGCTACAACTTCAGTATTGGAGTCCACCAATTCTCAGCTTAAGTCAAATTGCCTTCACACACACACACACACACACACACACACACACACACACACACACACACACACACACACACACACACACAC
>JASSRZ010000001.1:17690359-17738837 GCA_032164315.1 Malacoctenus gilli
CACACACACACACACACACACACACACACACACACACACACACACACACACACACACACACACACGCACAGAGTCCCTGCTCAGTATCTCGTCTGTAACAACAGAATTTACCGATGGCTCCGTTTAACATACAAAAGCTGCAGATGTGCAAGTATTTTAGACAATTTCCTGCATTTTAACAATGTTATGATATTCAGTGATGCCTCCATTGTGACAGTATGACTGATTGTTTTCAAACAAGCACGATCTCGTGTTCAACTTGATGAAGGCAAATACTGAATGAATATCTGTCCAAATAATGCTAATTTGTTCGCCTGGCCTGTACACAGGAGGAATTTTTTTTCATTTTTCACGCAAAAATGACATTCAGCTGCCGCTAGAGTTCCTCCAGTAATTAGTTTCTGTCACCAGTGAAAACAGAGTTACACTGTAGAGCAACACAGCATTTTCATTACACCGCTATTATCTTTAATGTGACAAATCCTGGCCAGGAATTGAGCATTTAAGTTAAAGGTTAGAAATCAAACAATTAGGCTGACAAGTCCGTAAATTGGTTTGGATGTTCTGCATATGGAGAGGATCAAATGCCCTCTTTTTAATTGTGTCAGCCAAATACTTCTATCAATGAGCTTAGCTGAGCGTAATGATACAATTCAAACTAGAAATAGCTCAACTATGTTTCTGCTGCACTTCCTGTTCCTTGAAGAAAATCAGTGTCTTCATGTAGGAAATGTTTAAACTGTTTTCCCTACAATAGTGATAAAGGTGTCTTTTGTCTCCAATCGCACTTATCACAATTTCTGCCAAACCAAAACAAACCGAGATCTTCACGCTCCTGATTTTAACCTACATTTCGACGATTGCATTCATCAGCATAGAGAGAAACACCGTTTGCTTTTTTCCAGGAGAAGAAAACACGTCTGCTCTTATCAGAAGCTGTAACGTAGTCGGCTGTGTGAACACATTGTGACTGAGAGTTTATTTGAGGTCTAACAACAAATGTTTGCCCTTGGGCCCCCTGACACGTTAAGCTGGCCTTCATCACTGCAGATCCATATGAAGTCCCAGCATGAGTGGTATTAATATTCTATTTAGGTTGGAGGTCAACTTTCCAACACAAGCCCCCAACTTCAGAACGAAGACAAAGATGAACGAGAAACAAGCCGCAATACACACGACACTTAATACGCAAGTCGCAAGACACAAAAGTGAAACAAAGCACACTTCGTATGCAAGATAACACCCTGCTTATTATATAAAATGCACATATTGTGGCCAGCAGAAAGCAAGCCAACAGGCTATCCCAAACGCACAAAACTACTCTCATGCATATTCTAAGCCACAGCGATCGCATACAATATAGACTATAGTCTATCAATTATGCAATGGCTCACTGACAGAAACAAGAGCACCTAAATCTGCTTCTGCCTCACAGTCACAATCACGTCTGTTTGCCAATTTCCCACCAGGCCTTAGTGACAAGCCTGTGGATGGCGACCGTGATAATGGATGGCTCTAATGGTCAAGCCTGGACCGCACATTAGGAATCTGGTCGATTCTCTGTATTGCACACAGGAAGTGCTGCCAGCAATCAATGCTAGGCTAATGTGCGAAAAGGAGTAAGTTGAATGTCAGTGTTGGTAATCAATAACTATTCATTTTCAGCGACCGCATTTCCACAAATAGGACACTTAATATTGTGTGATTGGATAATTACCACGCCCAATTAGGGATGGGTGACACTAAGCGATGGATGGTGGATGGAAAACATCTGCCACAAGGTGCTAATGGAGACACACGCCAGACTCTGATCGACAGTTGGGAGATGGATCTTGATGTCTGCAAACGGTGGGACGCCAGCTAAACCTGCAGGAGTCAGATAATCCTCTCTCTACCTCCATGGCACCGGAGATAATGGATGTCCATCCTCTCAGATTCTGCTCGAACAGGAATACGCCACTCCAAAGGGAAAAGGACACAAGCACTTTACAACCATTACAATTGTTCCTAATGCAGCATAGTTTTCGAAGCATCTCACAATTTTCTCGCACATCTCACATTTATGGGAGGAAAAAACTAATAGATCTTTTCATCCTCAAAATAGTCACTTTTATAAAAGGAAAAAAGAGAAACCCTCTCACATCGTTAATGCACGATAGTTGAATCTCTTTTGCAACACAGACAGAAGGGAAACTGAAGTATTTTGGGACCAAAGTGACAGAAGGTCAGGGCAGATTATGTCGTGCCAGACAAGAGTGACATCCCAATCTTATTCCTCCAAATCCTTGTGAATCCTGCTCAGACTCCGCTGATAATGTCAACATATTTTAATTTTTCTGGGCCTCACGCACACAAACACGAAAAATCGAGCACCGAAGGCCAGTGCGGCATTTGGAGGCAGACAACAGGCATCCCGACACTGCGGTCACTGAAGCACCTGCACATCATTGCTGCTGATAAGCCACCATTGGAAAAAAAAAGCTTTCGATCTGGCAAGAATCTTTAATGTGTCTCCAAACACGTCATTGCTCTTTTTCTTGATGAACAGGCAAACAAGCCCAACTGTAGCAATCCTGCAATTTACCTTGTGCAAAAAGCAAACCAACTGCTCTTTGACCATTTTTTTGTTGTTTTATTTTAAATGAAATATGCCTCCGAATGGCTGCAAATCTTGACCGGTGTTGATTGAGAGATGTAGCTAGAAGTTTTCACTCTGGGGCCAATTACAATTAGCTGAAAAGAAACTGCTAAAATGGAGTCATTTTAGTAATTTCATCATGCGAATAATCCAAATCCTGATTGTTTAGTTTCAGAGGAAATGTAATGACCGAATGAGACGCATTATGTAATCATTATTACAGTTCATGCGACACAGGAAGGATTTCGCCTTCTGAGGGACTCATTATCCAATATTACACATTAACTAATTACTGTAAGGAAAGATATGTGTCTTTCCTCTAAGGGGTGGATGCATCGAAGGTGCTGTTCCGATGATTTGACCAAAGAAACGTTCCCGACTGGCTGATAAACGTTGTGGGGAAAGTGTCAAATCTAGTCACTACAAAATCAAAGCAGCCATAATAAGTTGTTGCCTCAGATAGGTTGGAAATATTATGCTGTTTTTTGGTATTCTTGTCACGAAAAGACAGTGAATCAATTAGGAAAATGTAAGATTTTCAAATGTGAGTGAGATTAATATTTTTGGATTTATTCATTGAGGCTAGAAAATATTTTCCAAAAAGTGTTACTTGCATTGAGTGTGTGTAAAACACAAGAGTAGTTATAAGTCACAACAAACATATTAGAAAACAACTTTTAGTCAGATGAATAATCTAAAAAGGGGGGGAAATCGAGTTCTTGACAGACATGCTCTTATCTGAGCTGCTCTCTGGTCAGTCAGAAGTTAACATCTGAAAAACACCGCTTTATTACTGAACCTTTACATTTAGAGGGACTCATTTTTATACGAAAACCCTGATTTTTTTACTTACACAAATGTTGGCCTGGGGATTTTTTAATCACATTTTCTACAGTGAGACTAATCCATTCGCAAGAAGACACCTGGATATTGACCATTCTGTACCTTTTTAAACCCATCAAAAATAAAATAATTGCTATGTATCAAGATACGTGTTTGGATTTATTTTGTTTCCTTCTCCATGTCATAGAGTTAACATCTTTATTATAAGAGAACTTTCTTCAGACAAGGTTTTTTGGTAAAAAAAAAAAATCATGAATTAAATCAGATTAAAAAAAAATCCACTCTTGCTATGCAGAAAAGATTAGGTTTGTGATGCCATCTTATTTCAAAGTTCAAGGTATTCACACTGTCTGAGATCACAAATGATGACTTGGTCATTGTGAGTAGCAGCTTGACCAAGAGTAACATGCATCAGTGTAAATGTAATCTTTTAGAGGGAATGGTGCTTTCAACATGTTCTCCAGCTTGACAAAATGCAAAGAAGTCATTTTCCTCATTTAAAGTCAGATGTATAAAACGTAAAAAGGGTTGAACTTAAAAGTCAAGGTTTTTCTCTTGAGGTAGAAATCAAAAGGCAAGTGGAGGCGTGGAAGACACATTTATCACGAGTCTTAATACAAACTTTAATTGCTTACAGCCCCCCCCCCAACATATCCGCCTATATTTCACCTTCATGTTGTCAAAGAAAGCACTTACTGAAGGGTGGAAAAAATCAATTTCCGACAAAATGTTAGGGTTAGTGAAGTGTTACTTTGTTTCTGTTGCAAGTATGAAAGGGGACAAACAAACAAACCCTTCAGTTTCATTTGGCAAAGGAAACAAATTGCCAACAGTAAATATAGTGTTGTGACAGCCAAACATTCTGGTAGTATATTTGGTTTACACCTCAAAAAGTGTTTAAGTCGGAACAATTTGCTGTCATGTTTGATTGAACAATAACCGGCGAGTAAATGTTCACCATTTGCTGGCAGCAAACAGGCAGAAGCCATTAAACAGCTTGCAAAGGCTGACCCTATTAATGGCTTTCCTCTAACACCCAGAGCATTTGTTTTATTACTCTACTTTTCGCCTCTTATGGCTTTGGCAGAGGTGAACACGTTGAAAGCAATTCAGCATTCAGTAATTCAAGTCTTCGGGAAATCTGCTATTCCCAAAATGTGCTGGGCCCTCGGTGTTAATTGAAAAGGAATAAAGAAAAACCCATTGCATAAACCACGGAAAAAAGCACGTGTGCCAACTGCTCCATTTTGAATCTTGTGTGCCTTTTACTGTGCAATTATTCATTCATTGGAGGCATTCAAATGAAAATGTGAGTTTTGGCCTCAGACCGAAAACGTTTCTTTCTGTTCCATGAAGAAGCACCCAGAGCCAGTTAAAGGTGCTGAATCTGCCGCGCTGCTCTCTTCAGTTATCTGAGGTTAATTTTATTGGTTTTCTCCTGGTGCAGGTACAAAGGTGGTCTGTTTTGTTCACAATCATTTACTTTCAGGCCGTGCACAAGATGAGCAGCAAGGACGAGGAGCTCAGTTACCATCAGACGATGGGAATTGTGGATGACTGGCAAAGGTACAAGCGTGTTGCTGGAGGAGTGACCCAGCAAACTCCACCCCCATCAACCAGATAAAGCCCCATTTTCTATAAACACAGGTAAACAGGTGGCATTTTGCTGAACTCTCTAATTTTGGTTTTACATTGCAAATTTGCACAATTTCTATTAAAAAAAAGGTTCAATCCAACAAAAACTAAAAGCACCAGAAAAAAACGGGCCCATGTTTCTATCGCTTATCGTCTGTCCTTAATCTGTATCGTCTGTAAGTCTTTCGAGATTCGACTATCTGATCTGCAACCAAAGCGAACGTTACACGACTTGATTGATGTAGCCACAAAAATACACTCACATGATGCAGTTTGGTGCACGGATAAAGTCGGTAGGCCAGCAGAACGTAATCACAGAGACGGCTCACTTGCATTTTGGTCTGCATTAACCAGGATAAAACTTGAATCTTGCCTAGTTCATTAAACACACAGACTCGAAGCAACTTACCAGCAGTTATTCACTCATGAGTGCATCATTGTTTATTCGACTGTATTCAGTGAGAGGGTGTGGGAGATTGAAAAAAGGTTTGTGAGAGTTATTCAGCTAAATTGATGTCACAACATTCATCAACAAAAATATACAAAATTAAAAGGAGAAGGAGAAATGTCAAACAATATAAATATATGTTAATATTAAAACCGAATCCTATCAAAATATGTAATTTATGGGTAAAACAAAAGAGCAAAACACGAAAGTCAAAGAAAGTGAATCCAGGATGGGGTTTTTTCACACCACTAAGCTCTCCAAGCCATTTGGCAGCTTCGCTTCAAACAAAACATTTTCAGAGTCGTTTACACAGCAAGCTGTTGTACCGCCGTCTGTTTTACATGTCGATGGGAGAAGACTATGAGAATAATGTGCAATCCAATTCCACAAGTCTGAGTGATCTAAACATCGCCGTGTGGATTCCACTTGTATGTTTGCCAAATTGAATAACGACTTTCACAGACGAAGCTTTTTTTTTTTTTTTGTTCCCTTTCCGGTGACTTCGAACAAAATTGACAGTGTGAAAGAAACGGAGAGAATTGCTTTTACATCAACAAGTTGAAATGAACCCTCTATGATTTATTCACTGTGATTGCTTTGTTACAGCACATTGGATAATGAAATTGGTTGGATTGCAAACATTGTGCAGAGCATGAGCCGAGGTTTCTCGAACATGTGCTACGAAATCACGACCCCCGCATTTTTGTTTTAATCAAGGTGAAACAGAAAATACGATTGCACGTGGACTGGGGTCGTAATTTAGAACCCTCTGGTACTGAGGTGAAGGTTAGTGCGGTTGAAAGCAGTCAGCAGCAGGAGAGAATACATTCATCCCTTTCATATATATCCTTTACTGGTTCCTGCCCCTATTAGGAAACACATTTTGAAACTTCCATCAATCTGTTTACAGAGGGGTGGTTGGATCTGAAAGCGTCTATAAACAAGATGTAGTTGCTCTGCAAATGGTGACGAGAGTGGGAGGGAGACCTTGCATATATAATTGATGGTGGTCATAAATCACCAATTAGTTCAACGGCACCAAATAAAGTGTATACTCTGCTACATCTAATGCTTTGTTTTTCTTTGCTGCAGTTCTTTATGGCAGCAAGGAATCGTTGGTTTGGGGATTTATTCCCTGTAAAAGTGATGCAAAAACAGGAGAATGAAGAGTTTGCGCTTCAGCATCTTCTCGTCTGAGCACATTTATTATTGAACAACACATGAAATTCAGGTGATTTATTTGAAATACAAAATCAGACGAATGCTTTTGTTGATGATTTGTTGTGTTTCAAACCAGACCAAGTTCAATCAACAACAGTGCTTTACATATTTTACACATTACATAGACACTGTTACTGAGCAGAAAATGTTTACTCTCTAAGCTCTTTGTCATCCCATCTCTTCTGTTTATTTTCCACCTAAAATAATCTATTTCAGAATGTTTTATAAGAAGCCTGCAGCTGCAAACCTCAAAACCTTTTGCTGGTGGACTTTGCAAAAAGTAAATCTGGTTTACATGCTTGCATAATGAGATTTATCTGATTTATGAGGAAGAAGGAAAAAACATTTAAGAACTTGGAGAAATTTTTAAGCCCAAGCCGAGAATAAAATCATGGTTGTGCCAGTATAGTTAAAGGTATGTATACAGGAAATGTATGCAAATCAATAGAATGCCAAAAGACAACGTGTGTTGTGTAAATTGAATACTGAGGTCGAAGCTTTCTTTATAGTTAATTGTAGAGCACGATTTAGGTTTGGGAAAACTGTGGTTGAGGCAAAAGTGTCCACAGGAATTGAATGTCAGTCAATGTAATGCCCTCAGAGGGTTATGAATGGCCAACACGTGTGTTCCAGTGTGTGTGTGTGTGTGCGCGCGTGCGTGTGTGTGTGTGTTGCATGCCTTTCCCCTTAAATGACTGTGATTTGAGAGAAGTGAGAAAGCTCAATCTTCGGGAGCTGAGCGCAGTGTTGTGACATTCAATCACTCTGACGTGGAAAGAGAGTAATTGTGGGTCTTGAGGAGACAAACCCAGGAAAAAAACCAAGACTCCCACAGGGGGATCACAGATCATTGACACGTATCTGCTCTCTGATATCTCACTGATATGATCGCCTGGTTGCGATATTGTTGACACAGGTACAGTTTCTGTTCCCGATGGTTATCAGTGTCTTGTGTTCATGTGTCAAGAAGTGGCATTTCGTGAATTCAGTTCATTTCTGTCACATTTCTCCGTATCTCGGAATAATCAAAGCGACTTTTCTGCATATGTCTTAGAACACATCACACACAATAAAAGGGAGAACATGCAGTGGTAAGAACAGGGTAAAGGTAAGGCAGACTGAGGCTAAATCAAATGAAATAGTAAAGAAAAGAGTTAAGGCTGCCACTGGCTGGGTGGAAGCGCCTCGTCTGAATGCGAGGTCAAAGGAAATTGTCAATACTTGTTAAGCTAGCACCAAGGCTCCATGCCAATGAATGGAAGTGCAGTACAGCAGGGATGTACACAGGAGTGTCTCCTGCCACAGCCTGTTGCACAGCCATGGATGTTGGTGATAAAGCACTTACCATATATATAAAGAAGATGCACTCTCATCAAAATTAGATGCCTGAAGCATGAAAAGCATGAGCCTCATGGGAAATATTCTATACCTATATTGATTTAGGACAGGAATTTGTTTAAAATCGCTCCCTGGATCGAGAGCCTGTGTCGAAAGAACAAGCGGTGACGGCGGTGTAATTCTGTCCGTAGTGTTTCTTGGCTTATGTTCGGCCACTTAATGCCAACTGAACATCATTTAAATGCCACACCATTCTTCGCTGCTGGCCAGCAGCATCCTTTCATGGCCACAGTTTACCCGTTTTCAAAAGGACACTTCCAGCAGGATAATGGGCCACGTTACAAAGCATCCATTATCTCCAGAAGCTTCCAGAAAGATGACAATGACTTCAGTCTACTGCGCGGCTTCAGAGTCACCAGAGTTCAACGCAGCGGAGCCGCTCTGAGTCGGAGCAGCAAAGGGAGACTTGCAGCATTCTTGTTAGTATACGACATTAGTGAGCGATGAAAGTCCTTTCAAAACAAAATGATCCTGGTAATAAAGAAATAATCTGGTGGCATGTATTTAGTATACTTGATAGAAGGCATTTAGAGATGTAGGCATAGAAATATTGTTCAAAACGTTCGGTGAAAAAAGAATCTTTGTAATAATTGAGAATTGCAGAAATAATACCCATGTCTGTTGTTGACACCTAAAAAACAGAGAAAAAAATAATTTATTCAATTATCATTCAGAATTTTCAGCAATGTGGAGACATTTTTTTCGTATTGTCATTCAAATCATCGGAAAAGGGATTCAAATATTTCAATTGTCTAAATTTCCACAGCGAAACATCAGTTAGTTTTTTGTTTTGCCCAAATTCAGTTTAACTGTGGTCTATTGTGACCATTTTCACTTCACTTTGCAACACAATTTTTTAGCTATTTGTTACTTTTGTGTGCTTCACAAGTCTTTTTTGACACAAGTATATCTCTTTTTTTTATTCTATTCAGACGTTGCTTCCAGTTTATTGGTGTCGAATAAAGTCTTCCTGCTGTCATTTCTTCTGTGACAATTTTTTTTTGTTTTGCAAATAAAAATGACTTTTTTCCATCTTTCATGTATATTAGTGAAACTTCAATAACAACTTTGAATGTGTTTTCTCTGTGAAAGTATTCACAAGGAGTGAGACAGTGAGTATGGTAGAAGTAACAAGTAAAAAAAAAAAAACTTTCAAGAACACCATTGATGTGTTGTTGTGTTTGTGCTCTTTGGCTCATAAGAGAGATGATTTGTTGGCAGGTTTGACGTTGAGTAAAATAAAGAGTTTTGCAAAAGCCTCCCGAATGCCACAAAAAAGCCATTTTTCTTATGGCGCGCCGATGCAGCCCCGGAACAAAGCAATCAAAAGCAGATTATTTAATCCACACGAATCCATTTAAAGCCAGCCTAGGGTCCGTTGAGAATTCCCGTTTTCAATAATAATGTTGTTCTGCAATCAATCTCAACTGCAATTTAACCTCAAAAGATCACATCAAAAGCGTCCTCGTCATTTGTGACCGTGACAAACATCAAACCGGCAGCACTAATGTTTCCTTCCTGGATATCAGCCTTTTCCATTATTTCCTATCCATTATCGCTGAAGGTCAGCACACAACATCAGTCTGAGTAGATTCAGACACCTTGTTCCTGTTGGGCGACTCAGATTTTCACCGGTTCACCTGACGTGATTCTGTCGGCGAGTGTGTGTGTGTGTGTGTGTGCACGAGGGATTGTGTGTGCAGCCATGCCTGTGTATAGATGTGGCTGTGGGTGTGCATACTGTTGGAAAAGAAGGTGAGCTGAAGGCTTTTGCAGCGGACGTAGAGTAGTTTTTTCCCTCTGCTTGGCAGGGAAGGCAGACAGAGAGAAGGGATGATGGGAGAAGAGCGTGTGGGTCTGCCAGGGCTGCTGATGCACATCTAAGGATGACCTTGGAGGTCTGCGGATGAAGGCTGAGTGAAAATTTCAGAGGACATGAAGAGGAAGGAGACAAAACCTGCCCGTCATATGTCACCATGCTGACAAGTGGTGTGGGTCATGAAAAGTCTACTTTCATGTCCTTGTAAGCTGCAATAAGCTATTCCAACAGAGAAAAAAGACGATTGCCGAGGCATTCGACTGCAAATGTTATGTTTTATTTCATTGAAGGAAGATTACAGTTGGTTGGATTTTTCTGGGTGCGCCGCACAAAAGGATGACAGCTGTTATGTTGGGTAAGGTGGACTTTAGAAACGCTGCAACCTCCTTCCAACGACTCTTCAACATAAAAAGGGTGCGGCGCAACCACATGTTTACTGGGACATCTGCACTCTGTGTACAGCAGTACCAACGGCACAAGCAATAAACCACTTTCAAATCAAAGAGCAATATTAAAATGAATTTTATTTTATTAATCTATAGTTGACACAACTGTTCAATCACGTTACGTCATCTTATCAGATGAAATCATAGCATTTGATACCATTCGACCGTAACAGTGTGTTGTCGTTTTCTTCCAGTTGTTTTACAAAGTTCCTTCAGCTGAACCTTTAAAAATAGCTCCAAATCCTTCACACTCAGACGCTGCGAGACACACTCCTATAATTTGGGGGGATTTATTGACCATCCAGCCACTAGCTTAGCCTTGGTGACAGCTCACAGCTGTCCTGAAGTGCCAGCCCCAGACTCGCTGTTTGCACAGCCTGCAATGCCAAACAAACCTACACCACTGCCAAATACGATCAAAAGACTGATAAAAGTTTGCTTTCCAGTGAAACTAAATTTCACAAGAGAACACTGGAAGTATCAATTTATAATGTATCTGTAAAAATTACACAACAATCTTATACACTCTACTGCACCAAAAACTGCTGTAGGTGCAGTGGTTAAAGGAGGTCTTGTTCGTTAGTGTCCCAAATGCTTTTGTGTTATGCTGCTGTGGTGTAAGATACAGAAGATAAAGCTTGATAAATTGTGGTGAGTTTGTATCAGCAAGAAATTCCAACCAGAACAAGAAGAGCTGCAGGAAAGTGAAGGTGAAAAGTTGGTCAAAGTCGACTCGCGGGCTCAGGGAGAACAAGTAGTTTGAAAGAAATGCTCAGCATCTGTGCAGACGTTTGGTAGACGGGCCCGTGTGCCTGACATCTAGCTGATTATTAAAACAGTTCACACAATGATGTGTGCCTGCCCTTTTCATGGTTCATTAACACAATGAGATGTCCTTCCACATTCAAGCCGCAGCTCATTAAGCCAGCCATTAATTCATGCAAAGTATGAGGAAATGATTGAAAAACAGGAGTGTGCCGTTGAAGATAATGACAACTAACTGTGGTTAAAAGGCTTTGCTTGAAAAAAAACAACAACACATAAACACCTGCAGGGGAAATGATAAAGAAAACGCAAGGTTTCTATTATCTCACAATAAAAATGCCATTATGTTTACTGTAGCAAATCAAAAAGCAATTGCATTTCATTTTCATCCAAGCATGTATGAGTTACAGCAGGCAACGGCGTTCAAAGCATGTACGCGAGGCGTGTATTTCATCTGCCACACAATCCAATCTGAACTGTGACCATATGTTAATACACGACCGATATTAATCTGTGTGCTTTCATCCGCCGGCTTCGCGGCTTACCAGGTGTTTTTTCCACCCTATTCGTGAGGGGCGGCAGGTAAAACAATAACTTTTTCTCTCCCGTATGTTCTTGAAGGAGAAAATGAAATCAAAATACCCTTGACTATAAGTGAAGTGGAAGACAGGCTCGTCACGCTGTGAGCAAGTGATCCACAACATATGTCTGATTAATAACCACGGAGAAAACTTTACATTCCGATTGAACAAACTTCAAATATAAATTCATAAAAAAAAATGTATAACTATCATAACTTATTTCTATCTTTCTGACTTATTTCTATTTTCATTGTTGAACTTTTTATTTCAGTGTTGATTTTAGACTGTATTTTCTATCTGATCGCATATCTTTTGAAAAGTACACGAAGGTACTTTGTGTTTGAAATGTGCGATGAAAGTAAAGCTGCCTCTATTCAAAAAGAAAATGAGTTATTTCTGTACATCTGGCCTCTTTAGCCGTCACTGACATGCATCATTGACTGTATATATTTCAGCCACAATCAGCAGCCGTAAAAGTGTCCAATTTACAAAGAAAATTGTCAACCACGCAGGGCTCTCCACGACCATTTGTACAACACCACAACCGCCGCAACCACGGTACATCCACTCAGCTGCATATCTGCATTCACTTCGTTCCTTGTGCAGTGGTGAGTCACACCAAGACACCATCCAAAGTGAAGGACATGGTCAATGTGTCTTACTGGATACTTTAACCATTGGAGAAGGAAAGAGCTGAAGCATCGTGCTATGAGCTGAAACAAACTTATTTCCAAGTCACGAGATGAAAATAATCAGTCCTATATGATAGTTGTTATTCAGCATCCTTTATAACTCCTTTTTTAATAAATCCTTTTTTAACTCAAGAGTGAAAAACCCTGGATAGGATTTAAGTCAAGAGAGAAATTCTGATGGACATCTAAGTCGATGAACACAAACTCATATGAGACACAATATCAGGACTATCCCTGTTTCTTAGACATTTTTTACCATTTCAATCCCTCCTTCCACTTTTTGATAGCAACTATTTTGATAAATGACACACATCTATCGCTGCCGACAGCTGAAAGCAGGCTGACGTGGAGAAAGGTGCACGATTATCCATGGAGTTAGATAAGCTCACATCAAACGGGGGAGGCATTCATGATGAGTCACAAGAGACTGATTACATAAACTAATCCCACAGTGGAGCTAAAACCTCAAACAATCTGTAGATGAGTAGGAGGCAGTGGGGTTAATATGCTGTTTGAGATAGTTTAGTAATCTAGGTCATGTGAAGGCAATCTAAATTTAACCGAGGAGGCAACATTAACATAAAGGACAAAACACGTCTGGACGGAGAGGAGAGATCTGAAGTTACCAAGGAAACGCACAAAAGCTTGGTGCCGGCCAAAGCAGTGAGGAACAGACTGAGCCTGTAAGTAAACAGGAGATGCCTTCAATTGTTGGCAACATTACCAAATTGACAGCATATTAGCCAGCTTTTGTTGGAGCAGTTTTAAATTTAAAAAAATAAATAAATAGTGCCGTTCAGGATACGAAGCCCGCAGGTCTGAAACCGCACCGTGCGAGTTAAAACTGCTGCAGAGACGGCAGGTCTTACAGCAGCCCCTCTTGGATCGTTGACAGACTTCTTCAGAAGCAGCAGAAGTTGCACCGAACCGCCAGTGGTGTTTTGAAAATATAAGTCTGTGCGTCTGCCAATAAACGCTGAACTTTGGGGTCGAGAATTATATATTTTTCCTGAGGTTTTTCTTTTTTCGAGCTTGAGACAAATCCAGTGAATATGCCGGTCGTACTTTTTCTGCCATGATTGGATGTGGTACAAAAAAATTTAAACTGTTCGCTCAAACATTTTCTTTTTTTTCCCCACATTAGATAGCAATGTCTAATATAGTGATGTGTTATCACCTGCGGCTCCTAACTTTGGAGAAACTTTTTTTTTTTGGCTTAAATTTTTGCCACTGCACTCATTTACAAATGAATGCACATTTTTGATTCTTAAGCCCTGAAAACATGGCACATCCACTCATCCATATTGGCACTTTGCTGATCTTGACCACTCCCTTTGACAGCCGCCGGTCACAGGGAGTTCCAGGCATTACAAGCAAAGAAGGCGAGGTCCACCCTGGTCTTTGATAGGGCCCAGAACGAAGGGCGATCAGCCCCCACTCACAGCCAAAATATACCAGCTCTTTTTCTCCCCATTCGTAACACCTCCGCTCAACTCGGCCCCCTTCCACTTGGTTTTGTATTTACAGATTCCTTAGTACTCACTTGTCCGCAGTTCCAAGCAGCTTTATTCGAGCTGAAAACGCAGCAGCATTTCAATGAGGAACCCCACCCTGAGAGGAATTTGACCTGAGCAAAGTGGATCCAAACAGGGAGGGGTACTAATGGAAAAGAACCCCGAGACTCACTCGTTAACGCTGAGATTTTGCCATCAAGGAAAACTTCAACCCAGGAAGAATCATAAAAACTCTCAAGCGTAACACTGACAGTCCAAAAATTAGATCGTTTATATACTTTGTCGATATTCGTTTATCTCTTTTGCATTTGCATGTTTCTACCAGTCCAACACCCTCAAGAAAGCACAAATGTTTCTGGGACATCGCCTGATTTCCGTGAACTACTTTTTTGAAAGATAGAAAAAAAAAGAAAAAGACAGGGTGATGGATTCCATCACTAACATGATAAATTGGCAGTTTTTGAACGGGAAACTGTCAGCTACATTTTTACCTCCACGTGTAAAGAGGTAATTAAAATACTGTCTACGAGACAGATCAACTTCCTGAAAATGCTGAATTAAGAATATATAAACCCCTGATTAAATCCTCTCCTGCAGCAGCCCTTCCAACTGGCAGATGGTGTCTTTTTCCAGCAATCTCTTGCAGCCACCTCATCCGTCTGCTGATGACAGGAGCCATTTTACTAATGTACTCGTGAATGCTTTGTGTGTCATACAGCGTCCTTCACACTCACCTCAGCTGTCTGAAGGTGCGGTATAGGCTGATGAACATCGAGCGGACTCGTTTGCCGCACGGTTCTTCAGCTTTACAGATGGATAAATGTTTTGGGGTTGTTTTTTTTTTCACTTTTCACGCCATCTGAATATCCGAAAGTATCCGCCGTGTCGGTTGACACACGTGTATTTTGAATGTTGCTGCCTCTCCTGGCTCGCCCAGCTCGGAACGCCGTGGTTCCCGCAGCTGTCCTGCCTCCAATCTATTATGTGGCCTCTTGATAGTTCGACCCTTTCAGCTCGAGTTATTCCCCCTCCATTTGCTCCCAGCCAGCCACATGTTTCCACTCCAAATGGCTTCCTAGTGTCATTCCTGTAGATCCTCTTGTCATTCGGCTTGATGGCCTGCATGTAGACAAGTGAATGATGGTAGCCTTCCTCATGAACCTGCATCCACTCCTCGAAGTGATCCTATTGAAATGGTCGAAGCCCATGCAGAACAGCACTGAAAATGGCCCATTAGGTTGGTATTTAGAGACAAATAATGGTCAGTTTTTTGTATGATCGACTTTGAGCAGCTGGTTGCCCGCCTCGATCTCGTGGCGTTTTTTTGCGCTCAAGTGCGTTGTTGACCTTGTATAATGCAAGACGTTGGAAGGATCCCCGATAGCTTCACCGTCTTATGGAAGTTCATCCAGAGTACAGGCAAGCAATGCGTTTGAAATCAATATCATGACAAGATTAGCGTCTGTGGACGGGCTTTGTGCTGCTGTAGAATTACATCGCATTAGAGAGTGACATGTTTCTAATATCGATGCTTTTATGCTAAATATTCAAAAGGTTTAAGAGGCATAATTACAGCAGCTTTCAGTCGAATAAAAACTATAAAAAGTATGACCTCTGAATGACACTTTGCTTCAGCAGTTATTGTGATATTTTATTTCACCCAATGATTAATAAGGAATAAAGACCCGAGCTTCATTTGTATTTAGCCTGAAGCTTAAGAGGCTGTAATGGTATAATGTGTAGGATATGTTGTCTCTGAAGTCTATTGAGAATACGTTTTGAATTTATAGGAAATACAATTCTTTGTAACTTGTTTCTTGACATTTTGCTCAATGTCGGAACTTTTTAGTTAATTTCTGACTATATTTTATCACGATGTGACTTCACATTATCACAATGCATAAATGATGTATAAATCTTTTAATTGCTCTAAAACAGTCGATAAACTTATAAGAAATAAAATGTGAATTAATTGTTGTCATCTTGATCATCAGAATCACTGTTTTAGCTCTGTTTTGATTCAGCTCAGTTATTTCAGTGATTATAAAATTTAATTATTTGATCCACAATATGGCTGATCTGTTGAACTCATGTTAATCCGTTTTTGAACTTTTTTCCCTTTTTTTCCCCAACAGCACAAAGTTACATGATCGGAGTGCCTCTTCTAGGACAGCCCACTCCAGACGGTGCTCGAGTTCATCTGTTTCAACGGGCACTCTCGCAGTGACAGCTCCGTCTTCAGTTGCTGCTGCTGCTTTGGGCTTCTGGTGTTGTTTCCAATCCCCCTGCCGAGCTGTGCTCTTGTATTGACACGCGTGTCCCTTCAGCTTCAATACTCTGATGTCTGACAGGAGACTCCATGTTGGACAGTAGATGAATAGTGCTATTCCCTTGTCAAGATCTTTCACGATCAGCACTGTCCTCCCTTGTGCTCAGACAGCCGGGGAGGGAGTGTCCCTCTTTGTAACTGGTTCATTGGTGCTGCAAAGCTTTAATGCGGCACTACTTAGTTTCTTCAACCAGTAGGTGTGGATCATTTCACCGCCCATTTGCTACTATAATGGAGGCTGGTTGCTACTGTGGAAGATTGCGATGGTCCTCCAGATGGTCAATTATCCACTTAGCCTTGGAGTTACTTGATGACTACTTCAGTAAAACAGTGAGTTATGCACGTGTAAAGGCAAAGCCTCAAATTTAAAACTCACTGTATGACAGCTCTTCTATATCAATGTGAATCAACAGAGTCTAACCGACAACTAAAAAAAACTGATTTATCGAGGAAAAACTCAGAGTGGATCCATGAATGCGAATGTTACAAAATGCAATAATCAAGAGAAAACTGTCCACATACATTTCTGGTCAAATATAATATGAATGGCTGCAAAAGTACACTTTTTTGACAGCCCAGTGTGTGATGAATCGCTGGGTTATTAATTACTTGGGTAGGCTAATTTAATCTGGTATTAATGAGACAACCCAGGAGTCAAAGCAGTAAAGCTCACTGGTCAAAAGCTTATGAGACATACTTGTGCAAATGATCCTGATCCCATTATTGCTGGCGCAGGAAGGGCAGCAGTCACAGCAGGTGACCTAATCTGATCTCACATTGTAATGAGGATAAAGATCTCTCGAACAGGCACAGCCAAGCACTACAGTCTCTGGGAGGAGAGAAAAAACAAAAACTCAGAGAGGCTGCCAGTGAAAGCGCAATTGCTGCATATGTCCAACAAAGTGGCCCTGATGTAATTCCCTATCTCTCAGATCTCTCGTTTAGAGCTGGAGCATATACAACACCGTAGATTATAATGGAAAATTGGTTTTACTAAATGTGTGCTCATCCCCCGTTGAATGTTGTTCAGCACATTACCACTTGACATTATATAGCGGAGGAGTTATACATGCAACAGCGACATTCACCACTCAATTACCGCCAGCTTGTGTTGCAAAATTTCGGATAACATCAAACACTCCCCTGCTGAGACCCCATTAGTTAATAAGAGTCATGCGAAAAGAAGCCTCTCCTCCTCTCTCTCATTGTGCTTACTGGCTAAAAATCGATTCGCGTCTCTCCTGCTGCCACTGTGTCTGACAGATTCCTTTTTGCTGCACAGCGCTCTCGGTGCAAGCAGTCACACTGTCTGCAGCTAAACCACGCCAGGCCAGATAAGGGGGCCTCGAGCTGCCGCCTGTTGGGCGAGGAGCATGAAAAACGTCTTAGATGTTTTTAACTGCAGGTGTTGTTGACAGGTCAGAGGATTCAGAGATTAGTACTGGATAGCGGAGTGTCGAGCAAAACCGAGAATTTCCTCCACTAAAATGTGCGCGTTGTAATAAGCTGGTAACTGGAGATAAGTTTGTGTGGAATGACCATTTTTCAAATCTGTTTGCGCCAAAGGGAAAAGGTACGGCGGTCTCATTCTGCCGCTGCACCACAGGTCAGATACCTCGATATCGCGTCATTCAGTAAATACGGAATGTCCTTAACGGTGAAACGGATGGTGCATTCAATAAACTACAATACTAAACTCAACCTGCACAAGCCACCCACAGCGCACTGAATTTAACACTCATTTGACACTCACGTATCAATCAACTGAGCAAGTCTGCTGTCAGATCTTTTAAAGTACAACAGCTTTCTCGAGTTTTTCCATCAATATTGTCACAAGACTGTCAATGATTAACCAAAAAAAGACGAGTGAAAGGCAGAAAACAACCTCTCCTTTTGGGGAAAAGTAAACTTTCTTTTACTCATAAGTGACAAGTGTCACTTGTGTTGCGAGTGTTTCCGTCGACAAGAAAGAGCGACGCTGAATGTCGCCTCGTCAAATGTCACAGCGATGCGGCGTTGGATGCAGGAGCGGATAAGATGTGAATGGAGGAGAAACGAGTTAAAAACAACAATGAGGGCTTTTCACCGCATTACGATAAAGACAGCGGGAGTACTCAAAGTTGAAAATGTCGCTCTGTAGGGGAAGAAAGTGTCTTCACAGATGGAAAAGGAGGAAATAAGTGCCACGGCTGAGATAATATCCGAAGGAGTTAAAGGTAGGGCAAAAGTTTGGTGACAAGTGATGAATGTCTGCCCTTTCTGCTGATACAATTCAGCAGGACATGGTCAGGTGCGAATCATTTCCAGTTCAGTGTGAGGAGTCAGTCACCACCCACCTGGCAGCATCCATAACTTCTCAGTGTCATTTCAGACAAGGAGGAGATGATAAATGTTCGGAGCGAAACCGGGCTAAACTTTGAAACATATTCGAAACATTTGAGCCAGATTACCAAACTAGGAAAAGTCCGTAGACAAGGGACAAACACAAAAGTTACCTGAAAGACTTTAGCGCATCTTTTTTGAAGGCTTATTGAGGAATTGATGTGTGACAGAGACTTATGGGGATGCTAAACAGGAAGGCAACTAGCAAACAAATACAAAAAATCAGTTTTGTGTGACTAAAAGGAGGTGTTGTTGGGGGCACGTTTTACTGGTTTGACGAAATTAAATTGGCGCAAAAAGAGAGTCAAAATGCTCGAGCACTATATGGAAAACAACCTGTTGAAGATGAACAGTGGTATCTAATAAATTTTTAGAAAAAGCAGCGGCTTGTTCAGCAAGTTTGGCAAGGAGATCCATCCAAGTGCCTCGGCGCAATAAATAAATAAATAAATAAATAAATAAATAAATAAATAAATAAATAAATAAATAAATAAGGCTCCAAATGCAATAGACGAGTGGCTCACGGAAGCTTTCATTTAACTCAGCTCGTCCTCAAAGGAAATAGGGTTAGAAATCTCTGATCTTTTGAATGCATTTTCAAAAAACTCCGACTAGATATTCATCGCTCCCTGAAGAATCGCTTAGCTTTTCGAGGACACTTGAAGAAAATGTCTCCCGGCTTGCGCGTGCCGTGGATTGCGAGAAATCAGGTATTGGTATTTATGGTAACCAAAGGATAAACAGTGATCACTCTACTGATGCTGAGCTGTTTCCTCCAGCACCACCGTCCAGTTTATCATAAGAAACTACAAACTAGAAACCATTCACATTTACCTCAAGTGTTTTCTTTTTCTCTTGACAAATGATACCTCTTTGCACGCTCATTGTATACACTCAAACTGGATCCTGAGGGTCTTTCCCACTGCAGGTAATTTTTGTAAGTTCCCTAAAACTTTTAGAACCCTGCAGCATTCCCACCGAACATTGTTTAGGCCCCACTCCCCCAATTGGTCCAACTTGTTCCAACAACATGGCTAGTTAGGAAGTGGGGCTGAAGGGGATTCGTCTGTCAGAATCGTAAGTATGGGAAATCTAAACAAAATTCCAACAAGTGGATGAAAGACAAAGTCCGAAATCTTTTGATCATTTTGCTGAGGAGGGAATGATGGAAAAACTTAGGGGGATTCAAAACACACTTAATATTGTACGTTTGTTTAGTTGGTCCAATCCATATCTTCAGAAAAAAAATATATGAGTACTTTTTTTTCTAGATGTTTCTCTTCCAACAACATGCCCTGGAGGAGATTGCTGTGTTGGTTTGAAACCATTTCTGTCGGTCAGTCACTTCAAAATACCCGATGGTAGTGACACACTGATCCGTCTGCAATATCACAGTTAAGACCAGCATATCTCCAGGGTGCTCAGATGTGAATGGACTCACTATTCAAACAGGACGGCGGGGAACCAGAAGAGACGCTGGCAAAAAAAAAACCCTGCGTGTTGACGATGGCTCTTGGAGCACGTTGTGAGATAGAAAGCTTTAAGTTTCGGGCTGAGGTAAGCAAGGTAGATCAGGTGTATAATTATCTCATCAGTGGAAATCATAAAGAAGGGCGGGAGCGGTAAATTGACTCCGTCCCAATTACTCGAGATTCTTCGGCGCCGACTTATTTACAAAAATTAAGTTCAGAACATCAAAGCTGAAATCAGTCTGCACGCTGCTATTTAGGGGATGCAGAGGTGTGTAATTACAGTGGGTGTGAATGAAAAAAAACATAAAAGGACTGCACACTTACGCAAAACACCCACAGCAACAACCGATCCTGATGGCGCTTCACTCACACACATTATAGCTTTTGTTAATGAGTATTTCAATTATGTACACCGTAATTAGTGATTATGATGCTGGTTATGATTCTTTACATGCTCGGTGGCCGCTGGCAATATGCAACGCCTCTGATCTTACAATAGTTTTGACATTGAGGTGCTCATCAGTGGTAAATGTTCATTTCATTTAATTAGGGAGGAAAAGTTAAACGGTCGTGTGTTTATTGAGCAGGTGTGTGCCGACCGGGAAGAAAAAACAAAAAGGGCCGACGCAGGAAGAGAGCACTTGAAGGATCATCTTGGCAACATGCTCTCTTTGTTATGTCTTGATTTGGTGAGTTTTTCTGAGTCAGTGTTACCCACTGAGCTGTGACATGTCAGTGCAGCTCCATGTCCAACACGGTGGAGTGACTCAATCCTCTGTTTACGTTGCGGGCTCTCAGCGAGTCTCAGCGTTTACACACACACGGACACACACTGGCCGTTTTCCTTCCTTTCTAAAACCTTCATGCGAAGCACCGAGTGGTAAGCGTCGCCTCTCTGAAACGACGAAACGCTCAAAACACCCAGAAATTTGGGCAGGATGTGTGCTCGCTGCACATTGTTGCATCCTGTCACACAGGCAACATGTTTCACACAACAGTAATTCTGCATAATGAGGATAATCCCTTAAATCCACCTTGCATTGTCAGTATCTTGCTGATCCCATTTGATTTTCTTATCACCCTCATCTATCGCCTCCATGTTCGGCTGATAAATATGGGAGATACAAAGGAGACGGATTATGAATAATCGTGGAGAAAGAAATCAAATTAAATTATACATGGTCTTTAAGCTCTGTGTCTGAGAATGCAATATCTCAGTGTTCATTTCACTTTGACAGACCGGCGTGCACCGTCGAAGTGCCAGCAGGAAGCACATGCTCTTTTTTCAGTTTAGGGCTAAAAATGCCTTTTATTTATCACTGAGAAGATCAAACTCTAATGAACCACACCACAGAAATATCCCCCTTTGTGTACTGATGCATCCTTCTCTCACGCACTGTGATTTCAGTCACTCGTGAATAACTCCAGAAGTAGGATTAGAGTTGGGTGCAGGTTAAGCTTTTCTCTCATGCATGTGATGAGATGTGATCAACACACTGCACGCCATTTTTTTCGTCATTACACATTTTCTGTATTCGTGACCTCCGCAACCCGGCAGCTTTCTGTTTTGCACTCAGACTGAAATAAAAACACTTTTTTTTTTTTTCTGTCTCCACCACCTAATGGCAGCCAATTTATAAACACTGTTGATACAGGAAGAAAGGTTGTCACTTTGAAGAGCTCATGAGTGAATTCCTAGAAGCAGAGCGACTCAATGGATCGCATTATCGTCACCCACTGGAAACCATGTTGATGTGTTAACTCTCGAGCACCAGGCAACAGCTCAGTGAAGCTAATTCCAATTTGGTGGACTTGCTTGTCTGATCAAAATGCACCGAGAGGCTCTGACTGAGCGGAGGCTCCTCAGATGTCGTTGCTTCTTGGAACTTTCAGACTTTGCGTACTTTAAAGCTTACAGCTTTCCCTCCGCATGTCTCTGCACAGAGACCCTTTTCCCTATTATCTTCAGTTGCGTTTTTGATTTTATCAATCTATCAGAGGCCTTCTTTATTGATTCATAATCATGAAACGACGGCTCTGTGAGTTCCATTTGCTGTGGCAATAATAACGGAAAGTCAGGCAGATTTAAGATCAAATGAAATACTTTTTGCTGCCTAAGTTGGTTTTACTGGGGGCGGGAGCAGCAACCAGATAGGGGACGAGGCTTTGCCTGCTGTGAGGTTGTCAATTATAGATTTGCACAAGAAAACTGAGAGACTTTCGAGGAAATGAGGAGCCGATTAGGGACCCTACACATCGCCTTCATTTTGACTGCTCCTGTTCTTGGTGAGTGTTTGGCTTTACTATATTTTTCCATCAAATGAGGGCAAAAAAAGAAAGGAGTTATAGAGCGAGTTCGGTGACTCCAAGAAAAAGTGCCACTGTTCATTCTGACATCATGTCTGTTCGACTTCCTCAAAGAGAGAAATGACATTTATAGTTTCTGTTGTTATTGCAGATTCAAATACTATTTTTCATGACTTACTCTCAATTCACTTGCGAAAGGAGGATTTTAACACGTATTCATTACAATGTGCTGGTTTTGGACGGCTTGTGTGATGCGATCTGCAGTGACGCAACAGAGAAGAACGATTCAGTGGACAGGGAGCCGTTTATCTGTGACCTTGACTCCCTCCTACAAATTGAAGAGGTGTTTTGGATTAGACCTCCAGTATGATACTTCTTTTGAAATGGTGCCTGGAGATAAAAGGCAGCATTTACACCAGCTTACTTGCAAGGAGACAAACTGTCTTCGGGGTTCTCTTCTGGAGTAGTGAATAGGGCCCTTTGTTGAGCGCACAGAAAAATATCACATTCTATGTCTTGTCTTTAGCTTCAGATTTTTACTTGTTCATTCAATTCCAAAAACGGGCTAAAACACAAGAAAAGCACCTACATCAAATACGGGGACGAAAAAAGCTCTTGCCGCTGTAACTGTTGGATTGTGCCGGGTCTGACCGCAGGTGCTGTTCAAAAGGGGAATCCTCCATGTTTGTGCGGGGGTCAGGCAGCAGGGGACAGGTGCTCCACAGAGGTCACAACAGACAGTGGATCATAAATATTGGAGACAGGCTGATCTGGCCTATGACAAGGAAAGGGCGGCTGTACTGTAATGGGTGATAAATGTCAGCGGCTCCCTACAGCCTCAGATGAGCGATTGTTACGCGTCTTCTCGGAGCCGCCGAGGCCTCCAGTCAGACTGACAAGCGGGAGAGGAAACATTTACACGGAGAGGATGGTTTGTTTGGATGACCCCCCCCCCCCACCTCACCCCACCAACCCCCCCCTTCACTGTCGCCATAGGCAAAATGAGAGCGGTGATTAATCAGGCCGTTAGCATGTTTGATGGAGAGTCGAGGAGAGGAGGAATCCATGTTCGGAGGGAAGAGTGTGCGAGGCAACAGCACGAGGAGAAGCACTCCGCCGCCGTGATTCATCAGAGGTTACCGATCCACCGAGGAGCCGTATATCTTAAAGTAACAGGCCTTGATTGCAATAACGTCCCCATAGCAACTATTATCTTTAATGACTGTTATTACTGCTGTGATAAAATGGAGACTGGAGTAAGTCTTTTTAAAATATAGTATTACACTGTACCTTTGAACGTCTTGGGCTATAAAAGCAAATCTCACTTTTTAACACCTGCTTCTTTGAAAAGGTGAATAAATTATTAAGCTTAACACTAACATTTTTGAGCAGAACCAGGTATGGAAATGTGTTGGTGGCGTGTTGGCTTTTGTGGTCTGAGTCTCTTTTACATGCCTATTGAATGTGGTGCTGATTTGTGGCTTGATGAATACAGATTATCATTTTCATGTAATTTTTTGTGGGTATAATAATTGTTTTTTGTGTATATTGTAGAACAAGTGTACCTAATCACACTGATTAGTCACAAACTAAAGAAAGGCAACGCTTCCGACTGAATTGGGCCGCTGATTAATAGCGACACAAGTTTAAATTAGAGGAAATGTCAAACTCACTCGTCCACAAGGGCAAATCAAAACCTCTACTTTTCGAAACAATCCATAGAATTAAACACTTACGCTCAAACGCGGTGTTGCCGTCATGTGTCGCCTTTCTGCCAACTGTCTAACCATTTTAATCAAAGACTTGAGAAACCGCTTCTTTCCTGCCACCAGCACTTTAAACACAAGGTGGAATTGGTTATTTTTCAACAGTAAATATTGATTTTTGTGTCTTGACTTTTGGGTTTTCAGTGGCCCATGTCGTCGGTGTCTTGTCCTTGTTTGCTCCTCTCACAATCATAATAAAGGAATAATATTCGGAAGTAGGACACTTACATTTGGAGACTCTGGAGACTTTCTTCTTGAACTCGCCACCACCTGAACCAGCGCAGCCGTCCTCGTCGTCACAGTCCCCGTCCCCGCTGTACCATCCCTCCACATCGCCACTTCCTGTTTCGATCTGGTCCAGAGACCCCAATTTCGGTATGGACTTCCCCTGCAACAACTGGCGAGAGGCACACAGAAAAAAATGCTTTTAGAGGCAACGTAGATGGACTGCTGGCTAATTATTGAGCTGATTGTGTCCATTTCAAATCAATTTTTAGTTCAGGGTAATTCCCACGACGCAAGAATAAAACCACCATAAAACACTGCATGTAACATTTGAAAAATTCACAACAGGAGCCTATAAACAAGATTGTCTCAAGGCAAGGACAGTATAGAAAATGTTATCTGACGAGGAAGCAAAAGTCAACATTGCAATAAAAAATAATTGGGCCAACTTCCTCACAACAGTCAATAGGAAAAAAATCCTTGTTTTTCAGAATTTCACTGGGATACACTGTATGTCATTTTACCATCGAGCATCAGTGGAGAAAGTCCGATTAGTTGTTATTGGATTATCTAAAAGGCAAGTCTCCTTGTGGATTCGGCTGATTTATTGTTACATTTCATTTACAATTATCCTGAACACTCCCACAACATGCCTCCACAGTGTGAGTTACATGATACCATCCTTCCTGGCTGCAGTTTCCTGCAGGGCAGCTCAACTTTCTGCCGTATTGCTGTGCAGCAGAATCTCAATCAAAGACTTTGTGAACTCGACACCAGGGGAAATGCATACGCTAATTGGCTCATTTAAATTCATGGTGCGTCACTGGAAACAAGAGAGAATGCTTTGTGTTGATCAGAAAGGTAGTGTCTATGCTAATTAGTTGCTGCTGCTGCGTGCAGGGGGAGAGAAAATGTCAGGGTTCCTGCCATGGCAGAGCAGGGACACATCGGCGCCTGTCTGCAGTCTCCTCTGCAAAATGTTGACGAGGGAAATTGAAGGAAAGCTTACATCGCTCGCCTACCAATGTGTGCGACTGTCACTTTTGAAATGTTCTCAGCTGTCACAACTCATATACAACAATGATTTCCTGTGCTGCCTGTTGATAGTCAGAGGTTTGACTTGCTTTAACCTTTTGTGTCACTGTCCACGAGGGCAGATCACCGCTCGAGGGCTCAGTATGTGCAGATCAAGTGTGTTCAGCTTCAACAAATGGTAGCAGTCTGCAATAATTAGCCTATACGAGCGAGACAATATGCATCATGGGCATTGTGATTTGCGAGTTTATCATCTGCCACGGGCTCAGAGGGCTAAAACGTATACGTGAACTCGTGTTCATGCGTGTGAGTGGGAGGAGAAAGAGTGGCTCGCTTTTGAATATGAGCGCAAATGAACTCAATCACAGGACCTTCGGTCAAGTCTCAAGTTACAACTTTATCTGGAAACTTGGATGGAGGAGGAGGAAAACCACCGGAGAGTTGACTTGGCTGCAGCTCTGTTCGCCTGAAACTTTGCTGACTTGAAACATTGTCTCACTAGCTGACTGTATCAAATACAGACTGTTTGTCCAGTTTCCTCCAACAATATTATTTTGTCACGCACACACTTCACTGAAGCAAGAATAACAATTATTTTAAAAATCCACAAAAGGACCAAAACGAAAAAATAATGTATGCTCGCAACAACGTTTGTAGTCAAAGGCTGATGGTTTCATTTTTCATTTTTCCAGGAGTGTAAACTTTTATTGCTGTCTTAAAAACTATTCAAAAGTGATTGGTAGGAGCGTCTGTTGCATCGGATGATACGGTCCTCCATTACAATAACCAGGGGGGGACTGTATCTCATTTCAAGTTGATTTACAATGTCTTGCTGCTGTAAATATTCACAACTCATGCAAAAAAAAACTGCCCTCAGTTGCACCACTGTTCTCTGGCTACAAACTACCATTCCCAACATTTTATGGTAATAATGTGTTGGTGTTTTTTTTTGTCTTTTTCAAAAAATAAGGCAAAAATTACATCCCAGTATTATAATGTTAAAAAAAATAACCAACCTCCAAACCAATGAGATAATGAGATCGACTACATCCTGGAAACTGCAGCAAAGCAGGGCAACGAGAAATTGAATAGAAAACGAACTAAAAATTTGTTGACGATGGTACCTTTTAAATAGATTTCTTGACAATCACAAGAAAAGACTTGTTTGTTTTGATGTGAGCTGGGATCCGCGACACCATGTCTTGGGATTTTTAGATGGAAACTTAGCACAGAAGACAACTGAATGGACCTCACACAAGGGGACAGGTGACCGATCGACCCCCCTTTGCTACAAAAAGCCCAAACCTCCGTCAGTGTTTCTAAGCTGACTTTTGGTAGGATTCACTCTGAACAGCACTGATACATGGAGAACATGCTACACAGAAAGGCCTGGAATCTGGATTCAGATGAGGGTCTTCTCAACGTAAGGGAAACTGCAACTCACTTCAGGTCACGCAGGTAGGATAGTGATGAAAACTTGTTTTTCTTGAACTCTCAGGCTGTTTAAATGTCCCACAGATTCATCAGAAATGCAACTGTAATAAGTGTTATTAAAGTTCGCTTCAAAGCTTTAGCAGCCAAAGCATGCAGACTTGCTGCTTGTGGTCAGTAGCAGATGACTTGATTTGACTCACACAGTCGCAATTAATTAATCAGGTCTTATTAGCTAATGATATTTCACAGTACACTGATTCGTTCCATCGCTGAGGACACATCCGTTATGTTTAACCAAGCCTGTCAATCAGCACGCCGCTCATTACTTTTGCTTTGGTAGACCGGGGAGAGATTCTGTTGTGTTTGACTGCATTGAGCGGCTCTCAAACAATGAAGTCAGCCTGGATTGCCAAAACCATCTTATTAGCCTCTCTTCTCCGAATGACATGGGATTTGTCTAATGCTGGCCGGGAGACAGGTGTTTTGATTCATTCAAACACTGGGTAGGCCCCCCTGGGCAAGCCTTTGGCTGTTACTGAGGTGTGGAGAGTCAGCGATGACCAAAAAATATAAATCACACTGCTCACAAAACAAACACAGCACTAAAAAAAAAAAATCACACTATGGCACACTGTATTCTGTATTTCCTTTCATGGATAAAGAAAGCCCCTAATTGGTCATTGTTTTCTTTCTTTTTTTTTTTAATGACCTTAAAACTAAGACATAACTGTGCATCTGTTGTCAAGAGATGCTCAAATTGATCCCAGAATACATTACAAGTACTTGAAGACACTCATACAGGAGGAACATGTAAATTCAACACAGAGACTGGTGTTGATCAGCAGGTTCAGTTCTACTAAAAAAGAAAATAGTGAGTGTTAAAGTTGAAAGTTTCAGCTGCCTGGTCAGCGATGGAAAACATCTTTCGTAACAACTGAAAGGGTACCCGCCCCCCCCCCTATTTTTCTTGCAGCCCATATGAGTTTTTAACATGTTATTGGACTCCCTCTCAGATGTGAAATGTGAAATTTGCCTCGGGGAACCCAGATTTATGCATGAAACGGTATTAACCCAAGGAGAACCTGCCATTAGCTTGACAGAGAAAGACCTTTAAGTCCGAGTTCTCCCATAATGGTAATACATGCGTCGCAGTTCCCATTTTCTCTGTTAATTGGCCGTGGCCCTTCTTTATTGTTAATGAAAATTCAACCACTTTGGTCCATCTGTTTCATTAAAACACAAATAATTAGAAGCAATCAATCAAAGAAAAGACCAAACTTGCGATTTTAAGTATTAATGCTGTCGTAATCAAATGCCTCTGCTGTATATTTAATCTCAGTTACTTTGTACATTATGTTTATACAGTGCTATGTTCAATAGTGAAGTCAATATTGGGTGGGTTGAGTAAATGTGGCTCAATTAGTAAAGGGGGCTGTCCTCCAATGGCAACGGTTGCAGTTGGATCTCCGCCATACTTGGTCTATCTGTTGAAACCAAGCACATTGAAAGGAAAAGACAAACAAGCTGTGCTTCGTTCAACTTTACTTATAGCGAGTTTCCGTTCAAAATTCAGTATGTGCTCTCACTGTTTTTTGCTGTTTGTTTTATCTTTGTTTCAGAAAGATAACACAAAACCAACTGATTTTAAAAGTTTGCTCCAGACGGAAATATCGGCATTAAACAGATTCCTAAAAAAAGATCCCACATAAACATCAATTTCTGCCCTGAGGTTGAATTTTAATGGCAGGGGTGTTCCTTGAACCCCTCTTTCGGCGTCGCCATCGAGTTGAAATGTCACTTTGTTCAGTACTTCAGCTTTCAACCACATACCCGCGCAGCATTCCTTCTTTCTGGCTGCGATTTATCGTTAATGCTAATTACCACATGATTACCACCCCCAGGCACATTGATTCTGAATTGAAGCTTGCTCAGGCGTTCTGTTAGCTCGTCACTATCTTGAGGCAATGGAAAGCATTTGCTCTATTGGACAACTTAAAAACAACTTTGAAGTCGGTACATTACGAGCATAATCAAGGGCAGACTTATGTTTACAAACATGTGCACTCCCTTGTTTTATCCTCTATACCTCCTTTATCAGGCAAAAGGTTCAGAAGTCAACACCATTGGGCAAATGGTCAATGTTCACCCTCTGAATTACACATTTACACACAACTGTTTGTCGTTGATTGACTTGATAAGCACGTTTTTGGACTCTGGGAGAAAACTGACGACTTGAAGATGAAGAGGAACACGGAGAACATGCAAACTGCACTGAGGAAGGTCTGAAGGGGCCTGAGTTTGGACCAAAGTTTTCCTGCGGGCTTACACTTGTTTGAACCAGTGAGTCATCACAGCAGGCAGCAATAATTTATTCAAAATGCACAAATATAAAAACGACTCCGGCACAGGATGAAAGGACGAGCAAAGTTACAACAGCTGACGATATCGTGCATCCATTTTTTTTTTTCTCACTTCAAATAGGTGAGCTGTCACCCATTCGTGTTTGTTCAAATATTCTCATACCGGAGCTCCACATCATCTGACGGTTTCACTCCGTACACAGGCACATAAGCACCCCCCACCCCCCACCCCCACACTGTCTGCAGGAAACACTTTATTTCTAGTAAAAATACACTTTAAAATCACAATGCGCAAAGATGCAGGTGCACCTGGCTCTTAAAGGGAATAGGAAATACTGCTCAGAATGGTTCATGCGACTACATGCCTTCTGAAAAGTTGGCTGCACCTCGTCCAAGGCACACAAGTGGATCATGTTCTTATATTTAGTTCTATACGGCTTGTATTTTAGACTGCTGCTGCCGAGTGAGGCTGTAAAACTGGTTCCTTGATTTGATAGTCCACAAACTTTGTCAGACTTTGCTCCAAGTACACCCAATGTCTCCAGGCCCAGACTGTCAAACAGGTAAAAAGAAAATTACAAAGCCTTTTCGTCATGGCTTGTTACCATCGAAAGACATTTAAATGCTTAACGGTTGTTGAATTTTCTTGAAACTAGAAATTACAATTAGTTCTCTTTTTTTTTAATTTAGGGGAGCATAAACCAAATTAATGTTGTGACTGTAACTTGCTTGAGGGCCACCAAGAATAAAGGTCCCAGAGTCGATGCTTCCTGTGATTAATGGGGTTGCAACTTGATTGGGTTGCTGAGTGGGTATCATCATTATCGCTGAATGTTTAAACAGTTTCCTGAAAAAAAAGCCATAACTTTGATTTTTTCATCCCGCATTTATCTGGTGTTGCTTCAGAATAGGGACAAAATCATCAACAAAGTCGGTTAACACTAGCTGAACATCATTCCTGCCCTAGAGTGTGCATCCTTCATCATCCCTTTATTAAAAATATTATTAATTATGAAGCTAAGTCCAATGACATTCAACCATATACAAGACTTCATGAGCAGATCATCCCTCAAACTATAAAAACATGCATTAGCTATTGCTGGCACGAATAAAAAAATATTACATATATAATGTAATGGCTGGATGCAAGTTACAGGATGATGTCTCTCAGCTACGGCTCCGTCTCCAGCTTTGTATTTCATATTCTTAAACTCAACTCTATACACATCACAAACTTCTTCACATTTGCGACTGCTTCCTCCACCAGCTCAGAAAATCACAACAAAGGCTGCAGTTCGTGAGGCATCTCAAAAGATTTGGCATGGGAATCCAGGCTTGGCTCAACTTTCATCACGGCACCATAGAGAGTATACTTTGACAGGCTGCATCACAGTGTATGGTTTGGCAGATTTGACAGTGCAGGACTGGAAACTGCAGCAGAACACAGTAAAGCCAGCATCAAAAATTTAACCAGCACGGACCGACTGCGGCGGTGTGATATCTTCATTACCCACTGCATAAGGAAAGCCCACAGCATCATCAAGGACACCAGTCCACCAGCCCACACACTTTTCTTTTTCACTCCCCCCATCTGGAAAAAATGCTAACAGAGCACTGAAATCACATACCCCCCATTTCAGACATCGCTTTTCCCCACAGGTAGTCAGAATAATGAATGATCCGCAAACAAACAAACTTGCATTGCAAACAGTCACTATAAGTTGGACCAGAAAGTAGAGAGTTCTGACGATCTATATTGTCTGAGCTTTCACTTATGATCTGATGCGTAACGACATGTTTTCTTGACCAAACAGACTGATGATATAAAATATATACATATTCAGACTTCAGAGAGTATTTCTGGCCACGCATAGAGTATTTCAAGGTGTGTGACATCAAAAACATTAAACTGTGCTGGATGTCTGGGCAGGTCGTATGTAAAAACGGAGCGTGTCAGTATGGAAGCGTCCATGGCTTTTAAGTTTCCTCTCAGCTTTTCAACTTCAATTTGTGACCTGAGACTATTAAGGCACATACTTTAGCAGCCCCTACAGTAATGGAACAAGGTGACTGCCATTACTGCTTCCTGCAAATGCAGGGGCATTATCACTGTATGCTTCCTGCCTACGCAACAATTTAACCCCACCACCACCACCGCCGCAGACAAAAGACGACAGAGTACGAAAACACTGCAAAGAATTTCAAGTAAAACCTTGCACGTAATAAAAACATCTGAGATTGAATATTTGATCACATACTGCAAGTTCGACATGCAATCACACTTCGGGTTGCCATGGTAAATGCAAGTAAGGGAAAGAAACAGGACTTCGTGCAGTTGATTGTAAGAAGAAGAAATTAAAAATAACCATGGTGCTCAAGTGCAGCAACAAAGCTCAAGAATATATTTTCATGGGAGACCTAATGAAGGCAGAAAAGGTCCAGAAACACCCTAAAGTTGGCACCTTTATGATCAAGTTGTATCGAACGCATCAGTGCTGCATTAGCAGCCTTAAAATTAAGGTCACAATCCATTCAGAACACCCGTCCAGTGCCGTCTATGGTGGTGGTTTATCTCAGCTCCTTTGTTGCAACTCGGTCTTGTTGTCATTCGGTAATAAATCCATGTACTTCAAGAACTGATAACATCCTGATTATAAAGTATCTCCCTTCAACTGACTGATGTAACTTAAGCTGGAGGTAATGAGTGAATCAATCATCAGACTGACCCACACGGCGCTGACAGCGCAGCATCACCGCAATCATACAGCCACGTGCTAAAGGCTTAACAAAGTTAGACAAAAAGAACACAAAAGGGTATTTTTAAGGAACTGATTACTTTCCTTTTAAGTGTTTTTATAACCGCTAACCTTAAAACGGATTGTGGGACACACTACAGGGGACCACAGTGAGCCCAGCACAATATTTTGGCCTAATGTTTATGCAGTGATCCTGTTGTTCACGTTTGCATGCAGTCAGTTCTCTTCAATAGTCAAATTATCTTGTGAGGTTACGGAGTACAAATAAGCCTACGATTTCCCTTTAGTATGATGAGATGTTGGAATTGTTCATGACAAGCAAAGCATGCTTGAAGAGTCAGATTGCAAAATATGTTTAAGTTATATTCTAAAAAAAAAGGTGCAAGATGTCATGTGGCAAAATGACAAATCACACCTTCACACATCTATGAGATAAATCTGACTGTGTGGATTTTTAGGCTGATTAGTATTCCCTCTCAACGCTTTCTCAGTAAATACGGGTGGAGGAAAGATCTCACGGTGATCATATTTGCCAGTCAGAGGAAAAAAATGTGTCAGGAAGTGAGTCGGCTCCCCGGACGTGTGCCGACATTTGCCACCTTCCTCTGTTCCGCGGCAACACCGACAGTCTGTTTACTACAGCAGGAGAGAGGCTGCAGGTCAGTGAATGAGAGCCCAGAACAGAGATTCAAATATAATGGGAGGCCGAGAGTAGTGTCAAAGTTCAAATGAATCTGCAGTATTACCTCCTTTCAATTTAAAATAAAACTTGATGCTCCAATATCATAACACTTTGTTCAATCCATAAAAATAAGAGACCATAATAAACAATTAAGTAAGTGGGCTCTTTGACTCCACTGTAGAGTTGAATTCACTTGATGAAAACTTAGACTTTGCATAAAAACAAAAAAAACACATTTGTGATGTAAAACTTTCACAAGCAAACCAACATGGTTTGTTAATGAGGATGAACGCGATCATGTTTATTTTTCCAGTACAATCCAACTGTTGTTGTCAGATTAGTCACCTGCAAAAAACAAACAAGCTCTTGGGCAGCATTAATTGGCTGAAATTCAGTGAATTAAAAACACGCTGGATATTCATGGTTTCTGTTTGGCATGGTGATGCAGTACGTCGAAGAGCGTTGCCTCACAGCAAGAAGGTCAGAGACGTTTGACTCGGAGATGTTTGTGCAAAGAGGCTGCATCGTCTTTCTGTTTTTCTTCAGGCAATCCGCCTCAACACCACAGTTGAAGGACGTGCTCGTTAGGTTAATTGGTTTCACCAAAGTGGCCACAGGTAGCGTGCATGCAAGGGTGCACGCGCACGTGCGTGTAATCGCAATGCGATAGGCCAGTGGCATAATTGTGGTGCTCCAGCTCCAAGTGATTGTGGCCTGGATGGAGATGGACTAACAGCTGGTGACGGTGACTTTTCTTTCCAAACCGTAAATACAGAGGTCATAAAGAACGGTGAGATTTTCAAAATGAAAGTCTTCTGAGTAAAAAAAATGTAGACCAATTGTAATGCTAAAATGCCAAATTCTAGCAGATACCAACTTTGTGCACTTTACATTTTGAGGTTACCACACTAAGAGCATTATTAGGAGAAACTGAACAAATCCCCCTTGAGCAAGTACTTGGCAACGGTAGAATAACTTCTTTTGACCGGAAGAGCCCAGATTTAGGGTGGGCGGCAGTCTGCCTCCAGTGAGAGGAGGCGGGGAAGACAATTTAATAACCACTGGATTGGCTTAATATACGAATTTGGAAAAAAAAACAGATCGCCAGTATGAAGGAATAAATATATAGAACTTTTTTAGAAAAAAAAAACCCACATCTGTGAAGAAAACCATATTCTTTTTATTCAAATTGTGTGATTTTAGATGTGAACAGCCACGGTTGCTATAAAAAGAACATGACATTAAATAGAACGCATTCCCAGTACATATATCACCCAAGGCAAAATATTTGCACATGCCTGCAATCTAAAGGAAAGATGGCGTACATTATGCAAATGTGTTTTCGTAATAATTTGCAAGAGTGTAGAACTAATGTCACAACAAACGGCCAATCACAGGAAAAAGGGGATTACGTTGCCGTTGCTCACATGCAATCGCTTAAGATAAAGTAATCTTCAGGTACGCAGCTTAGCTGGATTTGTCTTTCTGTGTTTTTATTTAGTGCACTTAGCTCGTGGGTATCGCACATGACACAATGAGTCTAGGTTGTAAACAAGTTATCACGCTGCAGGTTCGGGGATTTGTCTTTAATTAGGACTCACTGGCACAGTCCTGACATCTGTTACTTTACAGATTCCTTGACATGCAGCAACAAGAAATAATCAAACAAATTCGGTTTGTTAATCATATTCAGTGAGTATGTGCTGTCTAAAACCTGTTTTCATATCTCGAGACCAGGAAGGCAGGTAGAAAGAAATTTTTTTCTTTGCTCCTTAACTGGACTTTATGCCAGTTCACTGTTGCAGTGCGCTATGCAAATTCAAGAGCACAACAAATAAAATGTGAATATATTCTAAGTGTTAATCCTTTGGACTAAAAGGAGCCGGGGATATGAATAATTCACAAGCAAAACTGCTGGTCAACCACCACATCAATGACTGGTAAATAATTCAGCCAGCAGACTGGGTGAGGAGCTGCTTGCCCCTGATTTTGATTGAGAGACACAGGGACAGGCCCTACTTATAGATTCTTGATGGGTTTTACCACATCAAGAGAAGCGGACAGGCAAGGAGGAGAGGAGCCGACAAATAATTCATAAGAAAGAGCTGCTGATGAGCAAGATGATGAAATCTAGAGTTTGTACGCTCAGATTGCATGATGAATTTGTCAATAGCTGCACTGCTGTTTTGTGTTTTCCTCCAGTAGTGGTGGTGGAATAGTAATCATACATTTCCATTTAGTCCTAGGAAAACTGTGAACGGTTTCTGTACTTTCCTTAGTCAAGGTCAGGGCCGAATAAATGGAAAGAGTAAAAAAAAAAAAAAAAAACAGCGTTTCTGATATGTAGATGAAAAACATGAAAATCAACATTTGCATGGACACATCATCCGTATGCTCATAAAAATGCCCAACAGTGGAATCTTTAAAAGTAATAGAATTTCACCTTTTGCCTTCATCCATATTTCACTCTGAACCTTATTGTTTCACTACAGCTTGTCGAACAGACAACTTGGCATTCATGCACACGTGCACATGTACTTTAAGGCAAGTCACAACATATTAATAAGGTGCAAGGATACCATTCTAATTTACCAGAGTAATGTACTGTGCAGCGTGCACGCAGATGTGCACACAGTCACTCATGTGCACAATGGGGAGAAGGTGTGCACTGGTATATGTAATTGATGTTTTTGCTGGTCATAAAATGAGGGGGCCATTAACCTCCCACCACATACACGCACAAACACTCGCTGCCACCCCCTGTTTTTTTTTGCATTCAATATCTATCAAACACACCAATTCAGAAATGGTTTCACCTTCCAAGAATTACCATTTACCACCGGCTGCATTTTAAATCCGAACGTGACCCACATCTCCTTCTCAAGCCCCAGTTTCCATCTTGAGCAGCCACATTTGTCAGTGAGTTACACGACATTGTTTTGGGTGTTTTGGGTTTTTTTTTTTTCTTCCCGGGACTCCTTGTTGTGTAAAACCAGTCGACATGTCTCATCACGTGTGTGTGTGTGTGCTCTGCAGATTCAGAACAAGCAGAGAAATAACGCATGATCTGATATTAAAATGGATGTTTCATGACAATGGAGGCCAAGTCATGCATGCAGGATGGCGCGGGGTGCGTCAGTGTCTAATGAGATGCCAATCAGAAATATTTGCAAATCAGGTCCCATTCAGATGATCATGCAAACTAGATTCAAGCACTGTGAAGGCACAAGCTGCTGAACCAGTCATACCAGCTGTAGAATACAAAGATCCGCGATACTGAGACACAGCGGCAAAGATTTTACCTTCCTTGGTTCACTTTTGGCATCAAAAAACCAATGATGTCCATGTTTTTTCTGCCCCTTAAGTGAAAATCGCATCGACCTAAAATGCTCTGGTAAGCAATTAGTGCTCTAATAAACATTTCCTACCAAACTATCAAAAGAATTCCCAGGGAAGGCCCCAGGAAAATGCAAATGTATCCTGTCCAAATATCAGAGATGCTTTAGATTGTAATCAATTCATTTCACCCCAATAATTAAAAACATTACAGACACACCCAGAGCATGAACCACAAACTCGGTACATGAGCAGAGTTGCATTAAAAACACATTGACCATTGCAGAAAATATTCTGCAATATAAAAAAAGGGCCTATTTGAAAACAGCAAAGATATAATTACACGAACATCTGTTCCTTCACAATATTGATTGTTCGTGAGGTGTTGAGAATAGCAAGTAGCTGAACTCAAACCGAGACAAAGAGAAAATAGCCGGGAACCTCTGGACTGCAGTCCAACACTTGGGTGACTGCAGCCGTATCAAGTGAAAGCTGAGGAAAATTCTACAGTTCGCTGGAAAATTGTTTCATGTTGCATCAGTTTTTCCTCTGTGTTAATGTCTTTGTTTGCTAGTTCCTCTTCGTGTTTAATCTCTGCCTACAAAAAACAAAATTCCCCGACGGGATTCATCGGAGAGGTTTCGCCTCTCCCCTGATGAACTTTTTCCCTTTTCGCATGTGATTGGATGACACGAGTCAATACTGAATTCAACCAGTTATGTACCTACATTCAGTCAGTAATTAGCTTCTCGGCAGCAATTCTGGTCAATGTTTTATAGCCCCCGGACGAACTGCAGAAACAGGAAAACAGATACTGCAACATTTTATGATACATTACAAATTAGGGGTGTTGCATCTTTAAAAGAGACACTATGTACTCATAAAATGTTAACAAAACATGGTATCGACTTTCAAATCACTGCCAATTAGTCTTTCAAAAATATGCGCAAAGAAAATTACTCAATTAGAGAATGTGAACAAAGTAGGATGAAGTCAACGTAAAAAAAAAAGTCAACAAGATAAAAGCTTGGGGTGGTTTTTTGGTTTTCTTAGGGTCTCTATATTTGTCTTTATTTGGTATTTTGGGTTCACTTTTCCAAATATACAATACTACAATGACAACTTTGGCTTTAAAACTACAAACAAAGTAATAAACTGCTGGTTCAGAGGACAGCAGCTTCAAACACAGTTACAGGCAGAGTTACATTAGACCTGGAAACACGACAACACAGCTTGTATTTATCTCTTAACCCTTCTGTTTTTAATGTCAAGAATTAGTAAATAAAGCTATATTATGCAACATGCATCACTCCAATGGTTTTCTTTAGTTTTTTGTTTTTTCCCATGTTTCACTCTGTTGTTCTGTTTTCTGTGGTACCTAATACGCTTGTGTTTTTTTACTGTTTTACCTTCCTGTTTTTAATGTTTGATCTGCCTGTACAGTGTCCTTGGGTGTTTTGAAAAGGCACTTTCAAATAAAATGTATTATTGTACAAGAATGATTCATAAATAATGCTCACAAATATAGCAAATCAAATGAACACCTTTGACTTAATATGATTTGCTTCATGTGTGCTTGAAAAACTCTGGGTTGACTTTCCTGTTTTCATTCTGAATCATTTGAAATAAATAACTCAAATAAACCTTGGGATGGCTTTTAGCGAGGAACTGCTCACAGATCAGTGATCTGGATGGCTACCATCATGACTACATAGGAAAAAAGACACACGGTTCGCTATTTACCCTCCCGCATCAGCTCTGCTTCTTTATTTTTATTTCATCTGCATGGGCTGCAGGCAGTGCTGGCACAGAAGCGTGAAGATTTGGCAAACGGCACTCGTGCTCAAGAGCAAATGTTGTATTTCTACACAAGTGGGTTTTAACGACAAAACTGCACTGGTGAGTTTTCACATAGAACTGCTTTCTGAGCAGTCTTTTTTTTGGACTCGGTTTCAAAACGACGCGTTCCGAGTTGACTCAGCGGGCACAGTAAATGAAAAAAGTGGAACAGCACAGGCCTAAAACCGGAGTGCCAAATCCTGCGGGTTGCCACCGTCACCAGGATTTGAACTGAGTCACAGTTGATGTCTCACTTACAAAATCATTGGAAAATAGTCTTCAATCCGAATTTGCTGAAACAAATTTAAATGTTTGAAACACAATTAAAAACACCTCTGGAGATCGATTTAATTATCTTAAGTATCTCACACTTGTGTTTGACTTATTACCAGCAGGTTGTCTTTTCAGAGTGCCGTTTGCAGGACAACTCAGGACATTCTGGAGAGATTTTAATGAAATTTGCAGGATGAGGTTGAGGTTTAGTGCAATGAACAAGTGATTACGTTTTTTCGTGCTGGTTTGCTGATGTGGGATCCAAGATAATGGGAAATCTGCAATTTTGAGGCATGTTTTGAGACTGTAAAGAGAGTCTGGAGTGCGAGAGGCTGAAGCAGGAGGGGTTAACGGGCATCTTGGCGCAGGTTTGAGGCGCTTCTAGCTTTGTGGGTGATTAGTTTGATAGCTGCATCTTAATCAAACACAGTAGCCCTCATGTTTTGTTTTGTTTGATTCACCGAAACACTGTCATCCACTGACGTCTTATCTCCGTGCCGTCGCCGCTGCCTGCGACCAATTAGCACCATTTTTAGTTTGCTATTCTTTTCAGTGAGAGACAGTTCTATCCGCACCTGTCACCGAGACTCTCCCGGGCACTTTCGCTGGAAGATGTCAAAGTCAACGGAGAAGGAAGCTTCCACTGTGCTGTTTGAACGAGCCGTTCTGGTCAGAAACGTCAGTGATGCAACGCAACTACCTTCACAATACCTGAAGCTAATGATGACGCGTAAACAAGAATAAACGTTGTTCACACGTAAAGTGTTTCATTTGCATTTTGTCTTTGGTAAGGCTGTCAAACAGACCAGATCATGATGGCATATCCAGTACAGCTGGTGCCCACAGTTGGCAAAACACAAGCACAGAGTACCTTTAAACATGTTCTCAGCTTGTTGACATGCCTATTTTTTCATATATCACGTTGATGTCAAGCAATTAAAACATGACATCATTTCCAGTCCTGTTTTTTACTCAAAGGACTTCAACGTGCTGTTAAGCACTCGACTTATTTACCGCTCCCCTTGTTGGTCTAAAAAGTCCCTCTCATCCACTGGTCACAAATGGTACCCCAATAAAAACGAATCCTAAAAGTGCCCCCAAGATAGGAACAACCATCGCATGAAAGCGAAGAATGGATCTAATAAAACAATAAAGATAAGGAGGCATCAGTCCTCACAGAGCAAACACAGTGAGACACACAATCACATCCACACACGATGTATAATTTAAAGTTATTGGTTGATTTCATGTGCTGGTTTTGGGACTGTGCGAGGGAACTGAGGTACCTGTGGGTGACCCGAGGACCTCTCACCGTGTGGTTAGACTGCTAACTACGACTCCACTACGCAGCAGCAGCACTGTCCAATACTGGTCAATTTGAGAAGACAGCTGTCAGACAACCTCCCTTCGATAAAAACCCTTTCAGAAAAATCTCGCTCTTTTCAAGCAAACTTCTACATCTAAATAAAGTCCACAGCCTGACAGCGCCTCATCTGCAGTCACAGCAGGCAGCTGTATTCAGCAAACACATAAAAATCACTGTGTACTCTCTGCTGACAGACAGTTAGTGACACGCTGGTTAACAGAGGGAAGCAGTTAGTGGCCAAAATGTGCATATTTCCATTCATTTCAAATGCTGCGGCCAATTTCAGTGACCACTGTTTGCTCTTATCAGGCCAGGAGATATGGAGGAGTCAGGCCTATCTGCACCTCTTGGTCAGATATTATAGACGGCATATCTATGCGTTGGGGATTACCAGCAATATGTGTATGAGACCTTTTGCCGCCGTGGTGATAAACCCATAATGACATGCCCCAGGGTGAGAGTCCCCATCCTTCACCCAGAGCTGCCCCCTCACGTGGACCGTCCAGCTCTTTGTACTTCATCTCCCTGCCTCACTACCCTAATTTTCAAGGTTGCCAGAGATGTTTCCTTCGGGGCTTTGGTACGCTTGGTTTTCACTTTTTTTTTTTCTCTCCTGCACGAGCGAAAACGCGGCTCCCGATTCGGTGGGCCTACCATTGAACTGACTCATTTTCCCTTCAGGAGCTTGAGGAGACCAAAGAGGAGGGTCAAAAGAAGAGGGATGGGAAACTCGTTCTCGCCAAGTAGTTTGTATCCACTGAGTGACTGAGCAGGCAACAGTTTGCTTGGAAACGCAAGCTCGCCCGGAAGACACGGAATGTCAGAGCTACTGTTACTGGTTCTCTCGGCTGCTTTTGAGTGACCAGTTATTCATTCCTTTATATGCTATTGGTGCTAGAATAAATGTTTTGAATTTATTATCACAAGATGGTCATCATTAAGATATTGACACAGATGTTTATTGGCAGTGCATCCAAATTGATCAATCGAACCCAGACCCCACTGATTGATGGACAAACACAGGATTTTACTCGGTATCAATAAATGAATTGCTTCCTGTTGATTGACTTTCAGCCCATTAGAGGGAGAGGAAGCATTTGACCCCTTCCAGATTGTTGTTTGATCTTCACGTGCTCCTGTAGCTTTCTGCGACACGATTTCACCTTCTCACACCAAAGACAATTTCTTTGGATGAAAAACTACAAACCCAAACAATCAAAAAAATAACGGTTTGAATTTCTGCCGAAGAGACTCTGCAGCGACCGAGTACAGGATCTGCAAGGTCACGAGGTTTCAAGCTAATGAGGTTAATAAAAAAAAATACTAAATTATTAAATTGCACTGTGGAGAGAGAAGGAGACAAACAGAAAATCATTCGAGCCTGTGAAAAAGATATACGGTCAAAAGAAAAACAAAAGGTTTAAAGTTGGATTCAGTGAGGCTGCTGTCCTCAGCAGATTATGCATGATTATATAATCTGGGCTGAGCTGATAATCATGATCTGTTTCTTGGTATTTACAGTAACTCACATGCAGCAGAGAAATAAATTCGGAGAATTTGAGCTTACCAAACCGACTTTTCGCTGCAGTTGAAAAAAGAAATAAAGCCTCGCGCACAAACGAGGAGACATCATAAAACACAGACTGAAAGCCACGCACACACTGAATGTGAATGAGGCGGATCAGGAGCCCCTCGAATGGTTATGATATAGATTTATGTGTTCTGACATCCCACAGATGGTGTGAATTAGTCGAGGAGGGGGTGCCAGCATGAGGTCAAGAGAGATGACCTGGCCCTCAGCCTGCCACTTGGGAAACCGATGCAACAGACATGTGAGGCTTCTGCCGCCGCTCCCGCTGCAGTGCAGCAACCCAAAGGCAGCCGGAGCAGCTGTTATTAAAGCTACAGAGGAGAAAGTGCTCCCGTAAACTGCTCTAATCTCATCACCCTGAGAGATAAACAGCATTGAAAGGAGCCCCAGCAGCACCAACGTGCGCAAAAGCAGACTGGATGATAGAAAAGCCACATTGATTTTGACAAAGAGTCGAAAAAGATTTTGTAAATACGAAGACACACAAACCAGATCAAATGGATTTCTAAATGTGTAAAGATTGATTTTTTTTTCATTCATTCATTGCCTTGAAATGATTTTTACATTTGAGACTAGTTTTCTATGAGCCGGTATTTACCGGTAAAATGAAAGATGATACAAATAAATAATTCTGTGTGGGAATAAAGTAAAGGAGCAACGGGTTGCAGCTTTACGAGCAGCTAACAAGAGATTCCTAATGTTGCGTACATTAGAAATGAAGTGCAGGGAGTTGGCAGATCGCCTGAGGAGACATTTACCATATGTTTGACAGAATAAAGGGCGAAGAAATATAGACTCGGAGAGAAGAGGGAGATCCAGTGAGCGAGGGACTCGTACAGGCCTTTGTAAATATGTCGGGCGGTGGAGACACTCTCACCTGATTGATGTGCTTCAGTTTATCAATTATCTGATTTATTACAGGATCCGCTCCCTTCACTTTGACTTCAGGGTTGGCGCTCTGAGCTTTAATCCCGTTGCCGACCACGCGGAGGGTGTAGCTGTGAAGGGGACAGAGGAGAGAGGCGGAGGTGGTTCAATTCAAACAGAAACCTCATCATGCATGTCCAGGATATGAACACAGTGTAAAGACCATCACAATACATGTTCTGTACTTACTTAGTAAACAACTGATATGTCTCCTTTCCTACACTTCCGTAGTCACAATTATGTTTACGCACTTTTTTCATGTAAACATGGAGGTAAAAGCTGGAAAAGCAACTCAGGTCCTTTTTCACATCTCGAGGAAAAACAAATTCTATCACTGTGATAAATGAACTTAAGTTACTGTTTTAAATGACATGTTCTTCCAAGCCACAATTTTTGGGTTAATTTAGTCATTGTTTTCAGATGTATTTAGTGTGAATAGTCACACCACAACAATGCATTTACAGAACAATCGGAAGCCCCAGTTTACATCAAACTTGAACATCAACTTAAACTCCAGCTGAGCCCCAAACACCAACGAAAGAAGCAATTCACATGCAGAGGTGTTAAAACATACTTGAATACATGCACTTTCTAAAACTTGTATGTAAGGAACGACAGAGGTGTCAGTGATACATGAGAATTCCTTTCTAGCAATGGCTGTTTTCTGACTTGACTCCACCCTGATGTGATTCATAACTGTGAAACACACTCGCAACGTGTCAGAAAAAGGAACATTTGAGGCACTCACACTGCATGAAGTTCAATCTATTATCTCCCCTCCTTGCGGGGAGCCACGAAAAAAAAAAAAAAAAGCTGATAAATATTCTGATCTCACACGAGAGGTGACGGCGTACTTCATTTGTTGGCATACCGGGGGTTAAAGGCGGATTTGCACTGTGGAGGAAACCTGATTCTCTGCACACGTGAGCGTGCTGAGCTGAAGTGGCAACCGCATGTATAATTTAGGGGAAAAAATCTATACATCAAGCATTTCATAAGACCCCCCTTCGAAACAATATTGTCCATACAGTAAACTGTACACATCTGTGCATTTATGAGTTGTGTCTTAACGTTTCAATACACAGCATTAATCCTTGTTTTAAAGCAGTTCATTGTTGTTATAGCGCAGTAATAGACTGCGGCTCCCCTCAAGGACTCCTCAGTCTTTAGTCTCTGTGCAGTCTGTCAGCTGTAATGACTCTGACCATGGCAGCTGGCGGCTGAACACAATTTATTCACAACTCAATCTCAAGCATATCATTTAATCAAACTCCTGGATCAAGGTAAAGTCACTTCTTGTGGAACAACCTGAGCTTTTTTGGCGCATGCCGCGCTGCGTGTCTGCGGGCCGCTCGCGGACAAAAGAGGGCAGATGAAGAAGACTGCCAAGGTTTTAGCTGGAGGTCGCTTCCAAAGAGGACGTCTGAATCGGAGAGCAAAACAAAAAAAAAAAGTGAAATGAGGCGCTTTAAGTCGAGTCACACATACTGCACGTGGTCAAGAAGAAATTCAAGGTCGGAGACAATAAAATGTGTGAATAAGCAAACTTTACAAAACGTGAGGGGCTAATTTATTTAATTTATTTTACTGTGAATGTCTCAGTCCTTGAAATGTAAAATTGATATTATTCTCTGAAAAAAGTCAGAACTGAATGTATTCTGTTTAACTCCTGAATGTCCTCACTGATTTTTTTTTTAAGTGGCTTTTTCTTATAGTGTGGGACAGCAAGGGACACGAATTATATTTCCTATTTATGTTTTTAATTAAATGTAATAATGAATGCAGATGATTCAAATAAAGGTTTTTGGTGAAGTTGAATGAAAAAATCTGAAATGTGTGTTTACTCTTAATTGGCGAGTCTAAAAGAATGAGCAGGATGTTAAAGGGTGAGGAGGGACACAACCCGATTGCATCTGACTCAAATCATAAACTTTGCTCAGATTAAAATGCATTTTTGTTTTTTTGGGGGGGGGGTGGGCAAGTTGCTTTTCACTTGCTGATTTTCTCTTACATTAGAGCTTCCAACTACAACGTATGGATTAGTTCACATTTTGTACCTGTGTCATTGAATGTAGAAACTTTTCTCTCGTTTAAAAACACGCAGGTGCTTTAACTGTTCTTCAGGCAGGAAAGCAGCAGCATTTCATAAATTATGTAAATGCTCAGGGGTTGTTTTTTGTTTATCAAAGCAAGTTTGAGACGTCTTGCTGTTTCACTTGCTGCACGTTGGTTCCAACCAGGTTATTCCAGTGCATGTCAACGAGTCTCCGCATTTACTTGTTTATTTATCTTGCCATCCTGTGATTCCTTTGAATAACTTGGCTTTTTTTGTGTGTGTGCGCAGCTAAACCTGCGAAAACCAACTGAAACACAAGTGTGAAAGTCAAGGTCCTGGTTGCTCGACGCCTGCGGCTGGAGGCGGATGTGCCGGGACTGAGCCGCACCTGAACCGAGCAGGCTGAAGCTGCGATCCGCCTGCTTCCGGCTTTTGTTTAATCCCGCGACGCACCTTCAGAGATTGAGATTGCTGTCGTATTGTCTATAAATTGTTGAAGGAAAAAGAAAATCAATAATGAAAAAAGATTACGAGGCACATGTTTGCTGCAGCCTTTGATAATCTGGTAAAATCAACCTCTTGCTGACCTTTCTTGCTGTCTTTTTCCCTCTGTCTGTACTGTAAGATTGACAGCATATTGAGGAGATTACATCAGAGCCATCTGTGCCCAGTTTCACCCGATGAGAAATTGTAAGATCACAGATGCGTTTGAAAAGCATGTCGGTTATAACTCGGACCTGTTTCATGTCATGAAAACTGAATGTGTGCTGGCATTTTGAAGCTATGAGACATAAAACCTCACACAATTCAATGATGGCTGTTCTTGTACACAGGCTCATACGCGCTCACACGTGCGAGGAATTCATCTTCCATTCAAGGGGGAAATGTAACTCATTATGTCACCGGGATCCATAAGTTGAATAAGCTGCACTCGTGTAAAAGGCTTCAGGCCTGGCAAAGCAACACAAAGACCCTCGAGAGGTTGCAACACCAGCAATTGCGGATTGGCTTCTTAAAAGGTGCCAAAGATAAAAAACATTGATCACAGTCATCATATATTCTTCAGAGTGAGTAAAAAGCATACAGTAGCATCAAGCAGCACCTACAAGAGGGTATCAAACAGCTGAGTGATTGCCTGTGTCTCTGTAGACCAGCAGCAGGATCCTATAATCCATATCGCTCTCCCCACAGGGACGCTTGGTTTGCATCTCATCTCTGCTCACACTCCTGCGTTCAGCCCTAGATTGAAAATTTCAATCATTTTATTCATGGCTCTTATCCCTATCTTATTCAACTACAGCTCACCGTAAGTGCAAAACATTCACGTCTGGAACAAAGGAATGTGAGACCTCTTCAGCTTTCCTCGCAGACTTCGGGATTGGTACGTCAGAATAATTTACTCTGATCACAGCACAAGAGGAGCAGCGTCGCTCTGCACACAGCAGCAGCAGCAGCGGCGGCGGCAGCAGCGGCAGCAGCGATGTAATACCACGGTCATGCTGTTTTGATGCTGGCCTTCGCACAGGCCATGTCTAATGTTCTGGTCCTATCTGTATCTTTCTGATTAGAACTGTGACGGACATTAGATGAGAATTTGGCTAAGTGTAACTGTCACATTTTGAGGGGGGAAAAAAAACTATCATTTTGGAGGAGAGATGTTTTGCTCAGTCGCCTTGAGAGCTTAACGCACAAGCGAATAGACAAAAAAAACGACAGAGAGAGAGAGAGAGAGAGAGAGAGAGAGAGAAACCTTTTCACCAATCTGCAGTGCGTCAAAACAAGTCACACATCCTAAAAAGTTACAAAAAATAAAGTTTCGAGGCATTCACAAACTTATGAACAAAGTCAAAGTTGCAATCCCAGATGAGGCTTTTGGTAGCTGTTTTGCACATTTTCCCACCTGGTGCATCACAGCCGGTCAGTGTGAATAGTGATCCCTGACCTTTACGTCCAGCAGCGTCCCCGACAGAGCAGTTGTGCAGGCCTGCTCCCCCATTATGTCACCACACCTCACGACATTAAGCTTTTGATGTGTTGACTTGCTTGTGGCAGAAAGGAGTTTTATGTCTAATTTGATTTTCAATGCAGTCGTAATGTGAACTTGGTGCAGTTTTTTTTAAGGGGGGGGGGCTTGTTTTGGAGGGGAAATTTTTATCACTGTTGTTCAATCAAAGGCAATAAATCCAAATCAGAAATCCAGTCATCCTGAGCTTAATCCGGAAGAAACAAACACAAACTGAGCTGCATTCCTTCCCTCCTTGTTGTGATTACCAGAAGCAGTTTACTGATGGCTGCCAAATGCTCACCACATCACTTAACAAGCAGGTTGCAGACTGCTCGTTCTGTTTCAGATCCGTTACGACGCTTCTGCTGCCTGAGAGGCATCAATCCTGAGTTACATGCGTGCTCATTATTGGAAGCCACACAATCTGTCTTTGAGTAGCGAGTCCACACAGACAATTAACATGACAATAAATAAGACGTTTTCTCGAGCAAAGGCTGTCGCTCTTGTTTTTTTGTCATTGCTGAAGACGCAAAGATGCTGGAAAATAAGATGAATGAGTGAGATCCAGATCTAAGACCAAAGCTAAGGACAAGCTTTATTTGTCAGTCCGACTTTTACACGCCGAAAAAAAAAATATATATATATATATATATATATATAAACAAAAGTGTCTGTCTAAATACAGAAACACATATTCCCAGAGCACTCCTTCATCAAATTGGTATGGAGAGAGGAGTTTAGCAGTTGAGGAGATGAAGGAGGTAGACCATGCACACCGTTCATGGTCGGCTGAGTGAGAAACAAAACAGGCCCGCGGTTACGAGGCTGCGAGGCAATTCTTGCCTTTCACTTGTCACTGAGGAAAAGAAAGTCCTTCTGGCTCATTGCGGAGCGCAGAGAGGATGTGGAAGAGTCCGCCACTTCAGAACTGCCTGTTCACTTGAGCTCAAAAGGACACAAAATACTTCAGGCAAGACAACGGAACACAATGCACTCGGATGTACAAAATCAGCAGGAGGGACGCCCTTTAAAGGAACATCTGTTTGGTACAATAACCCAGAGTGATTGTATGGTAATAAGAGGGACATGCCCTCAGTAAGCAGTATACAGTTTACAGCAACGTGAAGCAACATCTAGATACTTCTCAAAGTACAATCATGAAATGTAAGTTCTGTGAGAAGTTGCCTTTTTCATTGTATCAGTCTTTAGAATGACTAATCACCGAAAATTTAAAGTTGAAACGAACTGTCATCTAATGAAATAACATTCTGGTATCATGAGTAAAGAATATGAAACAGCTGTCTGCACAAAATACACTTAAGTAGTATCGTTCAGCTCTCTCCGTTTATATTTACTTTGTTTTGAGTTTATGAAAAAGACAACAATAAAACGGACTATATTTATTGTTACCGTGTCTCTTTGATTCCGTTTGATGAGTGAAGTTGGCTTCTCTTCCCTCCCCAGCAACCACAGTTAGGTCAAAGTGGGAACAAAAGGTGGCGTGTTCTTGATGGACTTGGATAAAATTTACAGACAGGTATTTTCAGAAGGGATTAACGTAATTAGGATTACAAGGTTTGCCGATATGTGTGTCCAGGAGTGTGTACCTTCACTGAGAGCCGTGACAAAGGGGATAATGCACGAGCGGTGTACAGTGCCCCTGGCAAAGATTTAGCTCCAAACATCAGCACTGCCATGTTTGTTCCAATTAAGAAGGAGCCCCTCAGCCCTAAAGTTGCATTGACTTGTGCCAGGGAGACACCATGGAATCGGTGCTACCGAGCGGTTCAAGCGACGTGGCAACGGTAATTAACACGGTTGCCGGTCGTGGCTAATGAGCATTATGTGTCCAGGCGTCGTTGCTCAAACTGTTGTCCTGATACGCCGCGACCCGATGAGACCCCTTTAATTCCATATCCATACACACAAAGTTTTTGACCAGACTGAGGAAATTAAAAGAAATTCTATGCGAGTCGATATTAAAAGGGGGTGACAGAAGACGGATCGGCAGCAAATATGAAACAAAGCATGATGGAAACCTATGAAAAGGCTAAAACACCGTTTTTCCACGGACCCTCGTCTGGTTCGCCCTTGTGAACAATTAATCTTGCATTTAGTGTCTCTCAGTGTGTTGAGCAGGTCAAGGAAACGGCCCATATCTGGAAAGCTCTTTATTGTTATTCATCTCCAAATGTACGCCTGTCTGTATTTTTTTTTCATGATGTTCAAAGCAGCATGAGTCACTTTTAGGAACAAAGCGAATCACTTTGTCAAACTCTCTCTCTCTCTCTCTCTCTCTCTCTCTCTCTCTCTCTCTCTCTCTCTCTCTCTCTCTCT
>JASSRZ010000001.1:17739887-17750951 GCA_032164315.1 Malacoctenus gilli
CTCTCTCTCTCTCTCTCTCTCTCTCTCTCTCTCTCTCTCTCTCTCTCTCTCTCTCTCTCTCTCTCTCTCTCTGCAAAATATTGAGTTCTGTCGACACGTTTCTGTATTTCAGCTTCTTCCCTGAATCGTGTTTGAGGAAAGCGGATTTTGAAAACTTCTGAGCTATAATCAATATAGATAACAAATGCTTCATGGAGCGCCCATACATGTTCAACGGCAGCTTAATACTGACGAGGATCATAGAGACCTATCGATTCCAGCTGACAGTGAGTGATTGGCAGGCGACACTCTGCAACAGGTCGCAGGCCGTGACAAGGCCAACACAGAGCTACAGAAAACCACTCACATACACACAGTCCAAAAGTCGATTTTGGGAGAATAACATGAGGTTTGGATAAAAATATGCCTGCACAGGAAGATCATGCAAACCCCACACTTACTCGGCTCAACCCCACATGACTTAATATATTTCTTTATCAAGTATATGTAAAGTGCAGGACAATATGTGACGACACGATCCCTGATTTATTGACGTCGACTAATAACCAATCTAAAATCACATTTTCAGCTTGACCGAGCTGACTTGGAACTCGTGCTGAAGACTGAAAAAGTACCAGTAGCCTAAAAACAGAGTGCTGTCAAGCCAAGAAAAGCCGAACAGGTCCTCGTGGGACGAGGCCATTAGGTCGTGGAGCAGAACACACGTCAGAGTGCACGTCTGAATGAAATGTCAAGCATCTCTCGTTGGCATCTGATTCCCCTTTGACTGTGTCCTCTTTGAGGTTTTGTACCTCTTCAGGCTTTTAAACAATATCACAGCAGCTTGTGCGGAGCACATCGTTCACTTGGTGTTTGTTTGTTTATTCATTCATGATTTTACAGCACACATCACTTGGGGGCATTACGGCACACGCGCACACTCTTTAAATGACACTGAGTCTCAAAGTCCCTGCACAAGAGGGGCACAGTGTGAGCGCGAGGAACAGCGAGTTCGCTGCGACTGCAGGACGTCATGTCGGAACATAAATTTATTCATCCATCGCTTCTCTCAGTGGCAACGCAACGCCACCGGTACGCTTTGATGTTAACAGATGGCAATAAAAAGCAAACAAACAAACAAACACTCAATGACAAACATCAATGAGGCATCTGCATTTCAGATGTGTCGGAAAACAAAGCTAATGTCCATCAGCTGCTGAGTGAATACTGACTGCAGCCGTTTGGGTTTTAGGCCATGCACTTTTTTTTTTTTTTGGACACTCAGCAACAGAATATATGTATCCAGAGGAAACTATGTTCAAACGCCAATATTTAAACCGGGTTGTTTCTTTTGGAACAACAAGTGGAAGCATTCGCTGAAGCACAACGACGGCAAGTCCGCATTCACGTGAAACCATTATTAGAGCCGTAAAGGGCGTTGCATTGTGCCGATGATTTGCCTGTGAAGCTAAGTGGCTCTCTGAGCATACGGGCAAACTGCATGCCGCACACTGGTAATGCCAAATAGATACCAGAAGTCCTCAAACAGCCATGGTACTTTTATAACACCTCTTAAATATTTGATTTTCATGGATGGTAATAAGGACAAATGGAAAACTTGGCTATCTAGGAGGTACAATGGCCACATAAAAGCAGATGGTCACCAAAAGTGGGATATTTTAAAGACGATAATGCCCCATAAGGGCAGTAACGCTCAGGATTAAACAGATGTCGTAGGAGCAGGGCGGACAATAAAAGACTCATCAGACGTTTTATGACATCAGTGATCAACATGTTCATGTCCAATATGATGCTGGGCCGAGTTTCTTTACAGTATCTTTTCATCAGTCTTAAAGTTTCATTTTCAGTGAACAGCACAAAAAAAAATAAGTCTGCAAAACTTTAATGCGCCAGTTTCTGGTGTCAGTCCAGCACAGATTATCAAAATCATCAGTCTGATGAAAAGATTTTCTCTTTCTGGCACAAAACTTAAGAGGCTTATGCGTGTTTGCTATCTTTATCCGCTGACCAAACTTGTCCAGATTTCAACACCTGCCTCATCGAAATGTCAAGAAAAAAAAAAATACTGTGGGAGGATGATTGTGAATTTTCAAAGCGTTTCATAAACACGCATAAAGCAAACACCAGGCTCAGAGCCACACTGTTATACCAGGGCTATCAAACAGTGGAGGCAGCACGGGTGTCATGTTGAAAGTAAACACTTGAACACTGATTGGACGTCCTTTCATACAGGCACTGTTTCATACCGAGGTGTCGGTCCTGCAGAGTGCAAAACCATCATAATCAGGCCTGCTGGAGCCTCCTTCAGCACTTCTGTGTCTGTGTGCCTGGGTATCTAAGCAGGATATTAGCATGTAACGTGTCAGTCGGGTGTGTTCAGCTTGGTGCCGCATCTCTCAACTGTCTGTGAAATGATCAGCGCTTAGCTCTCCGGGACTCGAGAGGGAGGAAGCGCAACTGTGTCTGCAGCAATTTGGAGCACGTCAGCGTGAGCGCCGACATACCCGTACCTCGTTACCTTCTCATTGTCAGGCTGGCACAGTGTGTACAGTCGCAGAACACCAGAGACGACTGGATGGATGGATGGATGGATGGATGGATGGATGGATGGATGGATGGATGGATGGATGGATCATGACTCATCAATTGGTAAGGCAACAAATCAAGATTTTCTTTATATCTTGATATAAATCACAAAATTCTCTTATTTTGCCATTGACACAATGTGATGTATTTTCTTACTTAAAAAACTATATGTATATATATATATACACATATATAAATAAACGCACACACACACACACACACACACAAACACACACACACAAACACACACATATCATTATATATTTTTATATATATACTGGAGTATTAGAAAAATAGGGCAGTACAAGTTGCCATCAGCTTAACATGTCGGTTGTCATGAAATCAATCAAACTGAAAAACTGAAGTAGTGTACAGATTGAAGTGAGACACGCGCTTTGCTGGGAGCTAACAGCAGTTGTTCATGAAAACCATCGCTAATCAAAGCTAGCTATGTGGTTGCCATGTTTCATTTACTGTTGAGAGTCCAGTTTTGTCCAGAATGGCTGAATGTCAGTCCAGCCATCTTGACTTTTTTCTGGTATCTTATGAATTTACAGCGCAGCCACTTCCCGGCGGTATGGCAAACACCACATGATTGGTGAGCCTGAGTTGCTCGTGTTTACGCCTGCGTGTTTCTGAAGTCAGTGGTGTCTAGCTGGTGAAAAAAAAAGAAGAAGCTGCAGTTGAAGGAAGTCTCAGTAATCTCATTCCCTTTGGTAACACTCAGCTCACTGCAGCGAGCACAGTGGGAAAAAAAAATCACAGATGCAAAGACTACTCGGTGCACTTTGTCAGTAGTGACAAGGCAAACACTCACAACGCTGCTCTGTATTACGAAATGTATCACACTATGTAAACACGAGTGCAGAGGGAAACCTGATCTGTCTGATCATGTTTGATCCATTCATGTAGTGCTGCTGCTGCTGCTGCCATGATACAGATAAGAGGAACCCGACACGCACGTCGAAATCGAAATCTTTGCCATAGGTGTCTGCAGGGGGGACTTCGATTAATCCCTTGTGTCAAGTGAAACTGGCCGAAATGTTAAGCCACAGTCGCACCTAACTCCCAAAGCAAGTATTGAAAGAAATACCTGTTCCACGGAGAGACAAGCACAAGAAAAAACACTCAAAAGTAAAAGTTCTGGGAACGAAAGAGATAAGCCTCAGACATCGTCAGGTCCATCATCATCACATGCCATTTACTTGCTCAGAGGGTAATTGGTACCAATAACAGAGGCCACGGGGGAAATTCTTCCCAACACAAGTGCATTCTAAGAGAAACCGGACAAAAAGCTTCAGTGCTTGTTTTCCTGGGAAACAGCCTTCAAAAGCTCAGGACGGGTCCGAGCCTACAGAGACATTTCAACCAAATCTGCAGCGGCGGCGGCTCGCCTTTGCAGAACTTCACGGCGTGTTACGGCCCATTGCTCAGCATGCACTCCGTGATGCCAGGCACTAATTCAAGGTTCAACACAGACACCACAGAGAGCCTGTTTGAAAGAGAGAAAAAAAAAAAAACCTCCAGATTGCTCAGTGTATGGAGGCTTTTGTCCACACATCGCCTATTATTTTACCACAGCTGGCAGGAACAAGTAGCCACATCTGCTGCTTCTCCTGCTACAGACAGTGGGATCCACCGCGCTGTCACTGCACCTCTGAGAGAACCCCGTAAATCCACAGCAGTAAACAACACTTTGGCAAAAGGGACCGAAATACCAACAGTCTAATCACCCCTGTGAAGCTATTTGTGGATATTTGCTCTCGGCCCCATTCTTCTTTTCAGTCAGAGTAACAGCAGCTGAATAGGCCAACGGGAAAAAAAGAAAGAAGCCTCTGCTGCTAACGGCAACACAGCTTATAAATGTCCAACGGCTCTCGGAAAGCTCCAAGGTGAATGATGGCTGCAAAACATCAGTCAGAATGATTCGAATTGTGTTCAGGGCTTCTTATTAAGAAGTCTGTTTGCGACCAAATTTAAAAGAATGACAGTCATCAGTGGAAGGCGAAGGAGTGCAGCTGCCGAAAAGCAGACTCAAAGGAGAGTGTGGGCGGAGGAAATATCAGCGCCGTGTAAACCGGGCGGACAAAGTAATAAGGAGGCTGCGACACCACTGCAATAAAATTTAACAGTCGTTGAATCAACGCCCATCCAAGTGAGTTCAGGCCAAAAACCAGCGCTGGTTAACCATCGCTGGGGTTCTGAAACGGTTTGCGGCTCGGAGAGAAAAAAAATCAGTCAACGCTGTCGCACTTCACACGCGCTTTTAGACATTTGAGTGCCGTGCCGCGATTTATATTGTCACAGTCACTTTGGGAAGTTCTTGTCCGCGAAGATTTTCAGGCGTCCAGGTCATGAATCCAATTCGTCCAATCACCTCAACGAGTTAAACGGTCTCGCCTCGAAGTCTGATCCCTGTCCCTGTTCATCTGCCCACTGCATGCATGTATGCATGTGGAAAAAACTGTTGAGCTGAAGTGACGAACAGTCAGAGAACAGATGTAACGAAGAGGTTTTGACGGGAGTTGATCTGAACTCCAAGCAGCAACACGGCACAAACAAAAGCCCACAATGCCATTTAAAAAGTGAACGTACTTTTACTCATCTAGAGCATTAAGTTATTTAAGCAGCCACAACATTCTTTGCACAATCACTCACATTCGCCTGCTATCCCACAGTTCACTGGAATGAGGAATGAGAAAGCGTTGTTACTGTACCAGTGCGCATGTTCCCGTCCTCACCACGTCAAGCCGTTAAGTAGAAATACTTTCCTTTCTGTTCAGACAACAAGGACATCCAACATGACTCTTTGGTAGGAACGACTTGTGTAATCGTGTCCCTCCTGACAGAAGACACATGCAATGAACGGAACAGCGACGAGCCGCCTGTGATGAAATTTTCAGATTCTTGAACAGGTTTTTTGTTTTTTTTTTTGTGCATCAATTGCTCTGCTCCTGGGCTAAAATCTTCTGGGGCAGTCAGTCCTGAACAAATTGGCAGTCATTCGAAATGTGTGCCACTTGTAGGTCACTTCCCTCACAGTGGACTCATTTATTCCCAATCATTTTTTTAAACTCCTCGCCAGGCTCACAGGCATCCTCAACCTGTTTTTTTTTTTCTTTTTTTTCCTTTCTCCCGAAAGCCTTGGAGAGCTCTTCAGATCTTTGCCATGACGACACTGCGCACTCGGATGGGCAAAGACAGCAAAGCCTAATCATGTCGTACCTTCAACCCGTCACCACCCCAGACAAAAATCTGTGTCCTTCCATTTACGACGTCTCCGCCATTTGTGTATTGGTGCTTTTAGAGCCTAATGTGACATGATTTCATCTCTTCATGCATACATTCTTTATAGGGCACAATGCATTTTATTCATAATGATAGCGTCATTAAAAATGTAGTCACGTCACATTGAGCTGCAAAGGGAGAGTTGCATATATGTTGCTCAGAGGTCATATGGGGGGAAAAATAATCTGCAATATTTTTTTTTCATAGCTTTGTAGGTTTGATAATGTTCTTACTTTACAAAGTTGCCGATTTGTTCTAATCAACCAATTGAAGGTATGAAGATGACGACCAAATATCAAGTTGCATTTAATTTGTAACTTTATGCGTCGACAGAGTGGTGAATCGGTCGTATTTCCGAAGGATTCCCTGCATGAATTTGCTAGAAAGAAATATACTTTCCACGAATGTCCTTTCTTTTTGTGGGCTGTAAATCAAACTGTTCAGTTCTGTCAAGCAGCTTTAAGTTAAATACATTATTTCCACATCAGTCAGTTTTACGGCTCTACTTCAAACATTGACCTATAATAAAAGCTATATAGACTGTGTTTGAATAGAGATTGCTTTTTTAAATTCAAACAGATGGTCTATATCCATCCATCACGGCCCCCATGGCTGTAGCAGAGTACTATGGCACGGCAAGGTTTACACAGCCTTTTATTTACCACAACAGCCCTGATTTACAACCTCCATGAAACAGAATTTATGGTATCAGGCCGCATTAGCCGAGGCTGCGATGTGACTAATAAACTAATAGCTTTGGTGTTTATCTGGCTAAACTGGAAACAAAGTGCAGAGTAAAGCCCAGAGTGACAGAGATAACATACAGCCACATTGTTTAACATTTTCCATCCGCGTCATATCACCGATCGCTCTTGAAAGACGGCAAGAGAGACAGTCAATTTTATAGCTGAGTGATCACACAGGGTGTCTCCCTCCATCTTCTAATAGGCTTATCTCTGTTTACGTTTCCACACAGTATCTCCACACGCCGGTCTCTGTATGGCCAATCGCTGGAGAACAACACAAGTGCAGGCACCTCTCCGCCTGAGATTACGACTGTACTCCGCCAAGGTCCATCACAATTATGCCTATCGCTCAGTTTCCTTCTGTTTGATGCTAAATCAGTGAATATGCCCCCCCACGGTGAAGCTTACAGTTTCACTTCCCCTTTGTATTTAAGAAAATGTTCGACAAAAGCGGCTTTCGGATTCCTGCGCTCGCAGCTGCGGTGCAATCGCTCACAAAAAAAAAACGTTCATTTCATTTGTTTGGGGAAAGCGTGAGAAGGGATGTGCGTGAATGGTAAACAAACAAGCGCAGTTGGAAAAAAAAAAGAAGAAGAAGAAGAAGAAAGTTGACGCCTGGGTTTTTGTAGCTAATTCTGAATTAGCATATTCGACAAAAACATCCAACAAACAGCCCGAGTGGTTTTGGATGATGCGCTCTCCACAGTTTAACAAAGCCAGATTAAAGTTGCATGTTTACTCATTTGAGGAGCACAAATTGGGATGATCCTTATTAGCGCAAACTATGATATGCTTCCTTGTTAGCTGTAGATTTGAGGAGGGAAAGCAATTCGCTCCCTCCTGTCAGCCTTGAACAAACAGGCCCACTGTGGGCACTCTGAAGATCATCATAATTCATCTGAGAAAGATCATGCATTATCCTCCTCAAGTTTTCAGTTACAGTGCATTAGAAGAAGCACTTAACAATGCCTCCACCTACACGCACATAAATACCACTTCCTGCCCTCGGCACGGATTGTATGTCAATAGTTTGATGGGTTAATTCACTTGTTGAAAATTTTAAAATAACAAGCCCCGAGGTCGGCCGTGAAGTTTAGTGATTATCATCTGTCATGTTGCGGCGCTTTAACAACGTGCCCTCACCGCTGGGCACAGCCATTATAATTCAGTCCTTTCTCAAACGGACTAATTTATCCCTGCCACAAGGCTCTTTTTTTATGACAGAGAGGTGTCAGCGCCGTTTAAGCCTCTGAACAATGGCTTTGCTGTTATTTCTACACCGGGACGCAAAATAAATCGCTTCAGACCAGCAATTATTTCTCAATTTACGAGTTTGACCCTCAACATGCATTAAGCAGTTGTTTTACTTTGAGACGCAGTGGGCAGTTTAAGACAAGAGGCGGGGGGGGCACACAGCTGACACTTTGATACGACCGGGTGACGACGACAGTGTGTTCAAAAGTTACTTTCGTGTTTCACGAAAACCAACTTTCCATTCTTCTGAACTCTGACTCGAACACTGACAAGGAGATGAAACGCATACGACAGAAGAAAACCCGAGAGACTCTTACTGCGTGACACATCGTACATTGCTTTCTCGCTTCTCTTTCTTCTGCTAAAAAGTCTGATGGTTTTAAATCTTAAACAAAGCAAATCAGGCAACAGTCGAGTCTGGAAAAGCCAAAAAAAAAGCTTTAAAACGATTCTACACAAAGTGTAGAACAGGTTAGAGTTTAAGTCGGCTCCCCTCAGCATAAGAACTGTGTCATGAATGTTCTTTTTATAGGTGATTATAGATTAACCAGCCTGATTGACTTTGCCCACGCAAGTTTCAGAAACATCTCTCCAAAACGCTGCATTGTGCAGTATATTTGATTCAGATTTTCCGAAGGCTGAATAGATCAGAAAAACACCTTCTCGTAATAGATAACCATATTCATCCCCCAAGGAAAAGCTGGTTTGGAAACCACTCAATGACACAGAAAGGTGACCCAACGCAGAAAATATACAGGACTAAAAATATACACGCAGAAAAGGGTCTTTATCTCGCTTGACAATTTGTTCAATGCTATACAATTCATTGAGCTGAAAAAGAGTCAATATGAAACAAAAATTACACTGCAAATCGCCTTTATTTTCACTGTTTTTCCACAGTTAATGACCTCATTTTCCTTGAAGGAAATGAGGGAAGGAAATTAGTGCTTGTTTTTTTTCTGATTACCAGTTCAAATTCAAACACATTTTGTTTGCTTTAAAATGTGACCAATCAAGCAAACAAATCAACACACTGAGAAGCTGAAAATCAATTTCCTGTTGATCGAGACATCAATTAACCGATTCAATGTTTCAGCTCCAAAGGGAGAAACCTTTACAATCTTTTTTTTTTTTTTTTACCGACACAAACGAGCATTTCGAAGTTTTTCCAGCTGCGGTGTCAAAAGCTTCTCCGTTTGAAGTGCCCTCGCAACACTTACGTTGCAATCTGGCGCCGTATAAATGAGATTGAACCGAATTGAGTTTGAACGAAATCTTTTAGTGGAAAATCTTCCGCAACCACAATACACTGAACCTGCCAAAAGGAGAAAAAAAAAAATCTGTGAGTGAAGGAGAGAAAAAGAAACTGAGCAACCTGAGGAATAAGATGGCAAACAATTCACACAGCTTGAGTTCAGGTGTTAAAGACGTGTTGTGATGAGAATTCATCTTGTTTATAACACACACACACACACACACACACACACACACACACACACACACACACACACACGCAAAAAAAAAAAGCGCTCCCCCGCGCAATTCGGTAAAATGTCAGGGTGAAGAATGGGGCGTGCAGCGTATTTGGGTTTTGCTCATTTTTGACTGAAGCAGGTTTCCAGGCTATGCGGCGAGCGCCAGCGCTAATCTTCACAACCTCTTCACACTTCTTCAGCTTGTGTCAACAGCGCTGTGAGTCAGTTAGCCATTCATATGCTGCTACAGATGGTCCCATCCCTCTTCCTCAGCTCAGCCGCTGACATGATTCATGGGGCCCTGTGTCTTGATTTAGGGTCTCTTTCATATTTCTACTCGCCCACAGCAGAGAAGCATTTCTGTAAGATACCCCTGAGGCAATGACCCTGGTCTGCCTGGCCTGTCCGCCTGAGAACTAGGGGGGGGGGGACAAAGAGCTCTGCTGGGCAAAACTGGACTCGACACAATGCACACACACACACACACAAACAAGCATACGACCGCACAATATGCACATCCAGGCTGAGGCCAGCTTGCTTGTTCAAAGGCAAACAAGCCCTCGTCTTTTCCACGAGACGCGTTACGAGGTCGCGGTGAAATTATAAATCAGGATTTAGGTGGACGACCAATACCGCGCAAATAAGCGTCCATTTGATGGCACAGAGAAAGGACTCCGCCAGCTCGTTACCAAGCAAGTAAATAGACCACTCTCCCCCTTCACTTTCTGCGCCAGCTATTCCCCTGCTCTTAGTCTCACTCCCAAATCCAAATGAATTCTCGTGTCGCTAAAAATTAAAGCGGCAGTCGCTGGTGATTGTTTACCCCTTTAATCTCAGTTTGGCGAATCTGTTTAATAATAACCTCACAAGCTTCTTTTCTATCTGAAGTCCAAAAAATTTCTCCAATTTAGCCTCTTTGGGCCTCCGATTGCCTTGTCAGAAAGGACTATAACGAAAGACTGTGCGCACCACTTCCTTATCGCTGGCAGTAAATTACCTCAGGATCAGATACAGTCTGCCGACTCGCAGAAACTCCACTCAGCAGCCGCAGCGAAGAGGGAAGGGAGAAGGAGATAGAAAAGAGGGAGCGAGGAGGGGAAAAAGTGTCAAGACATGACAAGAGCGGGAGAGTAGCCCCATGGAGACTGATTTCAGCGGCTCTCAAAGGCCATCTGATGTTATCTAAAGATCATCTGCAGTCACCAACACTCGCCTTTTACACTCTACTCAACAGCTGGAGTCAAGCGCCTGTCAGTCAAAACCTTCATAACCTGCAGCCGCCACGGAGCGCCTTTGTTTCCCCGCGTGCGATCCATCTTTAAAAAAAAAAAAGTTAGGTCTTTCAATAAGAAATGTAGGGCGACATATACAGTAAACATCCACAGCAAGACCTGAAAACATGTTTCGGTTTTATGGAGTATTTGTAAATACATTTTTTAAAAAAAAGGAAAACAGTAAAATAAAATTTACCGACGCAATCGACGAATCACCACTGAGTAGCAGCATTAGCTTTAGCTATGAAATCAGCTAGCATGAGACTGCTTGTAAAAAGGAAATGACATGGACAGCCAAGAACATAAATCTGTGCAAAATATCCCAAATAGTTTTGCATTAGTTTAAAGCAAATCAAGGCTTTTTAATACAATCTCAATGCTGATTCCTTTACATTTAATATATTTATCACTTACTCACTTCTGAATGACTTAAATGTACCA
>JASSRZ010000001.1:17751051-17763021 GCA_032164315.1 Malacoctenus gilli
GCTGGAGTCAAGCGCCTGTCAGTCAAAACCTTCATAACCTGCAGCCGCCACGGAGCGCCTTTGTTTCCCCGCGTGCGGTCCATCTTAAAAAAAAATGAAAAGAAAAGTCAAGTCTTTCAATAAGAAATGTAGGCGACATATACAGTAAACATCCACAGCAAGACCTGAAAACATGTTTCGGCTTTATGGAGTATTTGTAAATACTTTTTTTTTTAAAAAAAAGGAAAACAGTAAAATTAAATTTACCGACGCAATCGACGAATCACCGTTGAGTAGCAGCATTAGCTTTAGCTATGAAATCAGCTAGCATGAGACTGCTTGTAGAAAGGAAATGACATGGACAGCCAAGAACACAAATCTGTGCAAAATATCCCAAATAGTTTTGCATTAGTTTAAAGCAAATCAAGGCTTTTAAATACAATCTCAATGCTGATTCCTTTACATTTAATATATTTATCACTTACTCACTTCTGAATGACTTAAATGTACCATTTAAAACTATTTTCTTAGACAAATTGATAAACCTGATTTTGTTTTTTAAACATCTACAATTCCAGAGGTTCAGGGATTTATCTAAAAGAGCGCATCAAAGACCAATATGTGATGAAATGCGAATAATTGCGAGTGTTTTTCTGAAACAGCCTCAATTAAAAACGATCGGATGCCACTTTGATGCTTCGCCCGATCAGATCCTCTGGAAGGGGCCGGTTCAGGCCCAGGGAGACGTGTTCTACCTCCACCACCGACTTTGATGCGGATGAATGAAAAGTTAGAAAAAGAATTGTTTTTAGGCAACTTGTCACTTTTCCATTTACCAGGAAAACTGTGGCGCAGCAGCTTCAAAGAACTTGTTATCACTTTCCCTTCTGAAAACCCAACTTTCAAAACGCGGCGGCGTTGTAACGCAAACCACTTGACCCCCGATCCAAATCGAAAAAAACAGAGAAAGACAACACTTCAGACTGGGGGGGGGTTGTTCCTTTTGAAAAATACAAGCTCATTTTGAATTTGACACTTTTCAGAGAAGTTGTGAGAGGCGCTTGCGCACCACTGTGCTGCATCAGCTCTTCCTTTAACAACTCTGCAAGTGTTTGGAAGCCGAGGAGACTGATTGCTGTTACTGCGAGAGTGAATCATTTCCCCCCGCCTTGCCTGATACAACACTTCGGCCGCCTCAACAGTTTGGGGTCTGCTTTGTCATAGTTTTCATTTTTTAAAAACGTGTCAAGTGCTTCCAGCGGGTGTCGGGCTTTGACTGCAGCCTGATCCTCCACACTTTTTGCCGAAGAAACGGCGTCTGGATGGCAGCTCGCGTTGCCCTGGCGATCTGTGATTATTGTTCCGCGTTCGCGGAGCTTTAAGTGATCTACAACTCACCGACGGCTGAAAAAATAATGCACCCACATGCCGTCACACATGTTGGCCTAGCACGCCGAATGGTCCCGCTTCTCTTCAGATCTGGCACCCGCTGGGTTCAAAAGGAGCTTGAAATGTTATTCGTCAGACTTCAGGGGTCTTTTCTCTCTATCTCTGTCCATCTCAAATGAGCTCAAGACCAGAAAAAAAAAACAAAACAAAGAGGTATCACAGCATCTTGTTTATATTGCTTTTTCCTTTTCTGTCCTGCTGTTCCGGCCGCAGCAAAACTGTTCACAAACAACATTTTCCTTCGCCCATGCGGGGAATCCTCCAACACGGACGAGTCTGTTTCACAGTGCCGCCTAAGGAGCTAAAAAAAAAAGTCACATTTTTCCAATACTCGCTCTTGAACTGATCGTTTGTTCGTCCTATTTATCTGAAGTTTTTCTTCAGATGACTGACAGCGTCTCCCTTCATTCCTACTTTTTTTTTTCGCGCAGTTTGATGTCACTTCTTCAGAATGTTTCACAAAAGTCACTTTCACTCGGCTTCCTGTGATTCATCGCTAATTACTTGACTAAAATTTGGCAATGTTTTTAGTTCACTATTGCTGGAGTACCTCTGATGTTGTGTTTGCTGTTCCAAAACCTGTCACTGGCATCAAATTCAATTTGGTTTGTTGTTTTAAATATTGCTCATTGTCAAAACTTTATAATGCTGCAGGCTCTATTTTTCCATTAAATGTCAGCTGTTAAATGTACGAGTATCTTTGTAATTAATCACATTTTGCACCACAGAAGAAAAAAAAAAGGAAAACGCAAGAGAGAAAAAAAAAGAACCACAGGAAGTGTATTGCCAAAACGATCGAGTAAATTATGCGAATGTGTTATCAGTCATGTCTTGTGTGGTGATTTAATTAGCAATTAGTCTGCTAATTATTTCGTAAAACCAACAGCAACTCAGACTTGAGGAGTTGGAAGCCAAATATTTCCATTTCTGAATCAAAACTTCCACTTTTGAGTCACGAGTTTGTAACAGTGTGTGGAAAGACAACAGAATCAAATAAACAAAACAAGCACATTTATAGACTCTGAAATAGAAGTTAATGATGTTTTTCTCAACTTTAAATATTCCCCACAATTTCATCAGGTCTCCAGTTTTGGGGGGAAGAAAACAGTTTCTAAATATGTAATTGCATGCGGGTTCAGGTGTTTCTTAAAAGTTCGTACGTAATTGATCCTTCGAACAGCTGTGAAATTGTAGATTTTCTTGTTTCAGATTTAGGATGCAAAAACATGTCACACGCTATATATTTTTTAACTGTCTGACACCGTTTTTAAAAAAAAATAACCTCGCATGCAGATTTTCACTCTCAGCTTCTTGCCGGTCAAAACATTGGTCTTCCAACTTGAAACAGACTCATCATTTTTTAAGTGTTTCATAGGATAAATTATTCAAACGTGAGCACGACTGCGGCAGCAACAACCTAATTCCCCCAGTAGGAACGAATAAAAACACATAAATGCTCGAAAACATACTCTCCTTTAATGTGTTTTTTTCTTTTTCTATGTTTTTGAAAAAGGTCTTTCTAAGGATGTTTATTTTTTTTCCTTTCACGCAAAAATACGAGAAAAATACAAACAAAGATTGTGAAAAATAAAACAATCAGTGTAATTGATGCATCATTAATGGAGTCAACATCAGCATGTGTTGTGCAGCTAACGGGTGATGTTGGAATAGGGCAGTGCTGATTTCCCCGCCGATGTTCAAACCTCACACCCGGCGAATCTTCCTTGCTCGTTGAGGTGACAATAAGGAGAGGCGCGTCACCTCAGCGGCTCTGTTGTGCGTACGTACGATTAAGCTCGCCACGAGTCATCGGGATGCAGGCGGCGGCCGTTCACGCGCGTCGGGGGACGCTCGCTCGGCGCTCCAGACGTGCCTCGACTCCTCGCTGCAGCATTGTGGGGCGGCAGCTCCAGCGTGGTGGAACCGAGCAGATGGTGAACGTATGCGGCGCTCATGCATGTCATCATCACCTTCATTAGCTGAAGGTGACATATGACATCATCTGGCCCGCGCGCATTAAAGCTCCAGAAAGAGTTGTTTGCTTCTTTTTCTTCTCCCGGCCCCCCCCCCTCCTCATTGTGTCCGCGGTTCAAGGTTGTTGATGGGAGGTATTGTGTGTGTAATCATAATACCCTCCCCCTCCTGTGCGCGTGTGCAGCGTCCACCGGCTACTCCACCTCATGCCTCTCCCCCCTATTCTCACCTCCTCCCAGCATTAAGGTAAATAAGGGCTTCCAGCAGAGAGCCAATGAGCACGGGCCACTGAGCAGAGATGCATGTTTGTGTTGCCTTCCTCCCAGGACCCCGCTCGTTTATCTTGGCTGTCAGGTAAAGGGCAGGCTCAGAGAAGGTGAAACTTTTTTTTCTCCCTCCCCCCCTCTTTTTTTTTTTTTAATAAGGCCGGCTTGGTTTCCATAGAAACTGCAGGACAACATTACGGGGGACAATGATAAGAGAGCAAAGTCTGGTCTCGGGGCATCCCGCGGTGTGCCACATAGCTGTTGCAGACATTTGTGTTTACGTCAGAGGAATGAAAGAGCTATTTAGATTAATTTTCCGGGAGCCTCCAGACTCAGACCTTTTACTGTGGGAGGGGAGATTAATGAGAACATATTCACACCTAGCTTTCAGCTTAGGTCAGGAGCTAAAAGGGAGGTTTTCAGTTATAAAGAGCTGCTGAGCCCACTGTGGGTACAAACTCCCCGATAACGCCAGAAAAAGTCCTCAAATGACTGCCGTGCTTTTATGGATAAGGAAGTGACACTACCGACTGTTTGATGAATGTGTGAAGGATGAAAGGGGGGGGGGGGATTGGCTGGCTACTGTAACTTTTTTTTTTTTTTGCAAAGTTCTGGAACTAATGAGACATTAGTGAGCATCGAGGCTGCAATCGGAAGCTGTCAATGTCCCAATGAGAGCCGCCTACACATTAGGAAAATGAAAAATAAACAAACTGCGCAAGTAAAGATTACTTAATGACGAATACGTTTTACAGTTGGTGGAAGTGAAGTCGGTGCCGTGAACAAAAGCGGGAGGGGGGGGGGGGGATCAAAAAGAACAGAAGGTACCACAAGCACCGTCAAAAGCCTGCAGCCATGAGATTAAACGGAACAATGATACGAAGATACGGGAGTCTTTGTTTCCGGCGAAAATCCTGCGAGAGGGAAATTAAGTCCTTTCTGGAGCAGAACTCGACATGGTCCACGTGTAGTCATAAAGTCGATATGGAATCAGGCGCCCTTGATAAGAGCGCACGCGACTCTAATTCATGTGGAGACATGCTTAGAGCCACAGCGCGGAAAGTGCTGAATTCTACATTAGGCTCTCGGCTTTTATTCAGCATTCATCCCACCGTGAAGCCGCCTCAGCGACAGAGTAAAATACGCGCTGACACAATTCTCCCAACAGAAACCAAATCCAGAAACAGACCTCTATTGTTCGTGTCTATTACTGAAATCGCTCTATTAGTTTATTGTTTACTACTCCTGCGCAGCGCCGAGAAGCCGCGATCGCAATCAGAATATCGCTGAGTTCGTGCGATTTCATCAGCAACGTTCCTTTTTTCCTTCACAATTGCTTTTGTTTAAGAATCGACTACGACCAAAACGCGTGTCACTCGCAAGGAATGTTACTTGTTATCGGGGAACACGGGACGCGACGCCTCTGCTCCAGCTTTAGGAGCATTAACTTCATATTTCTGCCGCCTCTTCTCTTCTGCCCCCCACACCAGACCCTGATTTATATAGAAGCTAAAGAGGAAGAGTGCTCCGTGGGGAGCGGGTGGGTGTGCTCGACGGCAGACAGAGGCGGTCTGATATCACACTCGGGGGGGGGGGGATGACGGTGTGCGTGCTCTGACAGCTCATCAGCGGACAATAAGGCCTTGGCTGCTAATGTCTCGCTACCTGCCACACTGCAGGGTCACAATCTGCTCCAGATGCTGGAGGCAGGCGTCCAACTTGTGGTGGCGGGGAGAAAAAAAAAAAAGAGAGGAGGAATCGGTTCCCGGGAAGCAAAAGGGAGTGGACTCGTTGAAAAATGAATGGGATGAGGTACTCGCATGCACGCACACATACACACACGCGCGCGCGCGCACAAGCAGACATGATCGCACGAACACGTGCACCACCTGCCAGCAGCCAACTGGATTTACCGCCTCCTCTGCACAGCGGTCTCACCGGCGGTCTCCGCAGCAGCATCGGGGTTCAAAATCAGAGCGCGAACAAATGAAATGTCGTCTTTCTGGAGAGCGGGATTGAAAGCGTGTCTGTTTAGAGCGATCGTGCATTATGCGAGCACGCAGGGCTCAGGCGGGCGGAGACAGAGTTCTTGATTCTGTCACTTGGGATAATCGTCAGGATGTGGTACTCTGACCGAGACCTCGCGTCTAAACCCATGCAGCATATAAGGTCATGTTGGAGTGGAACTCTAGCCATGCAGCACCCAGACCTCAAGTGCTCCAGTGGTTTTGTGGTTATCTGCAGTAGCCAGCTGTCGCAATACGGAGGAGCTTTTCAAGAACGTCCCCTCTCCTCTTCCTCCGCTTCTCATCTTTCCACTCCCTCTTCCTTTCTCTCTGTTCCAATCAAATCAGTCTCATCAGCCCCCAACTCTGTCCTCCCTAATTCCAGGATGTGTAAATTTTTCCACTCTTGTTATGTGCACAACGTTTCAGCTGTTACGGGGAGTAACAACCGACCAATTACGTTTAGCTTCATCAGCTCCAGTTAAAGACACCAGATTAGCCAGTTGGTTCGCAGACAGCAGGGAGGAAAAATCTCTGTTCAATCGAACGCAACTTCACAAAGTGTTCAGTGGCCCTTGAGGTGCGAGAGAGTCCGCACCTCATTTATTTTAAGTTGCGTCTTCTTTCTGGGAACAAACTCTCCAACTTCCCTGCATGAGAGTGACTAAGAGGACAGCTATGCATAATATATTTGACAGTGCATGTTTAAAAGGTTATTCCTTTCCTTTGTAAATTAGGTCAGTTCATCACTGCAAGTAAACAGGGGAGGAGGCGGCCAGACTCGATGTTCCGCAACGTGTCTGTTTATCACTTGAATTTTGTTTTTCTGTCTGTCAATGTCACAGACAACGTAGACTTATGTTTCCTTTGAAAATCGCCGTTCTACAGCATTTATCATCAAAACTGATGCAGAGGGGACAGCGGAGTGATCGGCAGACTGGCATGTTTTTGATGTGTGCATAAAGCAAAGTGCAGAGCTCCACCTACTGGTGGGACGAGGAGATGCCCCTTGCAGCAGCAGCAGCAGCATCAGTGAAGCTGCGGAGCACACCCACAGCCCGAGTGTTTGGATTTACGACTGTAATGACCACGGTCATTTCACTGAATGTGACACCACTGCTTCGCCAGCAGGCTTATTAATGGATGTGGAGGGGCCATGCGATGTGCACCCAACAAAGATAACCAGCTGTGATATTATGTTTATTTGAGGCTGAACATCTGGAAAGCTCTTTAATTCATGTGGCGCGAGATTGAGATTATTCTTAGCGCTCATGTCTCGTGGCCTCATTAACACCCAATAAGGGGAGCTAGACTAAAGATATAACCGTTTTCACCTCGCCAACCTATGACAAACTGAGAAACATTAATTTATTATTCATTCCACTAAATACGCAGATGCCGCAAGTTTCGTTCGTGAAAACAAACGGAGGTTTCATGCAGCGTAAACTCCACCTGCAGTGGTATCAACACACCCTGTCTGAGATCACGAGAATGAAAGACGGGATTTGAGTGAGAAGTCCCAAAGAGGAGTGTGTGAAGATTAAAAAAAAAAAAGGGTTTCTAAGAAAAAGAAATTGATGAGTTGTTAAGTTGTTTGAGGCAGCAGGGAGAGTGAAGACTGATGTTTCTGGGTAGCTACTGCTAACTTAATGTTGGTGATTTTAAGCTTCGGAAGTTGGAGTTCATGGAGAGCGAGTTGAACTGAAGCATTTTGAGACGACTCGAGACGTGGAGTTTAAGATTTTGTTTCATGTCAGCGGTTGGCACAAAGAAAGAACCTTCAGCCTCTGCTCAGGGGGACACGAAGGGTCACCGACTGTACATAAGTGAAAGGGACGCCAAATGTCGTTCTTCAACACGTCCAGAAACGGGTGAACCATGTGGACTTTGCTGTGAGACTCGGACTATCCTTCGATGGCCAAGCGCGTTTCCTGTGAAGGTTGGGATTCCCTAAACTCTTGATGCTGTAATGTTAGTTAAGCCAGGTCAAATCACCTGGGCTTCACATCTGGAGGGAGGACGGAAAACAAAATGAGCCAAATGAGGAAATACGGGCAAAGGAGAGAAGCAGTCACAAGAGAAAGCCGGGATGAATATGAGAGAAACAAGCAGGAAAGCACACGCAGACATTAAGGGGAGTCAATCTGTCCCTCTGCTGGCTGTCAACGCACTGCAAAGAGGTCCGCGCCAGAACTGAGGGTTCCTATTACCATGTGATTAACCTCTTCACGATTAACCGGCCAGCGAAGACACGGGTAAGGTCAGGGGGTCAGCGTTCAGACAGCCGTCCACGCATATAGGGCGCCCTATTAAAATTGGAAAGGCCACGCTGAAATCTGCCCGCCTGTCTTCAAGCATCTTTTTGAAACAAACGCGGGTCATTCATGCCACCGTGCTCACCTCTCGGTGTTAAATTCTGCCAGCATGCAAGGTCAGTTGCCTTATTATTGTAAAAATACAAAAAAAAAAGTGTTGTACACAATTAAAAAAAAAGGGGGGGCTCTTTGAAAATATAAACACTTGGCCAAACACCTGGTGTGTGCTGGCAGCCGTGAGACAGACTGCAGGTGGGGAGGAATTAAAGCCAGCCTACACCGGAGGAGGTAATCATGAATAAAACATCACACTCTTGTACTTGTTGAGGCTGTGGCTTTTTAGCACTGCTATAACTCCTGGTTGTTTTTAACCCACTGGTAGGAAGAATGGGGAGGAGCTGCTGCTTCTGTAGTAAAAATCCACTCTGACGTAGATTTTGCTACCTTGGACAAACTTGAGAGAAAGTTTTGAAACGCGGTCTTGAGCCGACAGTGAATTAGCTGATAAATGGACGGCAGCTAAACAGGACCAAGAGCCGCTCTAATCTCTTCCCATGACTGACGCGATTTTGCCTTTGTCAGTCGGTGACTCCAGGAGTGACGAGGGGAAAAAAATTGTGGCAGTGCTAAACTGGTTTCGATCTTTTCCCAAGACGTCACTGCCGCCACCGCGACTGCAGTGTGCGCGCGCGTGCATGTGTGTGTGTGTGTGTGTGTCCTCACAGAGCGGGCAGCTCATGGCAACCTGCCATTCCCCTCACTGTGAGTGTATCCATGACGAATGGAGAAAGCATGTGGGAATGAGTTAACCTTTCTGTCCGGACGAGGACAGATTCTCCAGCCTGTTTGAGGGATGTTTTACAGTTTAATTTCTTTAAACTCTTGATGGCCAAACACATAAATCTCATGGAACCGTATCATTCCTTTCGCAGTGTCATAAACGTTAGGACAAAACAATCTCTGGAGACTGTATCACCTTATCTTTGGGATCTATATAGAAGGCAAAAATTTGATAAGGTATTCGAGAAATACTGCCTTCCACAGAAATGTAACATTTTTCTGGTAAAAAATAGGAACTGGAGCACTTTGGCAGTCTGTTCGTTACCAGTCTTGCCTCTCTGCAAAGAGATTTCTAGTTCAAGTTCAGCCTTGAAGCTTTCGTTGTGCACGAGTTTGCACGTTGACCCTGTGTGTTGGGTTTTCTTTGGGTCCAAACTGACCAAGTGAGGTCCAACTGTGACTCTAATCTTTCAAAATATCTCCTTGTTTGCCCTGTGATGGACTTACAACCTTCAATGCATTGAAACCCTACATCAGACACATAAATACATTTTCTCCGGAGCTACTGTAAATAGCTTTTATTTTGCCACAGGCCCACATGACATGAATACTTGCATGTTAACGAGGTGGCCCGCAGAGATAGACCCACACAAGTGCCATTGACAACTGAACCTCCTCTCAGCACTTATGGAGCTTCTCAAGCATCTTCTGTCTAATTGGATTTTTAGCCGGCGGCTGTTTTGAACAAAATGATCTTCAAAGGCTCAAACGTACAGTACCTGGCGAACACTAAACGGCCGCAGACGGATCGGATACCGGCTGATAAACATGACAGAGGATCCCAGCGGCCGATGCCTCCTCAAGGAGTCGGTGGAGCCTAAAAACAGAGTTAAAAGGGAGGGGGCGCACTTGTGCTGGTGAGCCCAGAGGCAGCGCTGGCACGCATCCCTTTGTGATTGTTGACAACAGTTGGAGAGCGACACGGTTTAAACATCTTTGTCATGTTTCTGCGATCACGACGCCCTGTATCATGAATAACTCATTAAAATCAGAACATTATTTAGAATTTAGTGCATGATGCTTTGAAGGGAGAACTGCACACATGTCTGCCAAAACACGCCCAAAAACATGTTTGGAGGGAGTTTGTGAAGTTCTCAAACTGTGGTTAAAAGAAGGCATACATGACTGTTTGACAGAATAAAGACCCGATAAATAAAGAAGATAAAACATCCCAGTGTCTGTAAATTTGATCGCCCTCTTCTGTCGGCTCACGCGCATCAATTTTCCACTTTTTTCCCCGGTCGGAACAGTAAAAAAAATCATCAGACTTGTCACAGCGTCACTTTCATGGCGACGCTATAAGATTAGAATTAACTGCAAAAATGCTCATTGATTCATTCATTCATCAGTCTTTCACATTATACGAGTGTGTTGGCGACAGACGAAGTAGAAAACAGAGGGGGGGGGGGGATACATTCACCAGTCTGCCCCTGAAGCGGGACCCCGTCGTCTACATTCAGAGAGGCATTGAGATGAAAAGCCGCTTGTGTTCTTCCTCTACGATCTTATCTGATTGTTCTTTATCTCTTTGTTTACCAGGGACCCAGATGAGGACATGCATTAAATCTCCCTTAAATCCTGGGCCCCTGTGTCGTGTTTTTTCTTTCTTTTTTTTTTTGTGCTGGCCCTTTTTTATTAAAAAGACAAAGCTCTGATGAGCTCACCACTTCTTTAAAGCCATAAAACAATCTGCGCCAGCGCGCACAAAGAGCTGTTATAAAAGGCACCCGTGCACACACTCCAATGTACAGTTTCTCACGCACACATGCACATGCACACACACGGGCACACACGCGCGCGCGCCCGCGCACACACACACACGCACACACACACACACACAGCAACCGAACCAATCGTTTAAGGTCTCTGAGGCCTCGATAAGCTTCTGTAAATCAGCCACCATCCGGCAGTGAGTTTTATTCCCCTCTCTCTCAGTGGATGTTGGGTTATGACCCGTAGGCAGGAGGTTATTTATTGCTTTTGTCTCGGCTTGTGTTGACTCCCAGCCACTCATCTATGGTTGTAGGCTAATAGAAAGCAGCACAGGACTGCAGAGCTGCAGGAAGCCAGCTAAGCTGCAGGGGCCTTGCTCCGTTCCCCTCGGAAGGAGCCTCGTCTCCCACGATGCTTAATGTCTCTCAGTCATCTGCCTGCTCCTTCTGCTTTTTTTTTTTTTTTTTTGGTAATAACAAAATCAAAACCGAGCTCGGCTGCGAGTGAACTCGAGGTGAACAAGTCTCTATCAATAAGTATTAGCATGAACGTGGAGGAGAGAAAGGAGGGTTAAACTGCCGAGAGACGCCCACAGACCATAAACATCTCCCAAAGGCTGCTGCCAGAGATGATAGACAGCCTGCAGCCGGCCGGCCGGCCAGCCTGCCTTTTTTCCTCCAGCACATAAGAAACATCTCTATTCCCAGAGATGGCTGTCTCCTTTGTAATGGGAACTTGGGGTGTTGTGGCGGTAAACAGCGAAAGATGAAACGAGTAAATTGTCAATGCCAGAATGAAGCGTGACCTTGATACACTGTCTCCATAGTAATGCCATTTCTGATGAGCAACGCCGGCCGCATATTCCTAAGAAGTCTGTAAATCTCTTTCGGAGCTTAGGAGGGGAAAAAAAAAAAAAAGCTGTGAAAGACCTCCTTCCCCTTTTCTCCGCTCCTCCCTTCCTCTCTTCACACAGTGCTGTGAAACAATCTCCACACGCCTGTCATACTTTACAGTGGACCGCCTAACCCAAGCTGGCAACTCCAACCTCTCCGCGCTCGTGAAATACAGGCCCACCTGGCGCTTCTGCGGCGCTGACAGCAGCTGACAGTTAAGAGGAACAACCACAGACTGAAGATGTATGAAGGGGTCCTTGAGTGATGACAGCAAAGGTAAGATCGAGAGCTCGGATGTAATGGAGACAAGGCCGCTGACTGATACTATGAAAGGGGCCAGTTTGTCTGCTCCAGTTCACCACCATTCATATCCAAGATCTATGTCTGTGGGCACTAAGCACAAATAGATGAATTCTTCATCAGTGTCATCTTGTTTGTAGGGGCAGTATATATTTGATGGGAGCGTGTGTGTGTGTGTGTGTGTGTGTGTGTGTGTGTGTGTGTGTGTGTGTGTGTGTGTGTGTGTGTGTGTGTG
>JASSRZ010000001.1:17763716-17780665 GCA_032164315.1 Malacoctenus gilli
GTGTGTGTGTGTGTGTGTGTGTGTGTGTGTGTGTGTGTGTGTGTGTGTGTGTGTGTGTGTGTGTGTGTGTGGTGTATTTGACCCAGGTCAAGCGTTGAACATACAGCCTCCTGGTGTCAGGATTGATCAGTGAATAAAAAAAAAATCTCTGGAGCTGAAAACTTGTGACCTCTGGCGAGCGGAGGTCTCACTGGAAAGGTCAAGCATGTGTGCGCATTTAGCCGGCATTACACTCTTCACTCTCCTCATCAGCAAGTTGAACTTTTGACCCCAGTAGCTGTTGCACAGGGGAGACTTTTAAAATATTGTACCAAGCCTAAGCAAGCGAGTTATGATTACGTTGCCGAGACTTTTTTTTTCCTGCTGAAAGTACAGCAACAATCTAACGTATTTTGGTGCATATCTGCTTTTATTATGCTTTTATAGGTTCAATAGTTTTGTTTTTGAAGATCCCAATTTGTGTTTGAATGTAATGAAGGATTTCTTTGCACCTCTTCTAGAATAAATCTGAAAGGCAGCGTGTCTTCAGTTTGAAAGGCTTTGGCAGGAGGCTTTCTGAGAGGCTCATAATCCTTCATTGCCTTTGAGAGATGCTCAAAACCCTTCTTTGTCTCAGTTCGTCTCTCAAATTAGCAGGGAAGTGGTTCGCAGCTAACCTTTTGACGATTTCAGTTCCATTCCAGCAGGAGAGCCCGTCGCCGGATGCAAGTTCGCTCCCACACAGCTGATCGGCGAGGCCGCCGTAGTACGTGCGGTACAGACGCAGGCTGTTCAGGAAGTCCCTGAAAGCACAAAAAAAGGTCACGTGCAGGCTGTGCTGTTTTTTTTTATGCAATCGCTGCAGATTCGCCGAGCTAAAATCAGAAAAAGAGACTCGTTTCTTTGTGCATCTGTGGTATCGCTGTCCTGCTTACCTCCTCCTTACAGCGAGCGAGTCTCCTGACACTCTGACAGGAGCTTTAAGAGGGATGGATTCTCTGCTGCTGCTGCTGCTGCTGCTGCTGTGCTGGATGTTGACTGACTGTGCAGGCTTCCTGCTTGGTGGGCCACACAGTTTATGCACCTATTACCCAACGAGACAGACACAAATTGAAGTCTAAACACTTGGGCAGGAACATGCATTTTGGGAGTAAGCTAATCTTGTTAAACTTTATTGGCACATGACAAATAGGAGCAAATAGATGTCTGAGTGGCAGATGTTTGTACGAAGGCCATTAGCCCAGCCAAGCCTATCTTCTCCAATTTCTGGATGCGCCCGCATGTGCAGCTTGTGTGGCAGCCGGCTCCCTTGTTGGCCACAAGATGGAGCTGTGGTGTCTCAATTAGTTCAACAAAGTCAGTGTCATCCAAGGTCTGCTGTTCCGGGGCCTTCATTTTACCATCTGAGCATCAACCGAGGGGGGAAAGCCACATGAAAACAAACACGGAGTTCAAAGCTGAAATTTCACGGGGGATGATGATGGCGCTGATTAATAAAACCACAAATCAGAGAGGATGAAAAGTGGAGCCAGCTGTCTGCTGAGGTCCCAGTCGCCTCACAGCAATTAGAGAAGAAGAAAAGTGATTCTAACGATATTTTAACCTTTGAAACTTTGCTATTATGTAATTAAAACAGAAAAAAATTAGAGGGTACATTTATTCTATATCTAAAGTACCTGTAATGAGTAGGAAGAACATGCAAACTCTACAAATTCACACCTCCTGACCGTTTTGCTGAAAAATGAAATCTCTGCAGGACTTGTTTTATTTTGATCTCCTCTGACTTTCCCTCCAAACAGATCATTAGCATAGTTTTCAATCGGGCATTGCTGACAAAAAATAAATCCCTCATTATGAGCTCAACCTGCGCTGAGAGGCGGGGTCCGTTCTTCTGAGCGTAGCCGACGGCGTCACGCAGCAGCGTGTGAATCCCCAGAAGCACTCGTTCCAAATCCTGGGGGCCGTGCATTCGTGCCGACAGGCCCTCCAGCGAGCGAACGAACTCCCTCCAATGGATGTCAATCTCCGCCATGCTCGCCAGACACCCCCGCATCACGTTCAGGCAGTAGCCCATGCAGGGCTTGGCCTGCGTGAGACCCTGTGGAGGGAATCGCAGTGAGATCAGAGCTGCCGGAGGAAAGTTTCATTATTTCAAATCAATATCACTCGCCGCAGAGCTCGAGCGTTCATACCTGGCAATGAGGGCAGTAGTGCATCTTGAGCAGGGCCCTCCTGCACTCTCGGCTCAGCTGTAAGTGGTCTGTGGTATTGATGACCTCGATACCGAGGTGCAGCGCTTGGAGAAGGAGCTTCCCGGAGACCCCGGAGCGGGCAATCTGATCAGCCAGGAGGCCTGGCGCCCCACCGAAGGGCCTGACCTCGCGGCTCAGTGACCTCAGACACTCGGCGTAGCTCGGCGATATATCGCTGAGCCCTGGGTTGATGAGGCGATTATAGACCAGCGGGAAGAGAGCGTCGAAGAAACGCTGGACCAAATCATCCACATTAAGCTCCGATCCCAGCAAAAAAAGGCCGATGTCGGTGAAGAGCTCCCGCACGGCGCCCGCGGCCTGATCGGCCATGCTGCGGTAAGACTCGTGCAGGACGGCGTTGGTGTGATTCTCCGCCTGCCGCATCAGGATCTCAAAAGTCTCTGAGAGTTTGAAAACGAAAGGAGAGAAGGAGAGAGAGAGAGAGAGAGAGAGAGAGAGAGAGAGAGAGAGAGAGAGAGAGAGAGAAAATAGTCAGATTTATCAAAGAGAGACTGCCAATCATTTCATGTCATCATCACATCTTTAAAGTTAGGTTGCTCCGACTGCCTGGTGAGACCCTGAGAAGAAGAAAAATAAAAAATCAGGTAATCATAATGGCTGAAATGCTTTGTACCAGCATACAAAGAGGACTACATACACAACGCAGTGCCCCGACTGAGTTTCTACTTCCATTAACCCAGAGTGAGGAGGAGAAAATAAGGAGTGGGTCTCCAGGGTTCCCAGCAGGGGCTGAAGCCCCCTGCGTCTTCATGGAGAGAGGAGAACCCACGGAGGGAAGCAATTTGTTCTCTAATCAAACATCAAGCTGACAAAAAGAAGAATAGAACAGAAAGAATCGAAACCGCACTGGAGTGGAAACCGCTGTGATATCATACGAGCGGAGCTGCAGAATACTTACTGTTTAAATAGATCGACCGTTTTTAATCAAAGCAGTGTAACAGCAGGGGGGGGCAGAGGTTAGCTGACTGGAATGAATTCAATGAGGAGAGCAGGTTGAGAGAAATTACTTAAAGAAGAAGGAAAATGACCAACAAGGTACTGAGACTAAAGAAAGAGTAGATTCAGTTGCATTTCATCTGCATAGAAGCACACATTTAAAGCAACAAGCCTGATTTCACACAGTGGCCAAGCATAGGCCCGTGACCACTGACTGGTGAACTGGATCTGTTTGTCTTTATTAAGGCTCCCGTTGGTGGTTGCCGGCGAGTGCCGGCAACGTTCTGTCTTCATAATTGGAGCGTTAGAAGCAGGACGGGAAATTCTGTCAAGCTGACTTTGGGGTTTGAGGAAGTCTGACGAGAGCAAAATTGCGTTGCTGGTCTGCGACGTTCAGTCTCAATTGAAAAGGGGCCAAGGAAAGTTGAATGATGCGTTCCAAAAGGACTGAACCATTTACGAGATCTTATTCGAGCCTCATGAACATGAAGTTTCGACATCAGGCAGTACTCTAAGATTACACTACATCTTTAGTATAACCACTCACATTCAATTTACCAGCATGGAATACTGGATGTTAGAATTTCACCTCAGTGGTCAGTTAAGTTTCCATCTATCTATTTACCCATCAATCTTGCAGGTAGTGGACCACACTGTTTTGGCTGATGGGTGTTAGGAGTGGAAAAAAAGAGCACCTCAGAAATTGTAGTTTTTCTGCACGAGTTGGTCATTAAACGTTTCCTGATTTGCATCTGAATGAGAAGTGAAGATGGGAGCAATGTGCCAAAGTTGAGACAACACGCCCGGTTGCGGCATAACGACGCAAGACAAAGGAGCCGAATCCCGAATACGACACTGGCCTCACCTCCTTTGACGGCGATCACCTCCGCCGAGTGCCTCATTAGGCTGCTGATCAGAGCCGCACAACTTTCGGGATGTATTTTTTGAGCTGCTCTTCCTGGCATAACGGCTTGAGCTGGGCTACTGTCAGGATGTCTGGCCTCAACGACTCTACTGGGGTTATTCAAAACGCAGCTGTAATGGATTCAGGTCTGAGCTCTGACAGGAAGACTGCAAAAAGGTGGACTTCATTTTATCTTTAAACTAACTCCTCTGTGGTCGTATGGCTTGCAAATTACAGATCTTTGTCGTCCTGTTGTTGGGGTTTTTTTGTGCATAAGGTGCCAAACAAATCAGATTTTCACAACTCATTCAGAAGAATTGGGAAAAACTTCAGTTTAGACATATTTCTTTTCTCACTTAACAGGTAAAAAGTCAAATTCCCATTTCTGAGCCATGTGGCACATTTGGGTTTGTTCAAAGACAGACTTGAAATAACATGCAGACTTGTATATAAGGACGGAGAAGCATCACGTAGCTCATTTGCCATTTAACTGCACCCAGCGCTGTCAGCAGTATTTAGCGGCAGCTGTGAGTGCGTCTCAGCGGGTGAGCTTTTATTGCAGTTGGGAAAGTGAGTGAGTAATGCAGCGACCTATCGTCCCACGCAACATCGCCCTCCGTCAAACACACACTCGAGGAATCAAACAAGCTCAAAGTGCAAAATGAGGGAAAAGTGAACCGAAGGCCTTGGCATTTTTGAAAGGTTTGTGTCGTCGAGGCCTCAGTCAGATTATGTGTCAAAAAAAGCATTTTTTTTTTTTAAAAAAGAATCAACAGAAATGACTTTTTTGGGAGAGATGGGTCTGCTTTTCGGAAGGGTAACAACGAAATATCAACAACAGAATACTAAATCTTTGAAAACACGATAAGGCAGCTCTGTGTGTGCGACTGAAGATGAAGGAATAATCTTAGAACAATAGGAAATGTTCCACTGGAGGAACAAGTCAAGTTTTTTTGGGGTTTTTTTCCCAGGTTTTTAGTCTCAGCTAATACCTGAGCCATGGCCACTCTCACATCATGTGCTTGTCATGGGTTGGCAAGGCAAGAGTCAGGGTGAACTCCTGGAGCTGCCTGGGGGGGCTGAGCGTCTGAGAAGGCGGAAGGGGGGGGGGGCAACCAGGGTGATAAGGGCTTAGGCGGTCCAGTGCTGTATAATATGCGGCGATGTGGAAAGATTGACCGAAAAGAGCCCCCTGGTGAGGGCGACTGTGAGGAGGGGGGGGGGGGAACAGAGAAAAAGAGGTCTGGCATGCCTACAGGCGCGCCGTCTCCGGCGGCGGCGGCGGCGGCGGAGCGCGGAGGTGCCCGGCGACTGGATCTGATCTCGGGTCTTCTCTGATCTCTCGCGGGTGTGAGCAAGACGCGAGACTCGAAGATGAGTGTTTGCGTGTGATCGAGAGAGAGGAGGAAGAAAAGCTGTGCCTCCCACACAGCAAGCACCCCGGTCAGAGTGCAGCAGCGGGCACGCGGCTCGAATGTGCAAAGAACAGGCACCGACGAGAGTGTCAGCTGTGGGAGTGAAGTGTAGTACTCCCGCGTGCGCTCGCGTGTGTTTCGGGGAAAATAGACGGCAGGCGCGCAGACAGGCAGAGAAAAAGCAAGTGGAGGATGTATGCACACAGAGTACAGTCGGTGATTATTACAGGCCTCAGGTGTACGAAGAGAAGCAGGCAGAGTTTGGAAGGGTCCCACAGGGATTACGGTGCATGCTTCACGGAGGGGGGGGGGTTGAACCACATTAGATTACCCAGTTAATGAATCCCACCTGTCAAACCATATAACGCGTATCCGCGCGGTAAACAAATTCATCTCGGGTTTTGTCTCCCGATCTCGTTTCTCGCCGCTTCCCAAGACGTAGGTCTTGACGTCAAGACGCTCACCAGCTCCTCCTCGAACAGAGAAGGGCGATTCAAACATTTAAAAAAAACAAAAAAACAAAAAACAAAACCCTGAAAGATCAGTAATTCTGCTCCCTGAACGACTCTGCTGTGTCCACACAAAAGTTGCAACGTGTCCTCGCAGTGTTGATGATGTTATGTTTCCACCACTACAAAGCAGAACCTCACACTTGGTGGTGGTGGTGGGGGGGGGGGGGGGCCGCGTCCGACGGCCACGCTTGTGGGTTAGCCTGAGGGCACGAACAGCATGAGGAGGAGGAAAATGGGGGAACAAAAGCAGAGCGAAAGACATTCGAGCAATGCAAATCTTTTACACTTTAAGACGAGAGGAACGTTAAGCCGGGGCCGCACAGCGGCGAGGTGGTTTGCACGGATGCTTTGCGGCGCTTTTTGCGTCCGGAGTTTGTTGGTCCTCCTTGTGTAGATCAGTGACTCTTAAATTGCCAATCTCTTGTCTGTCCCTCAGTGTTCCTCTTGCAATTGACGACTGAGTCCTTTGCTCAACATGTGTGTAAAGTTTAATACTCGAGCTTTTCTGTCTGTAAGCTCGAAACGTGACAGGAGTGATGAATCTCCTTCAGCTCCTTGTTTTTGTTTTCAGCGCAATACTCTAATTTTGGTTCAGCTGTCAACAACTTCAAGTTACCGTGTTTTGGATGCTGTTATGTACCGTTTTAGATGCAATAGTCCTGATATATTTAAACCAAAACAGTGTGAAAACAACGAAAATACCTGTACTTAACGACAGGTGAAAACAAGGAAACAGAGAAAATTAAAGTCTCTATTTGCCTCCATTCACACTTAACTAGTTTATGGCAATCTTTACTTCTTATTCAAGGTTTCAGTATTCAAAGAGATTTGTGTGTGCTGTTGTTGGGAGCGTGTCGTAGTGTGTTTCAGTCTGTTAATGACGATCTGTCTGTTCAGCCCATGTGTGTGTGTGTGTGTGTGTTCTGGGTGCTAATGACCTCGCTGATAAGAGCGAAATGTTTGCATTTCTGGTGACGGGAGTAACACCAAAAGAAAGGGCTGAGCCAGCGCGATGGAAAACACCGCCGACCGACTTGTTGTTTTCACTATCAGCTGGCAGCAGCTCGACACGCCGTGTAAAGAAAAACAACGCAATAAAACAAATTAAGTGTCCGTGCGCACGTGTGTGCAAATGCGCCTTGATCTGCAGGGACTAGAAAAATGTCTTGACTTCGCAATTCACGGAGAGATGTTGTTTTATAAATTAATCTGCTACCTGAAACCAAACACAGTCGACCAGTTTGCAACAAAGCATTTCAAGGACAGAAAAATCAATTAGATATCTAAGAAAAACGCAAATTAACACAGTAAAGCACCAAGAAAACAAAAACATTTGGCTTGTTTGTCACTTTTTGATCATTTATCAGCAATTTATTAGAGCATGATAAGCACTTTGAGCTGGCTGAGGAGCTAAACCAGAACAACAACTTCATAAATGTCCATCTCTCCTACTGGCAGCGCAGATAAACTCTGATCTATGAACGCTGCGTGTTGTTTGGAAGCTCAAGTGATCCTGGCTATTGTCCAGAAATATATCGGCTATCAAACTGATTACAAAGGCCCTTCAGTTAAGTTCCCCCCACAGATAAGCTCTTGCCGCTGTCCAAAGGGCTTTTAAATTAGGTCCCATTCTCTTCCTTGTGCCCATGATTGTTGCTCTTCTCATTTTCCTTAATGTAGGGTGATCTGGTTAACTGTGACAGCGGTAGCAAAGCGAATGATGAGGCACACTTGAGGTCAGGTCCCTTCACTTGACTGTCAAGCAGAAAATGTGCCTTTACTCCATCCAATTTCCAAAGAAATTAAATGAAGTACTAGTGAATCAGACTTAAAAGGGTAATTTTCATATGTTGTTGGCTGTTAAACAACAATAAGGCATGTAAATTAAATGACTTATTACGCATAATCATAAAGTCATCGCAATATTTTTGGGAAAAGAGATGCGGTATCAGATGCTGAGAAATATTCGCTATTTTTACTGAAAAGCATAAGGGAAAAAAACGCGGCTTTGAAAATGTGACGTAACCTAAAAGGAATTCGCTCACTTCGCCACCAGAGGGAGACATTTTTCACTGTAAAATGCATACGATGGAAGTGAAACTGTAGCACGTGTTTCATGCTCCTTTTAATTATTGCCTGACATCTCGTCACACCTTTCAAATGTAAGATTAATAAAAACATACGAAGAATATCAATGGAAAAGAAAACACACAACATAAAAATGTTTTGAAACGTTCAAATATGTCAGAATTCCCGAAAAACTCAAATCTGCACCTCATGTGCACTTTTTCTGACCACACTGACGTTGTAAAGAGTCTCTTCCTGTTTTCACACAAGGATTTAATCACTTTAATGTCTCAAAATATGACATTTTAACAGCATTTTAGGAGTCATTAATAAAGACAAGATCTACAGCACATCTCTCTGCTGTCAGTCTTAGTGGGCTACAAATCTGCAAGTGTCTCTCATGATCAATGAAACAATCAAACAGCGGCGTCGAGCAGGGCTTAAAAATCACTTTGCAACACCGTTTACAGCCGCACAACCTGAACGTGGCACAAAGCTTTCAATGGTCTCAGCGGATATAATAGCTTCACAGGCATCATTGGAGCAGGCACTGCTAATACACTGCGACAACAAGCCTCGGCTCCTTTCGGTGAGTGTGTGTTTGTGTTCGCGGGCATGTCAGTGAGGGAAGGGATCAGTCAGCGGCATGAGAAATAAGATGAGCCTTTGTAGCTGAAGACCCATTTCAAAACGGACAAAAGACCAAAAGCCGCGGCGCCCTCCGCCACACACGCTCGCCCAGAACAAGCGGCGTCGAGGTGGATGCGCCGCACACCGAGGTGCGTCCCTGAACGCGCATTGTGATGTGTAAGCGGAGCGCATCAGTATCAGCCGCTCTGTTTGAAGTAGGCTGCGTTTCCAGGTTTCGAGTGGTTAAATGCCACCAGCTGACCTCAGCTGAGCTGCTGAGCAACGCAAAGATGGCTTTTATTAACGTGATTCATCCTCTGTGAATGGCTGCAGCCACAACAGAGGAGCCCGGTGACATCTGATAGGCTGCAGAAAAGGCCATTCCCCATCGAGAGAGGATGAGTCAGTGGCACTGTGGGTTCAGCTCATCCCAGAGCAGAAAAGACACACAATGAAAGTCAATGACTTCCAGGGTGGCAGAGTCAGTACAGTCAACAGAAAACTATGTCTTCGTTGTGGCCCATTAGAGGACGAAAAACAAGCATCAGGCCTCTTTGTTGTTTCAGGAGGAGGTTTGATGACAGTGTTTATGCAGAAATCTTTGCGGCGGCTCAAAACAAAAAAAGGTCAAACACTGTTAGTTGTCAAACTCAAAAGCTCCTTACAGCGCGCCTGACTATTCAGTCCTTTTCTCAGGAAACGTGTCTCAGCGGGTAAGTTCCCGGGTCCCTTTTTTTCTCGGATTTTCTGGGTCGTTTCCAGTGAAATACTCCAACATGGTTTCCAAAACAAGTGGGTAATCTAATCATCCCTGGATCATCTCTCCATCCATCAATCGTGCCAGCAAGCCACCGTTACGCCTCAGTTTTGAAGTTATAACTGATCCGAGATGAAAAAAAGCCTACATGGAAAAGTACCTTGTGTGTCACATTGTGTGTCTGTTTTCAGGATCTCCTGTTGAGGTGCAAACAGTTGTCTTATTCTGCTCTGACACATTAGCTCAGCTGTCAATACTGTGAAGGTCAGTCTGATAACTGATTCAACTCTCACACACGTTTTGGTCAACGTGAACAATGCAGCCCAACCTTCTTTTTTTTTTTTTTTTTTTTTTAAATCAAACAACCCCCAAGATAGATGCAGAAAAAGGCTGGACTCCCTCTGCAACCCCTGATCTGACAAAGCTTTCCAGTGAAGCCAAACACAAGTAGATCCAGCAACTGTCTTCAAAAAGAAGAAGCCCTTCAAAATAGAAGTTTCATTGGTCTGCCTCAGATTCTATGAAGTGTTTTGGTCCACAGGTGCTCCTGCGGATAGTTGAAGAGAAGCTTGCGGTGCCTCACCCCAGACGTCCCACCCCTTAAAAAGGTGCCTGACCCCAACTTTGGAAACAACTATGTTCGAGTCTCCGCGGGAGGGACGCGCTTTTCAGCAGTCATGCAGAATTCAGCAAAACACTGATTCAGGCAGAAGGAAAACAGCGGAGATTAGCGTCCAACATGGAAACAGCAGCAGACAGCTTTTAATAAGATGAGCGGCAGCAGACGAGCTTAACGAGGTAAGCCAGTGTTTATATAGGGCCATGAATGCATCGCAGCTACAGTGGGAGCCAGCAAGCGCTCGTGGTACGTTCAGGTTCTCGTCAGGAGGACTGAGTTAAGTCAGGCTCCGGGCTGCCACCTCCGCCAGTCGACACTCCAGTCACTTCGCAGGCCTGATTAGGTGCTTCGGTGGGCCGGATTTGGCCCACGGGCCGCATGTTTGATCCCCTTGTTGCAAAGCTAGTACCAAGTGAAGCAGTTCTTTCAGAGTCAGTCGTCATATATAAATCTGAATTTTCAGACCCATAAAGAAAGCGCTGCCACATGTGCTGCTACCCGATTATGTCAGAGTTTCTTTTCCGGTTGCGTTTTCTTGGCCCAGCGTCAAGAATTTATTTTAGCTTTGCTTCGACATAAATCACCCCACCCCCCCCACCCCAAAACCTGTGTGCAAACTTGCTTGAGATTTACCAGGTAATAAATTAGATCTATTTTAATACGTGACCTGTCTTCCTCTCGGGCTATAAACTGAAAGCTGGTTCGGTCTGACCGAGTTACCCTGAAAAATGAGTTTTTTAAGCTGTTGGATAGAGAATGTAAAAATAAAACTGTGTGTAATCTCTGCGTGAGGCGGCGTTACACATTTTGCTACATGAAAGCACTTATTCATCAAAATCGACTCAACGCAGGACTGTTGCGCTTTCGATAAGAGTTTTAAGTAATGTTATTTTTCGCTCGTCAGGCATGACAAATTTCTCACACAAGCGCCCTAGTTTGGGATGAAGCAGCCGCAGCTCTATTATCACACGACACAAACGCAACACGCAGCTCTTCCAGGTCGGAGCCGAGGGAAGCGTCTGACAGTCACACCTGTCACGGCGGAGAAACAAGCGCGCCGGCTGCCCGGGGAGCGAACGAACACGCGGAAGCACGCCGGAGTGACACGGAAACAGATAAGGCGAGCGGGCGCGCGTTTTTGCATCAAGACGCGCGAACAAACACGCTGCCTGGAAGATTGCTCTGATTTAGCGGGAGATGGAGGTGAAGCACAAAGTGTTATTCAGTGAGCACGAGCGCGAGAGCGCGGCGTACCTGCCTGCTCCGAATTACAAACAAACCACAGAGTAAAACTGGGCCTTTCATGTGTGTGTGTGTGTGTGTGTGTGTGTGTGTGTGTGTGTGTGTGTGTGTGCGTTTGTGTGTGTGAAGACGTGTGCGAGCATGTTTGCATGAGGAAATGGGGCAAAAACAGAGAGGAAAGAAGGTGGAGAAGTATACCGCTGGAGTCAGATTTTTAACATCTCGCACCAAAACGCTTCTCTGCATCAGCTTTGACCTTCTGCGTTATCAGCTGCTTTTTCAATGCGGCAACAGCCAGCAGCCTCCAAAATAACTAATAAACTGACCGACGTGACCTGCTGACAGCAGAAGGGGGGGGGAGAGAAAGGTTTTTGGGAGAAGTTAAAAAGCCCTGAGATGTTTTTCTTTTCCCTTCCGTCTTCAGTTTCAATAAAGGGAGCATTGTTTGAAACAGAAAACAGTCGCCTGCTCAGAGGTGTTACAGGAGTTTGCTCTGGCTCAGGGCTCCTCAGTGAAGCGAAGGGGGGGGGGGCAACTGTGATTTATTTAACTATGAGGTAGAGGAGACGAGAGGAGAGGAAAGGAAGAGAATAGAGAGGAAGGAGACTGAAAGAAAGGAAAAAACAACTCGACGGGAAGGGGAGACAAATGAAGACAGCGCGAATTCAGGCAGCATAGTCTCCCTTAGCTCAGCTTCCCGTTAGCCCTTATCTCCGTCTCCTCCACATCAATAAACATGATCCCGGCCTCGCACATTAACAGCTGACAAACATGTATTTAGCCCAAGCAAATTCAGCCCTCGTGTCGTAAATCTGACAACGCCCACCTGGGCAGCAACAAAAGACTCTTCCCTCCGTCTGTCTGACTCCACATGAGCTCTGCTGCTCTCCATCGCTCTCTGCCTCGGCTCTCTTCCTCTATCTTTCCTTTCCTCGGTGCTCTCTCTCTCTCTCTCTCTCTCTCTCTCGCTTTCCTCCAGAAGGCTTAAAAGTCAATATTTGAGGATCTGTTGCTGCTCTCAAACACTTCAAAGAGCACAGAGCTCCGCTGTGAACATAGCCTTTAATATGCCGTTCAGGAAAAGAAGCAGAGAGGGTCAATAAAGTGGGGCACAAGTGCTTCTTGTCGGGGAAGTGAGTGCGTGTGCGTCTGGCTGCATTACTCATGTCGTAAGGACTTAAGTACATTAACGCGCTCATTCTGTGGAGCTCTGCTTTGCTGTTCGAGGGACAAAAGACAAGTCCCCATAACGTAAAGGACTTTACCATATTGCAGTGTGGGGTGACATCAGAAGATACGGTTCAAGTCGGGGCGAGCCTGCAGAAAAGGGCTGAGAACGACTGAGGCGCGAGTAAAACACAACCCTCTGTGTGTGTGACCGAGTGGTTTGGGGAGGGGGGGGGGGTAGGTAAAGGTCAAATATCTCTACATGCGCGCCACGCATGTAGAAACATACGTCAGGCTAAGCTCATGTTGACTCTTAAAAAATTATCAAGGCACACATACAAAAAAAAAAAAAAAGAGCTGCCACTGGTTTAAAAGCCGGGGCGAATATAATAATGTCATAATAAAGCTTTCATTAGCTTTTCAAAGGTGGCTCTGTGTGAGGCTGTTGAGGGCTTCCTGCGGTTGGCCTCAGGGAGCTGTTAGATGCCAGTGAAGGAGCCAATGGGGCTGTCATAAGTCTGAAAAGAGGACCTAATGCACGCAGCACGCCAGTGATTACTCTATTGAACTGGATAATTACATTAGATTTATATACAGACGATATGGAGCGTTGCGCTCGAGGGTCTGAAAAGCTGCGCAATTTCACCCTGTTGACTTCGCCGACAAAGCGGCAGCTCTCAAGTTATTGTTGACTCTGTAATTAGATTCGCTACTCCAAGAACTCCGAGAGAAAACTTTGCGAACTATTCCCGAAGAGCACAGTTTCTCTCGCTCAGTCAGAATAAAAATTGCTTGATCGGAGTCATGAGTGAGCCCGGTAATACAGTGACATCATCGCAAGTGTTTGACATCATTGTCAACAATAGGTTCCATTCATCTGTACCAAAAACAGAACAATAAATCCCGCTGAAATGGTACAAATTGGGCGTCGTGCTCCGTGCGTTCGGGTCGAACTGGCGCTCTTTTCGAGGCAGCACCTGGTTTCCTTTTGTGCAGCTGTTTACTGCCACCTTAGGTGAACAGCAGTTTATTGTGAAACATCTCAGCAAATACAATTTGATCCAACTTTATTGATATTTCAGTTCATCCCAAGAACTATCACAAAGCCTTGCAGCTAGGAGAAAGTGAGATTTAGAGCATGAGAGCCATAAAATCAAAAGGAAGAAATAATAGCAGCACAATGAAGGGACATTCTTGATTTTCATGCACCTGAAACTGACATCATCCTCTTTATTTGTGCAATTAATTTCTTGTTTGACTGCATATATCTTGTTTATATATCTGCATGCGCTTCTCAACTGAAATCTCCTTGTTTATGTGGCATCCCGTGTCAGCAATAGAGGAACACAATATGTTTAACCTCATAAACACACAAATAGCAGCTCGGACATTATCTTGCATGTCCCGTTTGGTTCTCAAATGCACCCACTAAACATTCCCAGTTCCGGAGGAGGAAGTCTGTAAACATTTTGATTTATTAAGTGCTGGGACTCGCCATCGCAGCAACTGCACCACATGACTGTTTCTAGTTACGGCAGATTAGATCTCCTGCAGCTCAGACATATGATGTTCCCTCAACGTGTCCTGAGATCAGTCCTTTCAGGCATTTCAGCTGGGTGAAAAAGTGCACTTTCACCACAGCTCATGAATAGCTGTAATCAATCATAAATGTCGTACAAACGCACGTCGAATCTATCTTTATTGCTTATTAAGGGTGAACAAACCCCCTGAAATAACCCCTGAATGATACCTTAAGTTTATTTGAATGCGCTAAAGAAAAAGCAATCAAAAGGGGCATCTCGGAGGGAGATCCAAATATTTACATCCGGCGGCCTTATCGGGAGTCGTAAACAGGCCATCAGACACTGGACTCCCCACGGTAAAAACAACACTCATTTGTCACTCAGGCCAGGATACCAGTGATAAGTAGAACAATTATACCATTATATGTGCCATGTAGTGGAGCAGGACAGGATGAGGGCAGAGTGGGAGCAGACAGTAGGCTTGGTGTGTCACTGTGTTTAGGATTTCATCGCCCAGACGACGGCAGCCTAATCCCCGGGGACTCCTTCCTTACTTAGGAAATACTTCCTTCCATCCGACAGACAGAGGAACCGATTCGTCCGCTAACAACTACAGTGAAAACAGAGACGCGCAATTCAGGCGAACATGACCGAGTGAGCTGCAGAAAAGCGCACACACAGGGACAATTTGCGGCGTTTCGAGAGAGAGATCTCGAGAGTTCTCCGAGTATCACTTACATCAAGTTATTTTTCTCCAGTCGGATGGTCTGATGCAGCAGAGTACAGCCCCTCATTTATGCCTGGTTTCCTCTTAAACTGGACATCTCAATTATTTCAAGAATCCTGATTTAACTGGAGGACTGCTTCCAGAAAAAGAGCCTATTATGGCCCAAACCAGTCACTTAACATACCAACAAATCAAAGTAACATGGTTTGGGTGGAAGGCTGTGAGTGTCAGCTCAGTCTCGGCTGTACACTGGTAACTGTTGTAAGTTTTTTTTAAGCCACAGAGTCAGCTTCCCTCCGCAAACATCGCACTGGAATATTATCCTGCTGTTAAGTAAACCTCGAAAAAGGAAGGGAAGAAAAACGGTGTAAATCTGTCATGTGAAGTTCCTGTTTAGCGGCGTGCTGTATCATCTAATCTAGAAAAATGGCCTTAAGACAACAGCCAGCAGCCATGAATCTCCATTTCAAACGGGCACACAGGAGAAGATATAAAGTGCTGACAAGTGTGTGTATTTTTAGGGCTCATCTCTATGCAGTGAGTGGCTGCGACAGAGCGAGCGGAGGAAAAAGGGTGTGTGTGTGTGTGTGTGTGTGTGCGTGTGTGTGTGTGTTCGAAAGAGACGGACACAAACGTAAGAAAGTCAGTTTGGGTGTGAGTGGGACTCCTGAGCTCCACATCAGGGGAAACGTACCAATCTGAGATTTGAGCAGAGTGTGTGGATTGAAAATGAGCAGCAGCAAACTTGAAATGTAATTTGATTTGTGTGTATGTCTCATAAGCCATCCTATGACCTCCTGTTGATTCGCCTCTGTAAACGAGAAATGTTATAAATAGAAAGTATTAAAAAAAAGAAAAGAAAATGAGTCGCAGCAGCAAAGTTGGCACCCAGAGGAACGGCGTCGGGAAAGGTCCCGCAATCAGCTTCTCATCTGACGGCACGACGGCAGCCGATGCTTTCTGGCGGAGCGTTCAGCATGAAAAGGAGACAGAAGCGGGGCTGTCTCTGCTCTTTGGGCTGCATCGCTGGAGCGATTCACCGCTGGGTGAGGATCGGGGTCAGCACCTTCAGAACCCCATGCCCACGGTCCCTCGTCCACGCACTCTGGGTCTTGACCGCGTCTGACTGGGAGGAGGTCCTGCGGTCAGACCGGGACACCCCGGAGAGATTATATCTCTCAACTAATTCAGTTTGAGAGCAGCTCGAGGTCTAATCAGGAGGGCGGGAGGAAGCTGCAGTGGAGGGGGATTTTCTTTTGGATTCCTCTATTTCCATGAAGACTAGGTGGGTTTGAAGATAGAAGGATAGATGGCGGGGATTGAAAACGCTATTTCAGGAGGAAAATGTATGAAGAAAATTGTGTTAAACTGCTTGTTTTTTTTCTGTGTTTGAACGAGCTAAAAGCTAAAATCAGTACAACGACCTTAACGTTGAAGAAACAGAGCTCGTCGTAACAGAAAATGATGTGCAAACGACACTCGTTGAGAAGTAAGGTGCTTCTTTCCTGAGAGAATGAGAAGATGGGAGCCTTCATGTGGGGGACGTCACAAACAATTCTCATGAAGTGCAGAAGATGGTAACAAGATTAGAAAAGCGTCTTGCCGTCCAGCAAGGGTGACACGGGAGATGCATTCGATGACAGGGGGGGGAAACAGCCACAGTTAGCCCGACTGCATTGTTTCCTTGCAGCAGCACCAAACGCTGGGATTGTTGAAGGGTATTGACTCTGAATAATCCTGCTTCCCTCTAAATCCTCATCCTCTGACTTCAAACGCTGGGCAGAGACTTTTCAATAGAACCTGGCATCCTCCCAACTCTCTCTCCTCCAGTCGGTCATTCTTCTTCTTCTTCGCATTCTTTTTCACCCTCTGTCCTCCCCTGGATCAACTGTCCAGCCCGCGAATCACAAAGCCAAGCTCAAATTCTACTGTGGGAATCTGGAGGAGAGGAGAGGCCCCCGCGATGGCTGACACGCACACACACACACACACACACACATGCACGCACGCACGTGCACGCACACACACACACACACACACACACACAGGCAAGCCAACGCTCCTCTTGTAAAAGTGACAACAAAGACGAGACAGCTGTAGACCTGCTGGACAAAGCGTCTACTCAATGAAAGGTCCCACACAAAAGAGCAGGGAGCAGGTTGGAAAACATTTGAAGGCCAGTTTTGAGAACTAACCTA
>JASSRZ010000001.1:17787384-17804676 GCA_032164315.1 Malacoctenus gilli
TTCAACTGATGTGCTTTTAATTTGAAGGTGGCAACTATATTCATTTTTGTGTTGCGTAACAGAGCAAAAAATTACAAGAGTTAATCCAATATGTACACCAAAGTGCCAATTTACTACAATTAAAAGGCAAAGTCATGTGTCAGACTGTTTACTGTGCAGTGATTACAGCTTAAAATGCCATCAACAGGGGGAAAAAAGCAAAAAGGAAGAGTAGCGGATCTACAGGAACTGATGTAGAGCAGAAAACATTGAAAAATATAAAAGACAAACCTTTCAAATTCTTTTTTAAACTGATGGCGTTGCTCTCACCAGCAATCACAGCTTTTCCTGTGGCCCCTCTGGAAAAGTGCTGGGGTTTTTTGTGTTTTTTTTTTTACCTCTGACCTATTTTGTCAAATGTGCCTTAAACAGTGGAGGAAAATAGGACACAAACGCACTTTTGTCCCTCTCCTGCAGTGTTTTATGATCAAATTTAACACTCCACTAATCTAATTGATATACTGTAACTTGGCTGTAAAGAGTTACATCATCAACCATTGCTGAGTGTCAAAGACAGAGTCGGGATGCTTTTATTTGATCACGTCAGCTTGCAGCTTTTTTTTTTGTTTGTTTTAAAGCTTTTTTGGATTTGCCACGCAACGCAAACCAAAGAGAAGAAAAACCACGGCAGTCATTTTATTTTATTTCAACTTCAGAGAGAGAGAGAGAGAGAGAGAGAGCAGACAGATGAAACATCTGAGGACAGAAAACAGGGCAATGCCCCTGCAGACCGCAGCTGAAACACAGTGATCACCCGGGACTCTCCTCTAAAGCGCTCGAGTTTAGGAGGAGGATAAGCGACACGGCTTTAAACGGAGAGGCCTCGTTAACCTGAATTGGCTTAATGATATGTCTGAGACTGTACATTTGAGTCATAAGCTCCGCGTTTGTCGCCCACCCCTTCGAGCCGTCATATGACGGCTATCAGCGGGAGGGGGAGAAAACATCCCGCGCTGGGCAGGGGTGAGCTCAGAACCACAGGGAGGCAAGTTTCTACCTGTAGGGCATTGCTGAGTGAAAGGATGGAGAGGAATGGGAAAACAACACAAACACGGAGATGGATGTCCACCTTGGCCTGTTTTAGATGCGTCTGGGATGAGGTAGCTGTTACTTAAAACCCTCAGTTTGCTTCACATCCAGAGAGTTGACAGTAATATCAGAATACAGTAGAGCAGGACATCCAACGCAGGAAGACAGCGATTAGTAAAAGCCCCTGAACATATCACAGACACACATTTAGCCCTCCAGACGGCCTCCCAAGTCTCCAACAGGAACAGCAAACCTATCTAATCTGACGATCAGATGGTAGCGGTAGATCTGGAGGGAAGACAGGCCCGGCTCTGTTTGTCCCGAAGTGGAGGCTTACACACACAAACACACACACTCTGACTCATCCACTGTTTCTGCAGCACCCACACAAACCCCTAAAATGTATACTCCGGTTTCCAAAACACACACGGACGGCTACACACAAGTAATCGTGACGGCAAGTGTGCATGAAGTCACCGCTGCGATGTCTAAACACGCGCGGGGCAATCAGATCCCTCCCTACCTTGAAAAGCGGCCACGTTGCGCGATATGAGAAACTTGAGGCTGGAGCTGGACGTCTGCAGGATGTTTTGGATGTCCCTCCGGGCCGCCAGCTGGTATCGCTCCTCCATCTTTTTGGTGCAGCACGTCAGGTTCCTGGACGCGCACACCTGCAGGTCCGACCCTAGGAGTCACCACAGAGATGGCTTTAACGTTGTCAGTTCATAGTTCGTAAATGGAAGGAATAATTGTTAGTTCTTGATTGAGTAATTTCAAGCAATCAAAGAATAAAACTGAGCTATATCTATATTTAGATAAAGGCATCTGCAGGGTATTTCTTTTCTGAAAACCCCTAAACAAACCTCATGACAACAAAACTGTCCAACTTTTCAATGTTTAAGTTCTATTCAGTGAGAAAACAGGATGTGTCTTGGAAAAAACTCATTAAAATCATCATCCCTCTGGTTTCCAGGAACACTGATCACTTTGGCTTAGAGAGATGATGAGGCCCATTTCTCCAGGCTTCTTTTCTGAGGGGGTCTGACAGTTCCAGACTGAAAACTACTGAATCAGACTTGACAGCCCAAGTTCGCAGCTCTCATGTTCCACGGTACATTTCGCACACAGTTAAGAAAGGAGGATGACAACAAATCAAGAAAAACGGGTCCTTTCTTTCCGGATTTTGTGCAAATTTAGTAAAAAACTTAAACGTTTCTTCAGTTCATCTACAGAAAATGTCAATAAGTATCTAGTAAACTGCTCTGAAACTCTTTGGTGTACTGACACTCTGGTCTGAAAAAGACCAACAACATTATAGGGATATTTAAAGGACTTTAATATTGTCCACCGGGACTTTATTTTTCATGGAAACAAAGAACTTCTGTGAGTCAAATCTGGTGTTAAAACTGTAAAAACAGGAATGAAAGTCAGGGATTTGCCTCCTGTCTTTAGTGCGCTCCGCTTACCGTCGCACATTCCGATGACAAGCAAATCAGATGGATTTGACACCCTGAAACTGCCCAGAGGTACGAGGAAGCGCTCAGTCTGACTGTCTTCGGCATTATCCGTGTGACAGACTCATCAAACTGACGAGTAGTTGCCCTCAATCTGGCAACATTTATCAGCGAAGGAACAAGACTCGCACCTGCAGCTACGTGAAGCCGTCCTGGGGCTACAGATGGGAGCTAAACGCTAAACCTAACAGTCTCACGGTGAAAAGGCCAACATGTTGGATTATGTGTAACGGGTAAAATGTGAGTCATCTAAATGCGTAAACGCTGAAACACAAACTCAAGAAAAGATGAGTCTGATGCTTCTGGCTTTGCAGGTTTTTGCTCATGGCAACCAGTGAATTCATGAACTGAGCTTCTTCAATACTTTGCTGTCCGTGGTGGGTGGGGCCAGTCCCACCTCATATTCGACAGATCGTCAGTCCTCCACAGGGCAAAGACTGAGAGACAGACCACCACACACACATTCATGCCTGTGGAAACTTTACAGTCACCAGGTGTGGGAGGTAAAACACCGAAAATCATCGAAACTCTACACACAAAGAGACACAAACCGGAGACTTTCTCGATATGAGCCGAAAGTCCAAAGCACTAGACTGAAGTCTGAAGGTGGCACATGAGGTGGATAACCACAAAGCTAAAAGTCAGGTGGGTTTTATCTTCTGAGAAGAAGACACAACAATGTCTGAAGCCTGCGTGTTCATTCATGAATACACTAGAGTGCAATCATAAAGACACACGAGCAGGACTGATAAAAAAAAAACACCTAAAAATCAACCTAATAATGAACCTTCTGTTCAAAAGTCTGAAGTGATATCAGAAAGTTTACCATGAGTCAAATATCACACCAGTTATCTATCGGAAGAGGTTTTATTTCTTTGTTTTCATAGTCCAAAGTGGGAGACACACGTCGCATGAAAAAAAGAGAAACAATACTCGTGTTTTTCACAGTGCCTACACACGTCCCATTGAAGCAGGAAAGACCAAAGCATCCAGATCCTGCGGTGAGATCAGAGTCAAATCATTATCGCCTCACTTTAACTGATGTCTCCAGTTTTCCACTCGAAGCAAATGTAAGCAATCTGCTCTCATACGGGCCAATCAAAACATCTTGAGAGCGACCAACAAAGTCTGAAAAAGCCCGTCCGACGTGCCGAGGCAGAGCGAGCCAGGGCTGTTGCCAGAGACGCTATCAGCTCCCCGCGAGGTTCAAGAGCGAGGAGGGAGCAGAGGAGGCGATGGCACACGTGGAGGAATTCAAAGTCCTTCCAGATAAGACAACATGAAAGTGCCCGGGGTCTTGCTTTTTTAACCTAAAAGCTTCCTGAGACTATTTCCACTTCCAGCTCGACGGACGGCGGCGGTTTCAGCCGCGGTGGTGGACCTCTGACTTGCTGTGTTCTGACCCAGACTGGAGGCTGTTGGGTGGGGGGGCGACTCTTATCAGACGTAGAAAACACTTCCCTCTCGCACAGATTCCTGGAATTTTCTGGGGGCTGTTTTTTCCACCAACCGAGACTCAATTATAGATAACTTCCAAAAAATCACGTCCAATCATCGCCTTCGCCTCGCGCCACCTGACGCATCCCCCTGCACGTTAATCTAAATTCATCGCTGATGCATCTTTTCCATGTCAGGATGGATTGGGACTTGGAGGGGGGGGGGGCGTTGAGCGGTGTGAGTCTACCAGGAAGGTCAGCAGTTTTAAAACAGTAGCACAAGTTTCCCCGGGGTTAGCAGCCTCTGAATCTGAGAAGCTTATCATCACTTAAACTGGAAGCGGCCCCTCGCTGCACACAACTTATCTCAGAGAAAGTACTTTCAAGGTCTGCAAGTGAAACAGCCCAGACCTAAATCCACACAGCCTGCACTGGCTCATTTGGGGGAGCAGGAGTGGTGATGGCATTAAAGGGTTAGTTAGAGGTTTAGGAGGTATTTTGAGGCTTTTTTTTTTTCTTTTTTCTGTCAATAGATTTGGTTTCTCGGCTGGGGAATGGGGGCGACGAAGTTTATAGGGAGCAGTTTGTGGCAGGATGGTCGTCAACACCATTAAGATTTACTTTTCCGAGAAGAGAACAGAGAGGAGCAGAAGTAAGAGGGGCAGAGCAGTAAGGGGAGGGGGGGTACAGCAGCAGCAGCAGCAGCAGCAGCAGCGAGCCATCCACCCAGTGACAGCCCACATGAAACATCCACACCCATAATTCCCCCCAAATCTTGTCGAAAATTATCATGGGTGGCGTTCAGCAAGCCGAGTGAAGCCTAGTTTACCTAACTTTACACAGAATAATTCCTGTTTATCCTTGAAAGCCACTTATCTGCTGTAAACACCCAAGGGAGGGAGGAGAGCTCGGTTACTTTTTCATCGTGACCAACGAGTAATCACAGCTGCATTAGTCCCTCAATCACACAGGCGAAACAGCATCATTTAAACACAACGAGGGCACTGCTGCTTGTAAGGACCAGCTAAAGAGGGAGAGAGGCTCCTTCCAGCCACCATAAAGGGGTTCAGACTGTTACTAGGATTCTGACATACTGATGAACGTCAATTAGAAGAGATGCCCAAAGACTGACTACGTCCTCCAATCAAGAAAAGAGGGGATTTTGTTGCTTTTTTGGTTTGTTTTTCTACAGTAAACAAAGACACAACTCACACAGCAAAATGAAGCTCCAAGTCCTCTTTTCTTATACTCTCCATGTTATTATAATAAATGCACACACACCCTCGAAATAGGTACAAAAAGGTGTGTTTGAGACTTCAAAGAGTGCTTAAAGGAGGCAGAAAATGACAGGTTAAAAGCAACAAAGCGGTTAATGAGCTCCACTGGAGGAAAAAAAAATATGGATTTCAGTCAGCGGGTTGGTATGATGATTGGCTGTTCATTGAAGAAGTCGCAACAATTTTCATTGCACTGCGGTTTGGTGGCGATTCAAAAAGTTCAGCGTGGAAGCGAGTCTCTCAACATACCTGGTCTGGGACTTAAAGGCAGTAACTGGCTGGGTCCAATTTGCCTGAGTTGGAAAACTTTGCGCACTTCATCGCATTTGTTCGCGCTCCCGAGCCCTGACCCGCAGCAGCAGCAGGACGCCAGGAGGAAAATGCAATACGTCCACAAAACACCCATTGTAGAAAACTCCCGGGTAAAAAAAAAAAAAATTAAAAAGAAGTCTCTCTGTCCGTAAATTGAGGTTATTCCTGGAAGCTAGACACCAGGTATCAGGTGAGTCCACATTTCAGGATTCGGCGTCGATCATGAGGCGTTCGTGTCTCCGTTGAAGAAACGCTCGGGATAAAAAAGCTTCAAATCCGGCCGCGGATAGAAAGTTGCGGCGGTGTGACTTGTCTCTTTGAAAGCGGCATGTTGTCCAAGTTGGTTGGACCGACAGCAGAGGCGGTACCATGGCGTTACCTGCACTCCGCAGCTGCCGCATCCGCTGCGAGAAGTGCGGCCAGGCAGCGTCATCTGCTGGACAAGCACCACCGGCAATGATTTATTCTCAGTCGAATGTTCCTTTGCTAATTAGGACTTCAGAGTTCATTTTGTCGTTTGATAAATCAAGAATGTCGTCTTTTGGATGTTTTAGTCTGTGGGTTGAAAGAAAAAGAGAGACTCCTTTAAAACCACCCGCAATTTATTTGAGGGGAAGAATATTGAGCCTGTGTTCAATAATACACAATTTTCTTTTTAATGAATGCTTGGTCCTTTCCACTGCCAACTCGTGCTTTAAAGTCATTTTAAAACGAATTTGCGTTGCAACTATGTTGACCTTTAAGAGATTACAAAACAAACCACTTATCTAAAAAATAATCTGTGGGTGTAGATTCATTTAAGCCAAAGTACAGGTCAACTAACAACAGCACTAGATAAAAATAATAATGTAGGTATTGAATTCATAAGACCCAAAAAACTACATTAAGTATTCAGGGTTTTGAATAACAATCGTATTTGAGGTAAAATCCAAGTTTGCACTCGTTCTAAATGACCCAGAGTATAAAAAATCCCTCACAATTATGGCATGATGCACCTTTTGTACTCCCTCCGACCATTGCTGGAATGACAAAGAATTATAGGTGCAGCATGGTGAAACACTGCACAGACCTAATCCATTTAGTAATAGATTGTTAGGGTGGAAATAGTATGAGCTGGTCAAAAAAGTAAAACACAAGAATATGAATTTTCTGAAAAAAGTCTTTTATTCAAAGCAAAAGGTAATCACATTTGACCCCACTTCTATAAAGACCAGGATCGACAAAGCACCAGGACAGTTCGCCTGGTCAGCAAATTCTCCTCTTTCCTACACAGGCCGGGACAAGTGCAATACCATCAGGAACACAGCATTGCTACTGATCCCCACCTGTGCAGGAAGGGACTTCTACACGTTTCCAAGGATGTGGGGGTCACAATAAAGCCTTTTTGTGAATGATCGATCATCAACACAGTCAGTTTTGCATGGATTTGCACAGCAAAAGCAAGTTAAAGCTGACTGCAAACCAGCAAAACTGACCAGGCGATGGTTTATAGATTGGTCAATGATGGCAACAGACGCTTGGCTTTGGAAAGATGCAGTTAGAAGTAATTCAAGTGCTTACATTGCAGTAGATAGGGAGAGAACACTACCTGCACTATAAGCACTTTAATACTGCTGAAACTGAAGTCATTGGAGGAAGAGAAGCAGACAGTCCTGCCTGTTAGGAAAAAAACGGCAATCAGATTGTGTTTGATGCGACACCTTCAAAAGCAAAATCTCATAACAGGTGGAGAGCAAGCAGGCCACCATCAGTTTTGCATAGATTTGCACAACTCATCTATTCTTGTAGTGCAACTATGCAAAACTAGCAGTGAACTGCGAGATATTAGAGCCCAATTGGAAATTAAAAAAGAAAGGATCTGGTGGCGCATATCACAGCCCCTTATGCCAGAAGGAGCACTTAGGGCAGTAGGTGCTAGTCTATTTCACTATCTGCACTAGATGCACCTTAGCACAAAGACGGTACTTCACATGCCGACCGACATCACAGGCAGGGCACACCAGTGTCGGGGTATTGCTGTAAGTGCCTCCACTGCAGTAGGAATTGCATAGTACTACCTGCACTGTAAGCACTTTGACAATACACAGACAGATTAGGGCTTCGTGGGAATAGACGGTGCTGCAACTCCTCGGTGGTCTGCATCTCAGAGGGGATCTGTGGAGGAAAACAGGAGAGATCAGTAAAGCAGTGAACACTTGAATGATGTGGTAGAAGCTATTACACAAAAATGACAATGCACAGAAAATATTTTGTTAAGAAGTCAAATTAGGAGAAAAATCTCCTAACTAACACCTAAGAGTTGGAGAAACTGTGGATCAAAGAGAACACCGAGTTAGGTACCACTAAATGCATTCCATTTAAGCAATGACTTAAAAAAGGGGATAATGAGATTTAAATCCATTTTGTTCACAATTGTTTCAACGCTTAAGGTGCATTGCGACTCACTTTACATGTGATTGCATTTGTGGACCATTTACTCTGTAGCACCAAAAAGGAAAAACAATTTCTGACCTAAAGGGAGTAAAGGTCGGACAATGAACAATCGTTACTGATTTTTTTTCCCCTCATTTATTTAATTGGACGTACCCCTTGCAATACACCAAGGTACCCCTAGAGGGGTACCAGTACCCCCGTTAGACAAACTGTTGTAACCCGTTTTTTTGAAAATGATCGAGAACGTGGGTTTGGGGTTCCCCGCGACGAGGGGAGCGATTTTCTCGCCGTTGACGGGCTGAGGGTGGTTACACGGGACCGCTGCTACTCCGTGAGCTGTTTCGGTTTATTATAGAGCAACACGAGGTCACAGAAATCATGAATGAGCGGTACAACCTGCGGCCCGCGTTCCCCTGCGACACGGGAGCGCCTGCGCACGGCACAGTGTTGTTCACCCCTCCCCCACCTTTCTCGAACATGGCGCCTCGAAGTGCGCCAACCTTAGCATAAACGACTTTAAAGCCGTCGAGCTAAACGCCAATGTGGCGTTGCTCTCTGAAATTCGCCGCCGCGTGATGTTTGCTGGCGGGGGAGCGCGTGGCTGGCGGTTTCGGGACGTCCTAGAAATCGAGGCTACCGTGCATGTAAGAGCAGAGCGGCTAGCAGCAGCACACAGCAGCCGAGCGCTGCGCTGCTTGAAAGCAGGTAGCTACTTAGCCGCTCGTTAGCTTTATGTAAAATAATAGTTAGTGGACTTAAACTCCTGCTCACCGAGCACCTGCGCAGCCCTCTGCGACACCTGCCCCGAACACCACTGGAAACAGGCGCAGTCGGGGTATTTTCAGTCTATATAGCTGGCTCATATTTCAGAGAATAAAACTGAGATTTGAGTTTGACGACATGGATTAGCCATTAGCCAACAACAAACGCGTTAAAAAAAATGCACCTACAGCACATCTACTTTGATTGTTCTACTCGTCACCTTGCTGTCTCCTCGAGACACCTGCTTCAATGATGGGAAATCTTTGTTTCTAACCCAGCACAACAACTCTTTAAGTTTATGCGGCTAGGCTAAGGTGGCTAAGCTAAAACGCGCGGCCTAAAACTGCCCCATGTGCTGCTGCTTTGTTCTGGGGGGCACTTTAACTCACACACCACTGCACTCGAGACTGAGCAGCAAATTGTCCAGATTTATAAACTAACTTTCCAGATATCGCGTCGGCGTGTTGGTACAAACTCTGGGTTTGTTGCAGCGGGGCCGGATGTTTTTCAACTAGTTGCTAAAAAGCGCAGCGGAGCGAGCTCCGTAACAGCTTTTCAAATCTCCCTCATTCCCTCAATGGTGGAGCTGAGGGGGCTGCCATGCGCCTCACGTTACACTGTTTTCATCGCCAACATATCATTTATATGTTAATGCCCGATATCCTCACCGGTGTGGTTTGAAGACGCGTGAAAAGCAGAAATATTAAACATCGTTTGTGGGGTTTCGTTGGCCAAAACTGAGATTAAAAATTAGCCCAAAACCCGACTTCCTTGCCGATAAACATGCGCTCGGTAGACACTCACCAGCCGAAATCCACCATCTTCGCTCACTTGCTTGGGCTGCCGTGTGTCTCTCCTACCGACAAAAGACACAAATAAATACGCAACTATCCCGAAAACTTTTCTACCGGCGGACAAAAACGAAGCGTGAAGTGAGGCGCGAGCCGATTGGGAGCCAATTTCTGGTCCAGATGCGCTGCTTAAAAATGATTGCGGGGTTAGGAAAGTGGCGCGAAGGCGACCAGTTGGTAACCATGTGGGTGAATGAAGGGCGGCTCCCACTGAACGTAAATATCTAGCTACAACCCCCCAACTCCCCGATTAGCATACATAAACTACGGTACTTCCGACCCACATCTCCAGCCAAACAGCCTCCACTTCTCCCGAGGAAGGAGAGGGAAACATGCCGCCGTTTGCTGCACCATTAATATGAAATGATATGCAGCGCACAGCGGGGGAAACGCGCCGCACGCACACTTTAATGACCATTTAAGTTTTGAAACAAAACGGAGACATACATCGGAATGGACCCCAGATTCATTTGAATACAATGAAAGTAACGGTGGCACGCGAACAAATTTTGCATTGATGATTCAGTCGTTGAGCGATCTGTTAGTTTCACCTTTAGAAAATAAACCAAAATGACTAATTAACCTGTTGCTTTTCCAAAAATGATTAAAGTTTACACAGTTAATTTCTATTTCATTTAATAATTGGCCTTTAGATTATAAACATGGATTTGTCAAATTTTTTGCAGCTCTACAAATAGCAGAAATGATGATTTCTCAGTTTCTCCATCTTTTTAATCAGAACACTTAGATTTAATTGATATTTAGTTAGATGAACCTGTCATCAAAAAATTCGTTTCCAACCTATTTCATCAAAATGTTTCATTTACTTTCCATATTATCTGATTAAAAAATCATTTCAATGTAGTCTTTTAGAAATAACAAAGATAAAGGAGAAGAAAAAGAGATAAAGAAGATTAGAAAAAGACTAATTGTGTGTTACAAGCAAAGTAACAGAAAAACACTGTTTATATGCCGAAATTTATGAACATTTCGCTTTTAAAAACTCCTAAAGATTAAAAAAAGAAAATAATGAAAGTCCAGTACCAAGTTGACATGTTTAACCCCTTATTGCAAAAAAACTTTTCAAATAGCCGAAGAAAAACATTTATTGTTGCATATTTCATCAATCTGTCTCTCGACTGAATACTTTTTCAACAACCGCTTCTAACTTTCGCATAAATTGTTGAGGTTTCACCAAAACACAAGCTGCAGCAAATGAGAAAGGGAAACAAATATGTAACTCAATGATGCTTTATTTTAAGTCAAAATAAAACTGAAACAGTCGGAAAAAATCGTTAAAGCTCGTAAAAAACAATTGTTGTAAATCTATGAAATGTTTCCAACATCACTTTGTCAGGTGTATCCTGAGGATTTTGCCTGAAAAGATTTTTAGAAAAATTTAAGCTGTTTTTTTTCTCTTCAGTGAGACAAACAGTTTATCAAAGACACTTTTTAAATCACATTGAAGTAAAGTTTCAGATCTCCCCGGTGATTTGTGGAGATAACAAACTTTCATGATTTTTCTGACCTTCAGATCGACTAAAATGTTTGTATATTGTTCTCACGAGAGGCTCACAGTGTCTCCTTCCAAGGTCCTACTTTCTGCTCAGATTCAAACCAAAGCATCTAGATGCTTGAGAGTTTTCCAATCAGCCAACCCACATCAGAAGAGCAGTCGGAAACCACAACAAATACGGTGCCGTCACACAGGATGTCGGACCTTTGCCCGACACTAAAGTTTTTCTGTCCGTCAAAAAGTTTTAGTCTCGCCACGCTCTTCAGTAAACACAACCAAAAAAAGAAAGAAATTAACTCAAATATGTGACAGTTCAAAGACAGAAGTTGTTTTCTCTTTTCGATTCACAACAATCAAATGATTTGTACTCGCTATAAAACATGTAGATGAAAAACTTTAAACCTTTGAGCTTTCTGATATGGATGTTTTCTCATTGTTTCATCAGAAAGGGACCAAAAGGGCTTTTTCATTGTAATGAATTCTGCCTTTGTTTCAATGCTACTCATGGCAGAAATTGTGACATTTTCTCCTTCTGTCACTTCTCAAAGCTGCAGGTGGGAGTCCTCTCTGCAACTTTGACAGCATGAGTAGAAAATCACCCCCCAAAAGAAGCCTTTGTTGACAAGATAAACATGCGAATACAGCGACATAAATGACAAAAAGCCGTGTATTCCAAGAATTGGTGATACAATGGATTTTCATAACAAAGAGATCGGGGAGCTGATGCCTTTAACCTTGGAGGCTCCCAAATCCAATGCCACACTTTGCTCATTTAACAAAGCCACCAATTAGGAATAGAATGGGGACCTGGTGAAATACATTAACACGTTTATTTACATCTCAGTACGAGGTGTTGGCATGACAATAGCTGGCTGCCGTTTGCATCCCAATCCCTCTCGAATCACTTCAAGGCGGATTGGCTGCAACTGAGGTAACATTAGGAGAGCGGCAGCAGGTTTTCTGGCACACTGCAGAAAAACCCTGCGAATTGTCTAATACACATCTGCTTACAGTGCCTAATATGAGAGCTGGCCAGCAGAGGGAACTAGCAAACTGAATACTGTACTATAAAGACTTGATTGCTTCCGAATAGTAATAGAAAATGCTTATTTCTAGCTCATCCTAGCTTTTTTGCATTTTTTTTTCCTGCCTCTTTTCTGAGGTTGAGGGATGAAATGGACGCCTGGCAGCTATAGGTTTGACACTTTGTTCCTCTGATGCCTCATTGTTTGAAGGTGGTCAGTCCAAAAAAAAAGTCTACAAACAGGTGAAAGCAGCTGTTTTTGGTGTTTGCTTTTTACATTTCACCGAAACCAAATTGCACTGGTTTGGGTTGGGCCTGAAATCTCCCTGTGGCAACTGTCCGGCGCCGAAAGGACGTTTCACCCCCAAACCTAAAATAGCTGTTCTCCACTCCTTCTGGACACACAGTGTTGGTGGGAACGCTCAGTCATGACCCCCAACCCCCCACACAAAGCCAGTAGTTCCTCTGCATATGGAAGTGAGGTGGGGGGTGGGTGGACACAGGGAGGTTGTAGACTTCACATCGTCCCATGGGGTCAGATAAAAGCTTAAGGCTGTCCTTATTAGACCTCCCCCTTCGCCTCCAGCTCGGGCTCTCTGCACAAGTGATCATTAAAGATTTATGCACCAGTGCAGGTATCGGATGCAGAAAGCATTTTAGGAGACTTTCTCGGTGATACTTTATATCATTTGGTGTTCAGAGCAGGGAAAAAGAGTATGTCTATTGACATAGACACAGATGAAGCTGAACTCATGCTTTCTCAGATAAAACGCACAACTGAACACAGCAAACTTGTCCTTTTCAAGTCTGTCCTTAAGATCCAAAACATCCCCTCTAATGCAGCACCACTTCTGCTCCCCCCCCCCCCTTTTTTTTTCTAAAATGGCCTACCCTTTGCAAGCCCCTCCCACACCAGGGGCCATGAGGACGGGCTCTCTGTTTTGTTCTTCCTATAGAAGCCAGGCCACCATTGTCTCGGCGTGACCCCGGGGTCAACTGAACTCACCTCGCCTGACCACGGCCCATTCAGCTGTGAAGCTTCGCAGGAGACAAAAACATCTCACAAGGGCAGGGATCACTTGAAGCGAGGGGGTGGGAGCCCCAACACATGCACACGGACAACGACCACGCTCTGCTCCGTTTCAGAGTCACAAGCTAATTTGTGTTACACTGCTTTTCTCTTTGCAACGCGCTAAGACACAAGAGCCCCGTATGAGCTTTGCTCAGAGTGCGAATTGAATGCGATCAGGTGCAGTGTGCCTCGATAATATATGTTGTGAGTTGAGTATCCCACTTTTTTTTCTTCCTGAAGTCACTCCAACCGGCCTCGACGCGTGGAGTCTATTAAAGAAGTCAATTACGCAAACTTGTAATGAAGTTAACTTTGACACATTTTTCTATTAATTCTCCCTCCGATATTTTAAATACAGCTTTTTGCCGGAGGGGAAATTACGTTTTGCTGGAGGATAAGAATGAGGCCGTCTGCGCCTGTCACCTGCGGCTCTTCATTAAATCTAGTGCATCGGGCTAAGTACGAAACTGGTGCAGCGGAGAATGAATACGTCTGCGCCATAAACTTGGTCAAACACAAGCACAAAAAAGCCAATTGACTCGTGCTGGCTGGACGGAGGCCTGTTTAATTTTAGCCGAGGAGTTTCCCCACTTGTGTTGAGCACCGAGCGCATGTCCTGCAGATCCTCCAGTCGGCCGTCTCGCTTTCAGACGCAACAGTGTCCCTGGTGGAGAGGAAGCTCATGGAAGCTGACAGGTTGAAAATGTGCAACATGATGTGGCTGAAGGAGCATGAAACATGTTCACCCATGGATGCCTCGTGCTGCGCCACAGGAGAGTCAGAGAGACAATTACACACCGAGCATTTTCAAGGTAAATAGACTTTCTGCACCTCTGCATGTTGTTTTATCGCCCATAGCAAATCTCTACGCAGTTGTTGACCCACAAAGGCGACACGGCAGCTGCTGAATGCATGGAAATAAAGACAGGCTCAGGAAAACTTGAGGATGATTTTCGCAACTGACCGTTTATGAAAAGAAAAACTTTGCTCTGCACATACGTTTGTTGTCGGAAACTTAACTATGATTGTCATGTCCCAAAAAAATAAAATAAAATAAAATCAGTTTTCCAAACGATTATGTAGTTTTGTATAAAGTTGTATTTTGTCCTTTCAGCCTTAGAAAGCACGGTTTGATCCTCATCATGGTGTTTGACTGCAGATGACAGTTGCTGTCCCAGGAGCACCATTAGAAGTGAAATGAGTAGCCATGCTTAGCACCTGATTACATGCATCCACCCACCAAAAAACCAAAAAAAAAAACAGGCGGAGTATTTTTGACTCCATAATTAAACGTAATATTTGGTTTCGTAGAAATGCATGACTGTTGTGCTTCAGAGACTGAGGGGCCACAGAGGGAGGCCCTGTTGATCTATCGGCACCTACCTCGGACTTCCATCTTGAGAGAAATAGGAGAAACGTTTGGGAACGATCGTCTCCCATCGCTTCCTATTTCATGCAAGAGTGACGTAAGCACAAGATCCAGTTATGGGATGTAACCTGAATTCATCTCGACGACCCGAAAGTGAATTATTGTAGCTTTAATAAAAACCAGGAGAAAAAAAAACAAAAAAACGATTCTTTTCAGCTCACTTCATATCATTCCAAACAAAACAGCACAAAATTCACTCGTGAAAAAAATTCCTAAATATAAGTGCTTATCAGGTTGCTGTGCTTCGGTGCAGTGAACCTTTTTTTTCATCCGATGTATCAATAAATTAAATTAAATACACATTTAGCCTATATCTAGTGATAGGAACCTCCTTTCGTATGAATACATATCCCACAAAAATGAACACTACGATTGAACTTTCCTCTCTGATTCTCTCAAAATAAAACCGATACAGTTCCCAGCACGCTGTGCACTCGATGCGGCGTCACAAAGGACCGAGACCTCGTTCAGCAATGTCAACAGTATGTGAGGGTCCCACAACTCTCCGTCGATGCTGTCGCCTTCCCTCACTCGACGAAGCTTTTGTGTTCCCACATAAAAAGAGTCCGCCGTGGCGTAAAAGTAAAGATTGCCACTCGATTATAAAAACTGTTAAACCTTGTAGTAAATGTTGGTGGGACTCTGGGGTGTTATCTCCTGCACGATGTACACAGGGGGTCCGTAGTCGCCGCTCACACGCTCGTAGTGTCGACAGATCATGCTCTCAGAAGGACGCAGAGGGAAGACGACGTCGCTTCGGTCCGAGCCGTTGTTGTCGCTGCTGATGCTGTCCCGCTTCTGCACGGCCAAAGTGTTGAGGGACACCGAGGCCGACTGCTGTCTACCTGGGACACGGCGGCGGAGGCGGCGGCGGCGACACCTCCACAGGACGGCCGTCACTACCAGGACGGCCAGGGCGAGGATCACGCAGCCAGACAGGAGCCACACGTGCAGTCCTGGCTCAGAGCTGCTGCTGTCGGCACTGTCGGCGTCGCCTTCGCCGCCGCTCGGGTTCATTTCTCCTGCGTCTGTCAAGGGACACCGAGAAGAGGAACAGGAACAGAAACTGAGAGGCAGGAGCAAATCCGGACATGCAACACTGAGAATCAACAAGTTTAGTTCATGCCCTGGTACAGACTGCTCAGGATGTGTTAACATGCAAAATCACCGCGCAAGCCGGGCACCGGGGGAATATGCTCTAATCTTGGGAGTCGGGCTGGCGAGCAGCCCGGTGCCTTTCTCTGGCACACGACAGCGCATCAGACAGGATCTGAGCAGAAGCTGGAAGTTTCTCCACACATTGGACACAATCGATGGCCCCATTTGCAGTCGCATGCCAAATATCCCGTTTCTGGACAGCAACAATTACATGCTGAAAGGGCAGTTTATTCTTTTATAAATCAGTGTTTGGGCCCATTTCACCTAAATGTGGTCTGTTTAACATCATTAGCAGGTGTTTCCAAGCCTATTTATTTCTATTTATATCTTCAATAGGATTAAATTAAAAAGCATGAGACATTAAATTTTCTCCAAAAACTTCCTGTTCTTTTTTCAGCACAAGAAGTGAAATATAACAGACTGATGAAAGCATCTCTCACATTTCTCTATTTTACCTAAGATCACAAACATGCTGGGATCACTTAGAATGTGGTTTTTGCTTAGCAGAGAACAGTCTGAAGATAAATTATGATCCGTTCCTTCCAACCATTTGTAAAGTCTAAGCGCGCGAGTCAAAGTGTCACTGCTTCCCTTGGACTCAATTCTGCAGGCGGTAGTTTTGGTTCAACTTCGTACCAGCTTTGTTTTTTTTATCGCCCTCGTTGGTGGAGGCGTCCTTGGCCTTGGACTTTGGTCGCGTAGGTGGGAATCTGGTGGGGGACTCTTGCAGGGTTGAAGGTGCATCCGTGGAGTCTTGGAAAAGCAAAGCACACACAGACGGATAATCGCGCCGTGCCTCTCGTCTCTGCCGCTTCCCTGTGTAGGTGGGGTCGAGTCGTGTCAAATGTTCCCGTTTGAAATTATAATGATGGTTGTTGAGTCGTTTGTATTCGACGTCAGCGTGAAGTCAAAAAAAAGAAAAGAACTCAGTTTTCTTTTTGCATCAATAGCAATTTTGTGAAAACACAACAAAGGGAAAAAAAACTGTACTTGACCAGGTTTTGTTTGTGTGTAGAAAACGTTCACTCGCATGTTCACTTTCTCCAGCTACACCTGATTAACACATTAATTATTGCTGCCTTTTCGACGTCACGTTTCTCTCGTTAGATTTCTTCAAAAGGAATTCTGGGAAAATACCATCAACCTGTTTAATGGCAACCTTTTTTTTTCAGATTGAAGTATTTTTGAATCCCAGAAAATGATTGAAAACACGAGGACTGAGGTAATTAAAGTAGCCTCTGTATTTAGTTTTAATAGTCTTTGTCTCCTTGACAACAGTGTCACTCGCAACGTTCGCGAGCAGAAAAATTGCCCGTTTGCACCACTTCAGTCATTCCTCAGTTACAGTTTAACAAAACCAAACACGCCCGTGAAATACAAACCACGATAAAGACAAGAGCAGCAGCTTTCAACTTGATTTGCAGTGAGACACGACCAACT
>JASSRZ010000001.1:17822162-17840521 GCA_032164315.1 Malacoctenus gilli
TTTTTGTACCTGCTGTTTTCCACACAAGTCAAACTTTTTTTTGCCGCCTCTCAGACTTGCGAAACATCAGCCTTGAAAACATGAACCGCAAACGTTCTGCAAACAAGTTACTTCACTATAGCAACAAAAAACACCCCGTATATGCACCAGCAAATTCTATGCACCGACTAAAGCAAGAAAGGTTGTTTTTTTTTAAAGTTGATTTCAAAATGATTGTGATCTTAATTTGATTCCATTCAAATTGAGACTTTGAGAGCTGCTGGGTCGACTCTGTCGAATCTTCATGGTTACTTTTTTTTTAATTTTCCTTGTAAGTGACGACCTTTATTATTTTTTAACTTCAGCTTCCGCACTTAAGTGTTTTCCAAGTTAAAACCGCAAAATAATAGGCACCTCTCACGGTGTTAAAACCACACACACACACACACACACATTTTCTCGCATGCATCACCGATCTATTTCAGAAGCTCGGCGAAGGTGTTGACTGTGAGCAGGTAACTCGCGATCCGATCAAGGACCGGAAAGGCATGTTAGTCACCTTTGTGAACCAGATTTATTTAACTTCATGCTAAATTAGTACTTTCAAATTCACAGAAAACTTAATTAAGAACAGGGCACAGGGACAGTGACCTCGGGGAACTCAGGCTCTGGAGCCACATGCACCTTTTGGTGGAGTGGCTTCCTCTGGCTTCAATTTTATGAGCATACAATTTCTTTCAAGAGGACTTTCTTGCAGTTGAGCAAATGTGACGTTTAAAACTGACTAGGAAGAAAAGTTTGAATTTCAAATTTTTTCTGGAGAGACAAAGACCAAATATCGAGATCGCCTACAACTGCTCACGGCATTTCATATTTGCAATTTCTTTTTTCAATGTAAACTTTGTTTTTCTCGTTCATATTGTTTCAACTTCGTAATGAAGCGAGTGATTTTGTGGCTACACGTGGAAGACCAACATGATGAAAAACAAATGATTGTGTACAATAATTTGTCAGGATGGGTATGTTGCAATACAGGAAAGAGAACGAGAGAGAGAGAGAGAGAGAGAGAGAGAGAGAGAGAGAGAGAGAGAGAGAGAGAGAGAGAGAGAGAGTTTATAGTTTTAACAGCTTGCTGGCACTCCCCTCTTTATCTGCAATCTGATTTCATCTGCGGACAGCACACAAAGCAGGTAAGAAGATATTTTTATGCGTTCAGTGTTCATATGCTGGAAACTTTTCCGTCCATGATTAAGTTAGGGACAACTTCACAAGCATTTAATAGAGAACAAAATACCTATCAAGTACTGTCCGTAAATTTCAGCACGTGGCAAAGTTGCTCGGCCAACGGAGGTGTGTGCGGTAGCGCAGGAATGTTTGCATGCAACTACACACACACACAGGCCTGAGCCAGGCGTTCAGTCAAGCAGTGGCTGTGATGGAAATCACAGATTCCTTTCTCTTTATTCAATAATGTCAGTACAACACTAGTTAAAGCACTACAAACAGGTGGATAAATCGGATAAAAACACTTTCCTAAACACATTTATATTTCTTGCGTATTTTGTTGGAGTTTTTTTGATTTTCAAGAGTGGATTTGTAAATGTCACTGTGAGGAGGAAGGTCTTATACAAGTTTTTTTTCATTGAGATGAGACAAATGGCAACGCAACACTCACATTATGTAAGAAACAACTGCAGCTGTTTCTTTTCAATGTTTAACTGAGACAGAGGAAATTACCAAATGTTCGGGAAGGAAGTTCAGATGTCATATTGGTGCACGATGTGGACATAAGTCTGGGCACATTGGAGACAGCGAGTGCCTTTCAAATATGTATTCACATGCAGGAAAACATCTGAGATTTCTTCCACCTGCGATATAACGGACTCGGGGTTTTTTTCACGTGAATTTTCCAAAAAACGTTTGTCCTCCAATCGGTGTGTGTTGCGTTTCAGCTTACCTGCAGCCTGACATCCTCTCGGCAGCGGCCATGAACGGAACGAACGCGGTGGCCAACCAGGCGGCGTCCTCCTCCGGCGGCTCCTGGCAGGCCGAAGCCTCGAGAGGGATCCAGATCACAGTCACCCTGCTCATCTTCCTGGTGAGAAACCCAGAGAGGCCACGGAGTTGCTGTTCAGAGGCACGAACGCTGCCGACGAAGGGGCTGAAGAATGGGAACGAAACGAGACGTGTAAAGATATTGACACAATTGAACTCCATCATTTAACCCACTTGAGCAGTCAAAACATGCTTAACAAGCTCAGTCACATTCAGCCGTTGGAGGTTTAACCTTGTTCGCAGGGACAACACAAAGAGAGAGACGTGTAATTGAGCTCACATGATACACAGGTTTTAATTCAAGGTATATTATAATGTTTTGAGGGTTGAGACCATTATTACACATTGCACCAGTGCGTTCAGCAGCTTTGGCTGCAGTCAAATAGTGGAAGCAGTAGGCATGGCTCAGTCAAATGGTAACAAAAATCCATCCGAGCTCTTTAATTAGGAGCTCCGACTGTTCGTTTGATCCCCTCAAGGTTTTTTTTTTCTCGGCTGAAAGCAGCGATTACCTGGAGACTGGCCAAGAAAAATGAAGTTCATCATTTCCTTGTGAGCTTCAGAAGTGCCAGAGGGGGATTATATGAATGCAGGCAAATTCCGCTTCCAAGGATTAGCTGGAAAGCGGCGACAGAAAAAGCAAATGTTACTCGATTTCATCTAACCGCTGTGGTGCCTGTCTTGGTTCCTCGAGGTGGGCGTACCCCTGAACGGGCTTGTGGTCTGGGCCCTCGGACTGCGGAAGCACCGCCGCCTGGCTCGGAGGGGCAGCAGCGAGGAGACGCGGGCAGCCAGCAGTTTCCGGGTCTACGTCCTGAACCTGGCCCTGGCGGACCTGGTTCTGCTCCTGCGGATCCCGCTCATGCTGGGCTACGTGATCCACAACTACAGCTGGCCGTTCGGCCGCGTCTTCTGCCACCTGGTCATGTTCCTGCGGGTTCTGGGACTCTACGCCTCGGCCTTCCTCCTCTGCGCCGTGGCCCTGGAGAGATGCCTGTGTCTCCTGAGGCCCGTGTGGGCCCGACTGCGGAGGCCCACCTGGGCTGTCCCGCTGGCCTGCGGCCTCTTGTGGATGCTGGCCACCATCTTGTCTGCCCCCTACCTCTACTTTGCTGTCTTGACGGAGAGAAACGGGACACTTCAGTGTGAGGAGAGCGGAACGTTCAACATGGGCTTGTTTGTTACAGAATCTATCGCAGGTTTCATCCTGCCTTTGCTTGTGTTCCTGGGAAGCAACTTAGCCGTCTTAGTAAGCATCAAACACGTGGTGCCGCCAACTCCCACATCCTGCGCGCCCTCAGTGGGCCGCAGGATGACCAGGATGTACCACGTGCTCTTTTTCACCATGCTCCTCTTCCTCACTTGCTGGGTGCCTTACTTCGTCTGTCGGTTCCTGCTGACCTTGGGTCACAGAAAACGCGCTCTCAATCAATCGCTACTTTATTGCAAATACATCGCTTTGTTCCTGGTGTACATCAAAAGCGCCCTGAACCCAATCCTGTACGTGTTTGCTGCCCGAGGCTTGGGCCGCGCGGTCAAGGTTTCGATTCTCTCCACCATGGAGCGACTTTTCTACGACGACTCGTCGGAGTCCATACTAAGGAAGTCCCTCAAGAACTCACAGATGTAGCGGAAAGATCAACAATTAACGTTTATCTTTCACGTTTTAGAATTTAACTCAATTGCATCACCCCATGCACCAAGCATTCTTCCGTAAAGAAACGTGAGTGTTGAGAAAATATTACGAATGGTTTTGAAAGCCGATTAATTTACTGTGAAGCACTTTTTGACTGGTTTATAATTCTATTTACTCAAAGTGGTGAAGGTGATTGTTTTGTATATAGAGATGTGAAGAAGAGAGATGTTCTGTTGTGGTGTCATACGGCAGAGCAACAAAGGTTTTCGTGCCCGTCCATGGAAGACGACTCTTAACCAAGTTAGGTTTGCCTTCCTGTTTTCCCTCAGTGACGAAAAGGGCGGTAAAAATGTTGTACATTAAGATTAACAAATGTTCTTTTGAATGAAAGGTTGAACTGCAGGACAGACAATTCAGAAACAGTCAACAGTCATGTAATCCCATCATATCAAGGGTGCTGTGTTTTTGTTTTTGTTCGTATGCTGTTAACATACAAACAGGTGATGATTGTTGGAATGCTTTCACTGACATATTTTAATTTATTTCAGTCAGCAAAGTCATGAACTTCTGTCCATTTCTCGCACTGAATATCTTTGAGCCTACGAAATGCTCTTTTCACACCCGGACACATGACCCACCACCACCTTTAATCTCAACCTAATTGAATGTATAATGCTACTCTTGCCTCTGCATATATATTAGAACGATTTACTTCTCAAAGCTTTTGTGTCACTGGCACAAAAAAAAAAAACTGTGTTCATTTTTGTGATGTTTGTGTTGTCATTTTGAGTGCAAGATGTCTGAGTACAATGGGAAATTAAAAAAAGTTTAAAAAGAACCATAAGTTTGTTCACACTTTATTTACATTTTAGAATATGAGCTAACTTTTTGAAAACAAGGCTGTGTTATTGTGTAATTACGCAGCAAGTACACAACTGTGATCAACCACAACAATTCTCAATACCCTTTGCAAAGGAGGCCTCCGTAAACTGAGGGGCCCCTTATGTAATTGGTTGTAAATCAGGGCTCTGTTTATTTGAAAGGACCACAAGGCTAAAAGTAAAACCTTCTTCCACCTCCAGTGACTCGGACTTCTCTGCTTCTGTTTGGGCACGTCGAAGGCCGAGTGGTAATTGGTTACAAGAATGAATTCATGAATCATCTTGTCCAGTCGTTCACAGGTAGAGAAGAATCCAACGCCAACACAATATCCTTTTAATTGCCAGTAATACCAACAGTCCTACCCTTAGGGTAACCTTTGATACACAGATTCCTTTGAGATAACGCATCATTACACACGCATGTACGGCCTCACTGTGGCTCAGCTCTCAGCAAGGAGCTAATAGTTGTATCTGTTCATCTCATGCAAAAGATTTACAGATTTAGGCATGTCCTGCTCATCTTTGTTAATGAGTGGGCGATAAATAGGAAGGGAGATGGTTATCATGTAATGAACATACCACACCCAGGACTGGACTTTATTCTCTGAGAGTTTCGCTGTTGCTTATAAAAGACTGCCAAGCCTCTCGTGAACCTGTATGACCCTTTCAGATTAACTCACAAACACCAGATCACTAGGTTAGAGTTAAATGTGTTTGAAAGAGATTTGATTGATGATGCAGAACCTCTTCAAAACGACCAAGATTTTAGCCTTTGCTTGGAAGCAAGGTGATTGCACAAGGTCTCAGGTCTTTGAGCTCAAGTTATTTTTTCCGGGCAAACGGTTTGTTCATCGACAATACAGGAACAGAGAAAGCAGCGAAGGAAACCACAGGCTGCAGCATGCTTGCCCGTTCATGGCAAAGTCAGCATGAATCAACTGAGAAGTCATGTGGAAGTCATATTTAGAGAGAGAAATGGTGCCTTCCAAATAAATACGGCCGTAACATCTGTCGGTTTCATTTTCAGAAGCGCATCGTGTTTGGCTACGATCCCTCTGATCCAGGTGTGACACTGCTCAACACGCAGCCGGGGTTAAAGAGCTGCTCGCCATAATCGAGTGCCTGTTGAAGGACCACCTGTGCGTTGGCGCTGACCTCTGATGCCTGCAGGATCTCTCCCAGCCTCTGCGCGGTGGCCTCACGGTCACTGTCTGACATTATCTTTCCCAAGCGTGTCTGAGGAAAGCCAGACAAGAAAGCATGAATTGCGAGAATTATGACAATAGTCATAAGAGCAAGTATGGCAGTAAGAGGTTTTTCTGAAACCACAACATGACGTTTTCTACTGCAGCTGATGAGAGCTCCAGAAACATAACAGAGGCCAACTTGGCAAGTTCTGTCAGCACAGTTTGTAAGAGGTAGCTGTCTTTTCTTCTCCCCGCTACGATGCACAGATATTGCACCACCATGAACATGTTAAGACCTTCCTGTTACAGCAGAAAAAGGAAGTGAGAATCAAGATATCTTATTCATAAGAAAAAAAACGCAAGACAGAAAATCATTGCTGCACTATATAGTGAAAAAAGGGGCTTGTGCAATGCGACAAAGTCGAGCAGATGTTAAGAAATTGTGAAAATATGTTCGGTCTGCTGCTCATTCTCACCTCTAGTGTAGTTTCCTCTGAATTTGGAAAGTGCGGGGGAAGGTTTAGAACGGTTTGATCCGTCAGTTGCAAAATCTGTGCAAACAAACGAGTCAGTGTTAATACTGTTATTACTGCATCTCCAAGAATTTCTGCTCAGGCTACAGTTCTTCAGATGACATTACGCCATACCGCACAAGTAGAAAAACTGAACATGAAGTAAACCTGAAGCAATAATGTGCGGAACTCCTTCGTTTCATACACGAGATAGGTGACAGACACATTCTAAGACCTCGATTTCTGTCACTTCAGTTCTGACCTGAAATGTCGTTTTGAGGCTTTTTTAGTGATGCGCAATCTAAGACATGATCGAAACACCTTTCGTGAATTACAACCGCATGACAAATAGCACAGAGGATGTTGTACATGTCAAATAAAGGAAACTGTTTTGGTTTCGTGCCTGTTGGAACTTCTCCTCCTCCTCCTCCACTTTGTTTCTTAACATGTTGCAACTGCTCTGTAAAGACTCAGTCTGCTCCTCTATCTCCTCCAGAACACTGCCCACTGCTTTCAAGTCTTCCTGTGAACACAAACACAAAGAAAACATACTCACAAAAACGATCACCCCGTTCAAAACTTTACTTTGTTACTGTGCAGGTGAATAGATGCAAGAGATTCTTGGCCTCTGGTAGCCAATGAAATATTTATTGTACTGCTCAAAGGAAAACAAAAGATCACTGAAAATCTGCAAGGTTTGTGATAAGGACACAGATGTTGTGATTCCTGCACACACTTTGTAAACACCACAATATGAGCAGGTGAGTCCAGCTGAAAGTCTCACAAACCACAATGTTTTCTCACCTCCAGAGCGCAAAGAGCTCTCTTTCCGATCACAGACTTCTTGGTCTCCTCCTGGTGGCGCAGAGATGAATACTGCAAGTCTTTCTGTTTCTGAGCAGGAACTTTGAGTTGAGAACATTCAGCAAGAAATCTAAAAGTTTAGAAGACATGTTGGTAAATAAGATTTTTTTGGGGGGGGAAAAAAAAGAAAAATACAAACTGATTCTTAACTGATCAACTGGATTTGTTTGTGTTTGCACTATACATTACAAATAAAAACTCCTAAGTATGAGAGTTACATTGACAAGTTTAAAGAGTAATAACTTGGTTTGTGACCTGGAAATCAAACAGATGTGTGTAAAGTTGGGGCATTCACCTCTTTTTAATTATGTTCAGATGATTCTGGCTGGCTGCCTTGTCAGGCCCTTTTAAATTGAGAGTTGCTCTGTGGACAGAAACAATTTCAGTAAGTAAAGATAGAAAAAAGCGTTTCCCTTGGTAATGATCCCAGTCAAACTTACAGTATTGATGAGTCTATCATATTCTCCAGGTCAATGAGGGAGGACTTGGACATTGGCTTCCAGTTGGCCTGTACTTTCACTGCATCTTCTTCTGAAGATGACTCGCTCACAACTGTGTGGGGAATAAGCAGGAAAGAGTGACACAATTTAAACACCTAACCTTGCAAATCAAGCTTCAAATTACTACTGAATCATATATCATTGTTGCATCTGTATCAGTGCATACATCCAAGAGCTGCATCACAAAGTTTTGATGTGAATCGGTTGATGCAGTGACTCGTGGAATTAATGAGATGTGCGCAAATGTCATCAACTCAAAGGAGCCACCAATATTACACAAATGTTTGGCATTAAAAATAGTTTGGGGAGGAAAAAGTGAAGCATGGCTATGATGTTACCGACGAGATCTTTTTTTGTGAGTGTTGCGTGCCCACAATAGTGACTTTTAGCTGCTGTCCAACCTTTTCTCTTGCGAGAAGTTGTCTTCGGGTGCTTGTCCTCTCCATGGTTACCGACGCTGGACTTCCTGTGCTGAAGGGAACACTTGGGAAGTTTGTACACAGTTCTTCCTTGTGTCAGTGAACGCTTAACGTCAGGTGGGATATTTACCTTCGTCTTTACCTGACTCTGAGTTGCAGCTGCTTTACTGGCCGCTTTTTTCTTGATTTTTCGGTCAGGCGCTTGAGACGGTGCTCGCTCTGAGCCTCGCGACGGTTTCATGTCTCACTGAATATACACGTAGCAAAAGTAACGCTTCTGCCCAGGACAACGTGAATAAAATACAGACGATATTGTATTTTCAACCAATTCCGGTATAAAATTTACCAAAACGAACGACGTCCAACGATATGACGACACAGTAAAAGGGGGCGATATCTGAAGACGTGTTTGGGTCCGCTGCTCAAATCCTTTTCGCGCTGTTTTCGAACAGTTCGAGTTTGGTGACGCACACTGCGCATGCGTCGTTACACTACAAATCCCTGTGTAAAATCTGCCCGGAGCAAGGATATCCAGGATATGTTGTGGGTTAAATAGACGATTTGTGACAACGCGATCAGGTTCATCAACTCGTCCAGTCAATTTAAAAGTCATGATTCGTTTCCAGGAAGAAAGTGGGATCGGGAAATATACTATCAGTTGGACCATTTAAGCTAGCGCAGCCTGCAAGAGACAACTGAGGGTTCATTTACCAATACACATCGCCCTTTTTGGAGAAAACAATGTGGTCCTTCCGTCTGTACAACCCTGCAGGATGACTTGTGGACAGGTGCACGCTTCAGAAACTGCTGGAGGGGATGAGTGGTTTAAAATTGATTGTATGGGAAAAAATCTGTGCAAGACCAAACTTTTCCAAGGTTTCTAACTCACATACACACACGTATATAAATGTTCAAGATAGAGGGGTGTATGTATAAAAACTCATGAATGCCCCCTGTACAGATGGATGTAGCCTATGTATATATGGTCATCAATCACTAATAGAGCCTTACTGAATGAACATTTGGTTGCACTCTGCAAAATCAAGGCAGAAGAAAGATTGTATTGGAAACCATCTGTTAATTATATCTGCTGCAATGTAAATTTATTTGCTGATCAGATGTTAAAAACACAGTTCAATAGTTGAAAATGCACCAAGCTGTGAAACTGAAAATCATAATGGGATTTATTAGTTTAAACAGAACCAAAGGTTATTTTTTCCACAAAATGTCAAATGAATCTGTAACTCATGCACATTAAACACACAACAAAAATCCCAGGTAGAGGTTCAGAGTTTTTCAACTTTCCATTTGAGAGTTTAATGATGTTGACATAATACTACAGATCGACTGACTGTCCGTGAAGCATGTCAAACCCGGCCTGGGTCGTAAAATTTGCCCGTGTAGCGTCCATGGTAGTACAGGTCCTTGGGACTGAGCACCCTCCTGATGCCCAACATGTTTCCGCGCACGATCTGCTTAAAGGTCCATGGGTTTTGATTGTTCTGCTCCATTTCAGTTTGCTGTTTCATCATTTCCGCAAGACTCTCTCTGCTCACAACCTGGAAAATCGAGAGGAGATTGTTTGTGATACACAGAAACTATGTAGTCTTAGTAGTTTCAAATCAATAACAAATGTGCTGAAAGAAAAAAACGTTCAGCGCAATTCTTTTAGAAACTAGTTTCGTTCTAAATAATTATCTCATCTCACCTTGGCGGGGAAGGGAAGTTTTTTCGCCACCTCAGTCAAGATGTGCTGAACCTCCCCGAGCTCCACCTTGCCTCCAATCTCCACGATGAGCCGCCCACTTCGCACCGGCGTCACGTAGTGGTCGATGGCTCCTTTCCCTCCTCCCATACGCTGCCCCAGGCCTTTCCGTGTGATGGGCTTGTACGGGGCGTTGATGCGCCACCGGGCGAATGTTGTCCGGGAATCCATCTTCCGGTTGATGGTCAGACGCATCATTTCGATGTGACCCCAGTGGATGTAGCCCCCTCCTAAAGCCTGGGCAGGAAAGAGAGGAGTGAAAGAGAGGACGTCACTACGACTGGATAACATTGATTTTTACATCCTGGAGTGTCATTTCACAACAATTCTAATGGTTAGTTAATGTGTGGCAAAACAGTTTCAGAAGGTTTATTTTGAAGTGTGGAAATGAGAGTGCAGTTTAATGGCTTTAACACTTTTGTGTCTGATTCAGCTCGGTGTGTCATTGTGGGCTTCTTGAAACTCCCTTGGAGAATTTTCCTCATCAGTAATATATTTCAAAGGTGAGACGACAACAGGGTTTAGCAGCCTTCCAACACTTGTTCTAAGCATTGTCTGCATGCACTCACCACGATCCCGTACTCTCCGGTGGTGAAGGTATTGGCAGTCCGAGCCGGGCCTTGGATGTCCCGCAGCCTCTTTGGCTCTTTCTTTGCTTTTTTGAAGTTGGGGACCTTGTTCAAAAACTTCAGCTTGACTTTATCCGGCAAAACCACATCTGCAGGCGTTCAAAGAAGTAATAAATACATCTGAAAGGAGTCAATCGGGCAGTTTTTATTGTGTCGCTGCCTGGACTAAAATCCTGGACTTGAATCATGCTTTATCTGTATTAGAAAATATATTCATCCCACTATTATCCTCAAAGCTCCAAAAAGTCACAACTGTCATAGACAGAAGTAAAATTTCAATTGGAAAAAATAAGCAGTGTCTGTATAACTAGGAAATGTTGCATGTGTTTTCAAGTTGATACAGTTCTCCCCTCCATCACATTTTGGATCTCTTACATTCTGCATATTGATCAGGTAGTCACCAAAAGGTAAATAAGACAACAACTAGAACACTGTTACCACTGAAGTCAGGAGGGACATCGTATGTTTTCATCCCAGCTGTCAGAACCTTCAGGTGACTGTGCAAAGGGCCTGCAGAGAACAACAGCGACAAGACCACAGTTTAGTTATAGTACAATATTTACATGACTTTTTTTCTGAACAAATAGGACAATACGGAAGTTTTTTTCCCAGGTCTGTGATGAACTGCAGAAAGGTAGAGCCTTTGATAATGGTTTTAATGTTTGTGAGTGTTTTCTATTTGAATTTAAATTATAATGATGGATTGCATTAGATTTGCAAAGTATCTGAATGAATTTTGTTTATGAGAGATCCTTCCTAATTTTGCTTCCATAGAATTACCACCAGTTTTCATACCGTCTTAATTCAGGGAGCATCAAGGTCTGAGGACATCGGTTACAATGCAGTGTCTTTAAAGCTCGTTAACAGTGAATTAATGGCAACCGTGAGAAAAACATCTGTGAGTGAACTCCCTTTAGAAGATATTTATCGCAGTGCAACAAAGACGCAAACTAAGCAGAGAAGCGAATAAATGACTGGTCGTGTCGTTAGCTTGGTTCCGTCTCGTTACCTTGTTGCTGACCGTGGACCCTGCACATCCCGGCGGTTATTCCGCCGACGGCAGCTTTAATGAGAGAAAACATGTTTCCGCTGAACCGGGACTCATAAACAACAAAGTTTCAACTCGTGAAATCCCGAAGTAAACATTTCAGGATACGTTCGTCAGAGCCCGCACGCTTTGGACAAGGTCGCTGCCATGAATGCGGACTTCCTGTAGAAGAACAGACACTTCCTTTACGAGTTTTTCAAAATAAAGGCATGATGACTAGAACAGCGCAATTCGTAAAAACTGCTTAAACATAAAGCTGATCACGAGGAATGAAGCAATTCCAAGGGGGAAAAAATTTAACTTCTCTGGGTTTCATGCTACTTTAAGTGACATAACGTTTTAAGTTGAAATAAAACAAAATGAATAACTTTTTATCTCAAACAAATTTCCATGATATTACACAGAAAAAAGGCCAGTTTGGCATTGTTCAAGCTTTCACTAAATGTTTCGATGTATTCAACAACAAAATAAGGATATCGCTCTCCTGTTTTGCACAACACAAACTAAAAGCAAGGATGACAAATTCTTCAAACTTCATACAAAATACATGTATGTCTGTGTCACAGATATGAACGATATAATAAACGTGATAGACGAGATCACTGCAAAATAAAAAGAGGCCAGACAAAGAGATAGCAAAGCATCATGCGCTCCAGTTTAATAGAACAACAAAACGGGTACAAAGGATGAATAAGTTACAGATCTCAGTTGTTTTCCATGGGAAACATCAGGAAAGCCACTTCACGTTTTCTCAAAGAAAAAATGAGAATCGATGGATGTCAATCAAACCTCACGTGTTCTCTGTCAAACATGCATAAGAAGGGTATTTTTCTTTTAACATGAAAAATTTTGCAATCTTAAATTTTTTATTCTTTACCAAAATCTTTCACATCAGGGATAATTGTTAGAAGTCATCACAGTTCAAACATATGCCATCACTAAAACAGATACAGAAATATGTGAAGTGTGTTCATGTAACAAGAATACTGTTTGAATATTTAATTCCATAAACTGAGATGTAACTTCATTGTGTCTTCAGACAGCTGCTTCATCAATAAATATGTGAAAAACTTTGAACATCATACAAAGCTGCTGTTTTCCTCTAGATCCCGTGGTAAAGCAGATCATATTTGGGAATATTCTTCGGATCGATGGGACTTTGCACGATCATTTTGCCCCTCATGGCTCCTCTGTAAATGACCTCAATCAAATCCATGAAGTCTTGCTTGGTCTTGAAGCTGCCCACAAACTTGGTGTGATCAGGAGAGCTAAAAAATAAATTTAAAAAAATATTCGTTTTGGTTCACTTTAGACTTGATGTGAAGGGGTTTTCTTTATTATTTTAAAGCTTTTTCGGAATAAACGAAGCCACTCACCCGTAATCTACCTTCATGTGCTGCCCGTTGAAGAAGAAGACTGTGGATGGGATGTAACTGATGTCAAAGTACCTCGTGTAGATCGGAGCTCTGTCCACATCCACGATGTAAATAGACGCCATGTTGCTCAGGTCGTGAGCGGTTTTAGACAACTGAGAGAGGAGAGATAAAGACCGATTAACCATAAGGTAACGAGCCGAATACGTTGGTTATTCGACTGCTGTTCCTCTTACGATCTCATCCAGCTGGAGACAAACGGAGTCTTCATCTCTGCCGAACCTCAGGACCACCACTTTCTCCGCCACCCCTTTGATAACATCATCTATGTCTTTTTTACAAGTTAATTTGGGCAAAAATAAACTCATTTTCACAGAAGTTCTCACGACGAAGCGGAAAGAAAACACATCCCAGTGTTACGCATCTCAAATCCGACTGGAAACAGCGACATGTGACGCTCCTGGCGCAATTTAAACGCAACCTATAACGTACGAACGTTCTGTGAAAGTATTGAAACCGTGCCATTTTCCTATATTAATTGAGTTCTTGGTTAACTTTTTCATGATAGGATGATTTTCATCGTTTTGCGGTGTGTGTTTCCACTACGACACAATATAGTGCAACACTATGCAACAACGTGACCTTCCTCTTAATATGACAAGCCCGCACCTTCACACACGTGAATACAACTGAGACAGGAGTGTGTGTTACCAAGATGTCGTTATTTGTTTGAACCGCGGAAAACCTCGTTAGTAACGTCTCTTACCACGTTGTTTCCTGGTTATTGTAGTTTATCATTTTTGTGCCTTTTCGAAGCAGCGACGATGCTTCGTCTTTTAGCCACTCACGCATGTCATGTATTGCGGGAATGCGATCATTTTGTGACATGGTGTGTGGTGAAGAGGCCAGCCAGCAGTGTCTTGTGGGTCAGCAGAGTCCGCCGTGGCCTCCCTCGCCATCTAAGCTCCGCGAACCAAGTTGGGAAAGATGCAATTCAAAGGAAACCAGAGGAAACAGACACACTGGACTTGGACAGATGGAAGACTGTGATGAAATCCCAAGCTGCCTTCGAAGAGAAACAAACGGAGGAAAGTGATGATGATGATGAAAGTCTGCGAGAAGCGGGCGGCGATGCGGAGGAGGGCGCGACACTGGAAGCCACGCGAGAACTGGTGGCGATGTGGAGAGAAGCTGGGAAGCAAGTGCCTAAAGAGATGACCGGCGAGGAGGTGGAAGCACTGGCCAAGCTCACCACAAAGTCCTCGAAGAAGAAGTACCTGAAATACCTGGCCATCCGAGAGGGTCACAAGCTGGCCCGGAAGGAGAAGCAGAAGCGCAAGAAGGACGAACGCGAAGCCTTGAAGAAGGAGCGGAACGACGAAGAGGAGGGCGACGAGCCGAGTCAAGCCCAAGCCAAAAACAGCCTCTTCCTCACATTTTGGTCCCGCTCCATGGACAAGCTGCTGGCCTGGAGGAGTGCCAACGCCATGGTGTTTGGCCAGCCCCTGGTGTTTGACATGAGCTACGAGTCCAACATGTCCAAGAGGGAAGTCGATAACACGGTGTCCCAGCTGATGGAGGTGGAGGGCTGGAACCGGCGAGCCGCCGAACCCTTTCACCTCCACTTCTGCAACCTGCAGCCGGGTGGGCTGTACAATCAGGAGCTGCTCAAACGCTATGGCGCGGAGGCCTGGGACCGCCTGCTCATCACCAGCACCGACCGTCAGCATGTGGACGTTTTCCCCAAAGAGCAGCTTGTGTACCTCACCGCAGACTCGCCCAACGTTCTCCGCTCCTTCGATCACTCCAAGGTTTACATCGTGGGAGCGTTGGTGGACCGGTCCAGCCAGCCCGGCCTGTCACTGGCCAACGCGAAACGTCTCAAGCTGGCGACAGCGCGTCTGCCTCTCAACGAGCTTCTCCACTGGGAGATCGGAGCCAAAACTCTGACTCTCGACCAGATGATCCGCATCTTGCTGACAATCAAGGACACTGGGAATTGGGAGGAAGCTCTGAAGTTTGTGCCTCAGAGAAAGCACGATGGCTTCCACCAACAGCCAACACAGCGCGTCAGATCGGACACGAACCACAAGCCGAAGCAGAACAGAGACGGGGGGCCGCCGTGGTCCAGAGACAGAAACGGAGGCGAGACGTTTAGGAGCGGAAGGCAAAGTTTTTCCAAGACCAAGACCGAGTCTGGGTTCAGTGTGAGAGACAGACCGTCCGGCTCGACCAGTGAAAGAGACAATACTTCAACTTCCACCAAAATACGGACTTCATTAAAAAGCAACTTGGGGGCACGGAAAAATTCTGGCAAAAACGGGATGTGGTGGCACAATGAGTGAAGCCAGCGAATCTCTTCACTCGGGTAATATGGACACTTATGTTTATGCTGTTTATGTCAAATGGTCGAGTACAATGTCACAAACTGCTTGGTTTTCTCATGCAAAGCTGTAAAATGATGACAAGAGGTTTTTCAAAAGTAAAAAGTACTTTGGTCTTTATTTTTTTTATTTTACCTGACACGGACATCAAGAGATGTTGAGATATTCTGATGGGAGTTACACTGTCGATTTCACGGCAAAAAACATCATTTTCATACTGATATAGAAACCAAATGAGTATCGAACTCGATTTGAAAATCACAAAAAGGCCATATGAAAAAGATCACTCATTTCCTTGCCATTAATGCTGATGCAAAAGATAATACCGTTTTCAAGTATATTTGCAAGAACAATAAATATTCACACGACTCATTAATTGAAAGAATTATTCACTGTACAGCATCATTCTGTCCTTGCAGCATCAGCTCTTTTCCAAAATACATTCTGTATATTACAATAAAGCCTTTACAATGTGCAATATACAAAACATCAGTAAAACATCTGAATACAGTGGATTTCTAATAGAATAGCACCAAACAGAGAAAACTCAGGAGACTTGTGATTCATTTAGTTCTACTGTCACAGTGCAGGAAGATCATCTGTTTACGTTCCAGGAGTGTTTTTTTCCTCCACCAAAGTGGCTCACACTTAGCCTCATAACACATTTGCAATGTCAGCTTCTCAGTAAGTTTTAAGATGCAAGAAAAAAAAACAACCCTCAAAATATTAGCTTAACATTCAAGTTAAATTAGCGAAATGCCACTTTTTACAATTTAACACTGACTCACATTTATCACCACCCACTCATACACGTAACCTCTCATGTTCTCATTCAGAAGGCAGAAGGTCTGAAATGCAGACGCGATCATCAATGCGAAAAATATATACTTTTTCAAGTTGAGGAGGGATAAAAATAACCAACAACGTTTTGAAACCGTTATCTGAAAATTGACCATCGGGAATGCAGAGCGCTAAAGCAGCCAGCAACAGGATGTGAGCAAGAAATTGCTGCACACTCTGCATCAACAGGGAGCTCGAAGGTAACTCAACTGAGCATTGTGGCTGTTGGTGTCAGACAGCGAAGTTCTGCTTGTATCGGACTCCTACAGTACCAGGATGTCTCCTGTGCAGCGCTCGCAGCAGTTGAAAGTGATGTTCTCGTAGCGAGTATAAGGGTGAAATCTGCCGATGCTCTTCTTGCTGTTGAGAAAGTTTGCAGGGGCGGAGTCACCAAGGGGAGCCTCAACCTTGTTTTCTGGACAAGAGATGGGATCTAATATCTTTAGAACCTGTGAAAAGATAAACAAGCTGTTAAAAAATTGGCTAAAGAGTGGGGGGGGGTAGAGATTTGTGGTGCGTTTAAAATGCTGGCACCTTCTCAGCCATTTTCTCGGCTGGCGTGTTGCAGAGTTGCTCGGCTGTTGCGCTGCTGCTCTTCGCCACGCTGCTGCCGCTGGTGTTGCCCAGCAGGTGGGAGTTGATGGCGTCGGCGAGCTTGTGGTTTGCGGCAGCCAGCTCTCCTGTGCTGAGTGGCTGCGCACTCGGGTAGTACGTCTGCTGTCTGCCCCACTGCAGAGACACCAGGAGCTGCTCCAGTGACCTGACGGCAAGTAAGCGTCACACGGACACGTCAACACAACCATCATCATTCCTTTTAATGCCGCATTACAGTGGTGTGCAAAAGTCTGCAACAGTCCAAACATTCAATATGAATGGCACGTCTTAGTTTTTCCAAGTCATGAGTGAATGAAGGCAATGACTTGACTTAATGGTTACGGATCAGTGGCGCCGTTACCTGTGGGTGAGCATCATGTCCCTGGAGAACTCCTCTCTCTCTAACAGCAGGTCCTGAATTGCCCCTTGTGCCTCCCTGGTTTGTCTCTGCAGAACCGCTCTGGCATTCGTCAGCTCCTCAGCCATGACTCTGAAGAGACAACAGTGATCAAAGACCTTTATGTGTGATCATTCACGTGAAAATCAATATGTCCCTTAGTGATTTCTGTCAAAGTATGAATATTTTTTCCCTTCAGAACAACGGCCTCGCATGTAATCACTTGGCGGGCTTCATACCTGCTGGCCAGAAACTTGCTCCTCCAAACGTCACACTGGATACTCATTCGCTCCAGCTGCTCTGCAGTGTGAGCCAAACAGCGGCCCAAAGCCTCATTCTCCAAAATCAGCTGGTTCTTTTCCCGTGCCAGACGCTCAAACTGGTACTGGAGATCGTCGCCGACTGATGCCACCAGCAGTTTCTTTAACTCACGGTTTACCTGACACACAGAAGGAGGAAAAGTCAGTCAATCACTTGATATTTTTTCTCTGAACTATTTCAATAACTAAGCTAAAAAAAAAAAAAAAAAAAAAGGATATGTTCCACTGTGTATTGTGACCATACCTCTGTTTGTACCCGGAGCTGATTAGAAAGGCCTTCTTTGTCCTGCAGCAGCCTGCGCTCAGAGTTCTGCAGCTTCTCCAGCTGTCCTCTCCAGTCCTCCACCTGGGGGAGAGGAGGAGAGCCCTGCTCCTCCGCCTGATGACCTGCCTCCCCTTTCCCCTCAGCTGCTCCGATACGGGTGCTCCGACTGATGGCAGCACGCGGGATGATGATCCTCACAGCCTCCACCTCTGCACAGGCGTCCCGGCTCACCTTTCCAAAGTGCAGCACACCTGGAGGCTGAGGGGCGGTGGCCGGAGAGGACTTGGGGCTGTGCTTTGGGCTGGCCACCTTCAGGAGGGGAACCACGGATGGGCTTGGGGGACGTGGATCTGCGGTGACCTCCGGAGGAGGAAGGGGTTTCGCAGTTTCCATGCCATCGCCAGGCCCTCGGACGGGCACTCTGGCGGAATCTGCAACACAAAGATGAAGCAAAGGATATAAATTGCTTTCATTCACAGCAAAAACTGATATGGATTTATACATCTGACAGTGTTGATCCTGATATGTCTAACTAACAATTACACATCACCAGTGTTGGGGGTAACGAGTTATATATTACGTCAGGCAGGGACGGTGTAATATTATGCATTACGAATTATATTTTGGTAATATTATCTCTCTCACACACACACACACACACACACACACACACACACACACACACACACACACACACACACACACACACAC
>JASSRZ010000001.1:17846335-17857672 GCA_032164315.1 Malacoctenus gilli
TTTCAAGCGCTAAAGATGGTTTGCTTGCCAGCAGCTCCGAAGACGAGATGGAGGAAGTGATCGGACAGAGAAACAAAGCTTTTGGCTCGGCTGCGCTGCAACAGAGGGAGACGCAGCCACAGGGGGAGAGTAAAAAAGGAGAGCTGACACAGTTTGTAGGAGCGGAGAGCGAAGGACAAACGGAGAGAGGAGGAGAGATGGAGAGACTCCGAGAATCAGGGCACAAACCTCAAGGTGGTGCTGCTGCTACGTCACATCAGAGGACAACATCCAGCAGCCTGGCTCATCAGCTTGGCTGGAAACCTTTCATCCGGGAGACTGAAATTAACCCCGTGGTGTCAAAGCAAGAGAGCAGCAGAGCTAATGACGCTCCTGAGGAGAAAAATGAAGATGAAGTGAAGCCAGAGAAGGGCAAAGAGAGTGACTCTGAAGGTACAGTAACATTGTTATATGAGACTATCTTCTTTATCTTCCCGAATCAGCAGATGTTGGAAATGTGGTCGATTCTTTGTCTTTCAGAGAGTTTCATCGAGGTATCAGAGGACGAATTCAAAGAGGAGGATGCAGATGAATCACCCGTCGAGACTGAAGGGAAAGAAACTCCTAGTAAAGTCCCAGAAAACGGAGTAATGGAGGGAGAAAAGTCAGTGGAAACCTCGTCGGAGGCTCTTGGCCGTCCAGCCACTGATCTGAGTTCAGAGGATGAAGAGGAGGAAGAAGACACAAAGGAAGAGAACAATGACAGTGAGCTGAAGGAGGAGAAAACCCCCGCAGCCAATGAATGGGAACACATTGATGTGGTTTGTGTTGTAATATGAACGACATATTAGCCAGTTATCAAAATTCAGATATCCAAAACAGAATTTTTACCAGTTTAACGTCACGTTAGCATACGAGTCTCGGCTGACGGCTGGAGTGTTTGCGTGTGCTGTGCTGCAGGGCGAGCTGCAGGCGTTGGAGAGCTCCCTGCAGGTGGAGCAGAGCAGCCTGAGGGAGCAGAAGCAGCAGCAGGAGAGGATGGCCAACTCGGTCACCGGGCAGATGTACCTGGAAAGCCAGGTGAAACCACGACGCGGCGACTGCACTTGCTTGTTAACGCCACATACTGAAGAGAGGGCGAAGCTGTTTGGGTTCAATTCCTCCGAACATCTTTTCTATTAAAACCTCCTGAAGAGTCTGATCCTTATTAATCCTTTCGGCTGTCGTGATGATGAGCTGAAAAGTGCAGATGGTGACTAAAGCCTTCACATAATCCTCGAGAGCTTGTTGAGATAAAAACATTTCAATTGTGAGAACATATTTCAACATTTATGTCAATTTTTGACAAATTGTTCAGAAATCAGGGCACAGTTTCATAAAACTGCCGCGCGTTTCCAAACCAGGAGTTGCTCCAGCTGTTTGGCGTGCCCTACCTGGTGGCTCCGATGGAGGCCGAGGCCCAGTGCGCGGCGCTGGACCGCGCCGACCAGACGCACGGCACCATCACGGACGACTCGGACGTGTGGCTGTTCGGGGGGCGGCACGTCTACAAGAACTTCTTCAACCAGAGCAAATACGTGGAGCACTACCAGTACAGCGACCTGCAGAACCAGCTGGGTCGGTGTGAGCGCGCAGCCCCAAAATCTGCTCGCTGCCTTTTTCTAATGAAAATACGACACATTTGCAGGAGTCGGCTGCAGTTGCTGTAGTCTATTCAGAGACCGTAAAATGTTTCTTTGTGACTGACATATATAAATCATGTATAAATCAAATGTGTTTACAGGCAAATATTTATTGACATTTATATTTCTTAATCACATGGTTGCATTCACAGGTGGTGTTTTCTGATCCTCTGAAACAGGAGAGGGGTGTTGAAATAGTGATAAAACCGCACGTCAACAGGAATCCTATGAGCTAACATTGCGTGTATCAGATGCGAATGTCTGTGTAGGCGATGGCTGATGGGTTGTCAGCGCCTTCAGGCTGTTTTCTTTTCCCTTTGGATTGTCTGATGAGCACCCCACTCACTCTTTCAGGCCTGGATCGGACCAAAATGATCAATCTGGCCTACCTGCTTGGAAGTGACTACACAGAGGGGGTGCCGGGGGTCGGATACGTGACCGGCATGGAGTTACTGAATGAGTTCCCAGGGCCTGGACTGGAGCCACTCATACAGTTGAGGTGCGTGCAGGTTAAGACTCAAAGTTGGAGATTCATTGAAAACGTTGATTGACCTTCAAAGTTGTTGAAAAGTAGCTTAAATGTAAATTTTACATGATTATTTGTTTCTATGTAAACTTTATTTCAAGCTTAAGTATTTCACCCGACTTTTCAGCAGAAGTTGACTTTATTTTTACCACAGATGGCTTAAATTTGTAAAGACTCATTATTGTTTGCCTGCTTATTATCTAGTGCGTGGTGGTCGGAGGCTCAGGAGAAAAAGCGTCTGGCGGCCAATCCTCGCGACACGAAGGTGAAGAAGAAACTGAGGGACCTGAAACTGCAGCCGGGGTTCCCCAACCCCTCGGTGGCTCAGGCTTACCTGCAGCCCGCCGTGGACCAGTCGGAGGGCTCCTTCAGCTGGGGGCGCCCTCAGCTCGACATGATCAAAGAATATCCTCTTTGTGTTGGCGCCGATTGGCGTTCGAGCGCGTGTGTGTGTGTGTTCATCGATGAGCGCTTGAAGCTTCCTTAATCGGACTGTTTACGTTCTGCCTCAGCCGTTTCGGCTGGAACAGCCGCAGGACGGAGGAGACGCTCCAGCCGGTGATGAAGCAGCTCAGCCTGCAGCAGGTGACCAACACTCTTGGTTAACTTAATGAATTATTTCAAGTATAAAGGGTGTGAAGCATCACAGTCCTGTTTATTGTGGTCCAGCTGCTTAATGTAATCAATACTTAATACCATCAAATATCACTTCCTGTTTTCACTATAATACTACAGAAAGATAGTACATCTGCAACTGCAATCCTGCCACAGGAATTGGATCGATTCTTAGCGGCTTTCTGTTTGTCTCAACTTTGACTCTGCAAACATAAAGAATCATAAGACCTTGTTGTAAATTTGCATCCTTGGTTTTTCCCTCTTGTCTCAGACTCAGCTGCGAATCGACTCTTTCTTTCGCATGGAGCAACAAGAGAAGCAGGCGATCCGCAGCCAGCGACTCCGCCGAGCCGTCACCTGCATGAAGAGAAAGGAGAGAGAAGACGGAGGAGAAGGAGGAGAGGACAGCGGGGAAGAAACGCCTTCCCCGTCGAAATGTGCCAAAGAAAGTGCAAAGAAGAGAAAAGGCGCGCAGGAGGAAGTGAGACCTTTTGCAGGAGGGGGCTTCCTCAGCTCTGACGCGACACCTGAATCCCTCCTCAAACCTCCCGTCAACATCAGCACCAGCGGCAGCAGCGGCAGCAGCAGCCAGGGGTCCCCCGGAATCAAAGCTGCCCCACCCGCCGCTCAGACCTTACCCCCGAGGACCAGGAAGGCCAGCAGCACCAGCAGCAGCTCCGGGGAGGACAGCGATGGTGGTCAGGGAGTTGCCATGGTGACGGCGCGCTCTGTGTTTGAGAGCAGCCATCGAGGTCGCCGTGGGAAAAGCACAAGAGGGAGAGGAAGCGTGAGAGGGAAATCGCGAGGGAGGAAGGTGTGAAGATCCTGGACTCAACATGAACTTTAACGACATTCAGTGTGAAACATGCCACCCACCAAATGTCTGTGATATGTGATATTTATGTAATTAAATGCTTAACTGAGCTTTTTCAGTCATACACATCATTAATTTTTACTACTGAGCTGTAAAAATCTCCTTCTTCTGTTTGGGGTTCATGTGTGAGAAGAACTTTGCATTAAACCTTTTGAAGTAGAGGCTTTTGAACCGATTGTCATTTGTTGCTGTGTTGGTGGTTTGAGTGGGACAAGAGGCTCCAACATATAAAACAGCAGGCAACTGAATGGGGCCCGAGAAAAGTTGCCCTGCAAACCTGTTAAACATCACAGAAAACACAAAAACAATAGTTTTTTGGGGGGATGGGTGGGTTTACCTTTGAGTTTTCATGTCGTTGGAGCTGCTTTGTTGTCACTTTATGTGTTTTGTCTGTTGGTCAGAGTGAATCTGATGATCTTTACTGTAATGTGGCCCATGTAGGCCCCCCCTCCCACTTCCTCCTATACTTCTATTCAAGTTTAAAATACATCGCACCTCCTCTTGTCTCTGCAGATGAAGTTTAGCTGGTTGACGGGAACCAGCTGCTGCCGCCGGTCATGCTTGCTGCTTTAGATAGACATGTGAGCATTTCTTCAGAGGCGGCCAGAATTAAGGGGTCCCGATGAGGCTCGCTGCGGGATTGTTGGACAAGAAGATGAGGAAACACTGTGTTTGTGTGTAACCTGAAACCATAGAAGGGAATCGTGCCGTGCCAGCGCAAGATCAGGCTCCGCGGTGACCCAGATCCGGAGGACTTTATTTTGGAGCGCGAACCCAGAGCTGCCGGTGGCCGACCCAGATCTACTGTTTCAGGCATTGCTGCCTTCATGCTTTGGCTCCTTCCGACACGGACGCTCAGCAGTCTAAAGCCATGGAGGACTCTAAACCTAAGAAAGAAGGTGAGAGTTAGGGGTGGTTAAAGGGAATCAGTGGTCATTCAGACGCTGAAGTGGTTGCAACGGGTGGGACGAGGCATGCATGGGAATCTGGTGAGTCAGCAAAGTTTGAATTTGCCGATTGGGCCTGAAGGTGGCGAAACTGATTAGAAATGATTATCACAAATATGATTGGACTCATTTATGCCAAATAATAAGCCATTATGGCCTCATGCTACCTTGGCATTGTGCTGTGCGCCCCCCCTCACTCTTCTCTAAACAGCCATTGCATAACTGGGGTTACGATCGGGATGCTTTGCGCAGCCGCCAGCCCTGTGACACATGGCTGGCGCGTCCAATCCCGGCAGGATCAGAGGCGGGGGGGGGGGGGGCATTACAGGCCTCATGAGGTTTACGAGGCGGCCGAACAAATGTTGCGTGTAACGCGATATTAAAGCCAAACAATATGACGGCTCTTGATTTACCGCCGGAGAACCTGAGAGCCACTTTCAGGTGACGAGTGCTGAGGTAAACACAAAAGGTCCCCTGAGGTATATGTCACGCTGTCCTGAACTGATTCCAGACCCGTTTTGACTCAGCACCAAGAAGAAGCATCGATTAACACTGTGCAGTAGATCTACAGTCCTATTTTATTGTTGTTAAAATAACGTGTGTAGTGGGTACAAGAAGCAGTAAACTAAATTATTCATTTTCTGTTCTCTGCGATGTGGTTATTACATTTTGTTTGGTTCTTCCAGTGAACACTTACTCACACTCAGAAGTTTTTAATTCATAAAAGCTTGACTTGTTTTTCTTTCCGGACGACACAGGTGCTGCCATGGACGCAGAGTTAGCTGAGGCCATAATGTCCCACCAGTTCCACCCGTCTGTCCTCGGCCCAGAGTGCTGGGAGGGCTACTTGTTTTCAGACCTGGAAATCCGCATCAAGGAGTCCACGGACCTTTATGGCGCTGTGCTCTGGCCCTCTGTAAGCTTAAACAAAACATCCCACTCTACTTGGTTTTGACGACCTGCCACCGAAGTTCCCTTCCCCATCTCTCGCGCAGGCGATGGTGCTGTGTCATTTCTTGGAGACCAACCGGGAGAAATACAACCTGATGGACAGAAACGTGATCGAACTGGGAGCTGGAACGGGACTCGTTACCATCGTAGCCAGCCTGTTAGGTGCTGAAGCTTGATTCATGACTCTGACTTTATCTTTTAACAGGGTTTGCCTGTGTTGCCATTGGCGTGCAATTTCTATAATGAACCGATTTGTGACCATCCAGGTGCGAAAGTGACTTCGACAGACCTTCCAGATGTGCTGGGCAACCTGAGGTACAATGTTGCACGGAACACAAAGGAGCGATGCAAGTACTTTCCCCAGGTAGGTACTTCATGTTGCGAGCCTGATCTCGATTAAAAACTGCAGCGTGCTGCAGTACTTTTCCATCAACTCATCCTCTCCTCCAGGTCACCGAGCTGGTCTGGGGTCAGGACGTGGACAAACGCTTCCCACGAGCCACGCATCGCTTCGACTACATCCTCGCGGCCGACGTGGTGTATGCCCACCCTTTCCTGCAAGAGCTGATGGACACCTTCGACTACCTGTGCCAGGAGAACACTCAGATCCTCTGGGCGATGCGCTTCCGTCTGGACCCCGAGAACAGCTTTGTGGATCGTTTCCGACAGCGGTTCCAGGTGGAGGAGCTCTACAACCTCCCCACACTGAGCATCAAACTGTACCGAGCATGGAGGAGGGACACGAGGCCCAAAGGCCCCAGAAAGGCTGCTGACTGAAACCTTGCTTTCATGTGAATGGCTTCGGCTATCAAATCTTGACAAAAAGTGCAACAAACAATAATATCTGAGGGGCCATTTGCTGGGATTTTATTGGTGTTTCTTCTGGATGTGAGTGTATAACAGTATCATCGGATCTTTTTTCTTTTACTCAAATCACTTTTTTCTTTGGGTTGATTGTCCATTTTTCAATGACGTGGTCATTTTAAAGGGAATCCTCTATGTGATGAATCTACAACTCCTCATCTTTGATTTCAGAGAAATTATCAAAGTTAAGTAAAGACCGGACTCGTGGTCACTACATGGACATATTGTGGATATACCTCAGTATAAAATAAATTGTAGAGCAGAATGTTCTTGTGAAAGTGAACAACTATTTCCTTTATGTTTGTGAAGCTGTGCAATAAAGTTTCATTGAAACACTATATAACAAAAATGTTTGATTCCGTATCCTGAAACTTCACTTGAGTCGTCAAAATCACAAACTGAAATCGTCATTTAAAAACAGGTGGCACTCCATAACAACAGTTATGCGACAAGGCGTCTTAATATGTGTGTCTACACTCACACAACCCAGTTGAGTTGTAGAGTTGTTTTGAAGGGGGCTGTGGTGGGCTCGAGGTTCATGAAGCGAACTTTGCCACCACTACTAAAGGTGATGTCCATCTTAGGCCATCTATACTGGTCAGTAACATGAACGCTCATATCAGGCTCCAATTTTTCAGTGTTTTGGAAATTCACCAATTCGCCCGATAATCTTGGAAAGAGTTTGTCGGAGCCACCTGCCATTAATGTGACCTACTAAATCCGACACCGAATTTGTGATTCCAAATCATTTCACATTACCAGGATTAGTTTCTGCCCCTTTCGTTTCCTGTCATTTTGCCCGTGTGATGTGATGTTTGGCGACGGGGTCGAACGAGCGGCGGACCAAAGAGAAACCGCGGCGGATATCTCAACCGGAGGCGGTGAATGTCATCGCTATTGTCAAGACAAACAAACAGTGAACAGCTGAAAACTGCGTGTGGGCTCGGAGGGGTATCAGTTCACCCCATCGCTCTCTCAGCAACATCATGACTATCACCCTAAAGACGCAGTGAAAACGCTGCCTGACATTAAGCTTAAAACTGCCACTTGCTCACCAAATAAATCATCCCAGAGAAGTGACCTCACCACCGCACACTCCCCGTTAAAGTGCCAACGCACCCCGGGGTCCTGGACGCGTGTCAAGTTGGGGGATGTGAGTGGATTGAATCCGACGACACCTAAAACTGCGAGGTCATACTTCATGGTCCGCGGCAGTTAAAGTGTGACCGATGGAGGTCTAATTGAGGTGACTGGAGCCCGGAGTCTTCCCTCGGGGGGGTTGGACGCATGGGGTCTGCATGCCGGGCCGATCTTGTTACCGCTCATCTCTGGTGAAGCAATCGAGGCCATCGCGGGAAAAGGCGGGCGAGCACAACACGGGCCCCTTCCAGACTGAGTGCGTCATTTTCAAACAGTCTCCGTGCCTGATGAGACCCCATATCACCCGAACTATTCCTGTTTTTTTTTTTTAAACCACATTGCAGAAATAACTTCAGACCTGCAGCAACCCAAAACATATAACACATTCATGTAAATCCATTTATGCCTGAGGACTATATGGATGTTCTGTTGCAGACACCGTAGGATTCATTAAACTTTCTCCGCTAAAGGTTATTTGATGTTATTACTTTGACATTTTACCTCGTTGCTATTCCCAGTTTATACGGGTGCTTCCGTTCATGTGTGTGCCCCCGGTGAGGGGTTAAGGTTGCTGGCAAATAAACACACAGATCTCTTTACAGCTACATTATAGCATATTAAAAGTGTATGTGGAGCTTCGGACTGCTAAATAGCAGGACTTAACTTCAGGTGTTGTCAAAAAAACAGCTCGCAAAGCTTCCTCTGTGAATCCTTTGCCACCAAAACAGACATTCAGCATCTCAGTGCCAACTTTTGAAGCCTGACATAAATCGTGTGCTGGCTTGTATCCACAATGTGGCCATTTGAAGCCAGCTAAATAAAAAAAAAAGAAGATAAAGGCTTATGCAATACCTGGAGAACATGTATAACATGCACGATAAAGACCTTTTGTTTTGAACGGGTGTCTGTATGCACAAGAAATCGAGTTTGCACAAAAGACAGCTTGGCATTTGTTCATTTCACCGAGGTCGCAAACTCTGGAAGCTTCTGCGCGACCCCATCAAGGCCAAAAAAAAAAGTCCACAGCCGATGATATCCCCCGACATGCCCGTCGTGCTCTCTCTCCTTCTGGCTTCCTGCGGGGATCATTTTTGTTGTGTGGACGGCCCGCGTGGCTTTTTATTCACCTCAGCTTTGCTCCTGTGTCCTGCCGGAGTTTATTTCGAATGGCTCGGGGTCTAAAAATACCCGCGTGCCCTTGTGATGATGATGGGAGTGTCCTGCAGGATGCTGAGTCCCTATAATCTCGCAGTCAAAGGTGTCCAGATGCAGTCGCGTCGCTCCACAGAGCTTTCGCTGGGAGTAAAAGCAGCAGCAGCAGCCCGCAGGCCGAAGGTAGGAAGCACTGTCTTGTTAATTCCAGTATGTTTACATTAGACATAGGGAGGGTGCTTTAAGACTGAGTGGTTGCATGCGATACGAGCAGTCTGGTGGGGTTGGGAAATGTGTCTCATGAACTCTGTCCTCCGAAATCTCCACAAGGAGTTTGATCGTGACCACTGTGCTCAGGTTGTTGACACGTGCATGCAAATACAAGCAACAAATAACTAAGACGCTTGAAATAAACATCAAATAACCCGATGTTATTGTTTTCCGATAAAATTGAAATGGCTTTCTGTTCATCTTTCTTTACATCTCTTGTTACAGAACATTGCACATGGATTCATTGTCCAGTTGCTTCGTGGAAACCACTTATATGCGAGAAAAAGAAGACGAGGAGGAGGAGGAGGAAGAGGAGGAAGAGGAGGTTGAAGAGGGGGAAAAAGGTAGGATGAGATTAACTGGGTGAAATGTTAGAGTCAGATAACACAACAATGTAACCGAGCGTGTGTGTGATCTTTGTGTCATTCCGACAATTCAGCAGCGGAGGAGTCTGCTGTCCACAAGCAACAGAAACCAGCCTGGGCTCCGTGTTTCTTCTACCAGGCGGGTAAAGAGGTTTACCACTATGTAAGCCAAAAGATCACCATCGAAGAGGCCTTTGACTCGTACGCCGGCATGATTTGGCCAGCGGTGAGTCGCACATGTTACGTGTTCATTGATGTTGTGAGAATAGTTTCTATTTTATGATTGTTTTCCAACATATATCCAAATGTTGCATTTTGGGTGTCCACAAAGTGTGATAAAAATGTCTTTGACCTTATTTTTTCACCCACATTGACTAAATAACACTGTGTTGGGTCTTAATACTGTTTGCAAAATGACATTTGATTTCAGGCGCTGGCTCTTTGTCATTACCTCGACACTCACCGCGATCAGCTGAGCCTTGTGGACAAAACGGTCCTTGAGATCGGAGCGGGAACCGGCCTCGTGTCTATTGTGGCGGCGCTCCTCGGTATGTATGAAGAGAAGAACATGTTGAGGTACGAGGACCCGTGGGGTCTGGACCGTCTTCTTCTCGCCATTTGCAGGTGGGCGTGTCACAGCCACGGATCTTCCAGAGGTCCTGAGCAACCTGAGTTTCAACCTGTACAAGAACACCAGGGGCCGTGCCCGACATTTGCCCCAGGTGGCAGTTCTGTCCTGGGGCTACGACCTGGAGAGCAGCCACCCTTCCTCGGTTTACAAGTACGACTACGTGCTGGCGGCCGACGTGGTCTACCACCACGACTTCCTGGAAGAGCTCCTGGTCACCATGAAGCATTTCTGCAAGCCGGGAACGACTCTGATCTGGGCCAACAAGGTGCGGTTTGGAACCGATCTGACTTTCACTGAAAACTTCAAAAAAGCCTTCAAGACGAATTTACTGGCTGAAGATGGAGAGATGAAGATCTTCACGGCGACCAGTAGGGAAGACGAAGGAGGAGAGAGAAAGGAGCAGGACATGGAGGATCTGCTGACGGCAGAGGAGGAGGGAGGAAAAGAGGAGAACGCCGAGAACAAGAAGAGCAAAGAGGGCGACGTCGAGCAGGAAGACGGTGACGTTGAGCTTGACTGTGTGGATTACAGCGAAAGAAAAAATGAGGTCGAATCTGACGAGTCAGACTCTGAAAATGGAGAGGAAGAGGAGGAGGAAGACGAGGAGGAGGGGTCTTCTGTAGAGGAGGAGACTGAGGAGGAACCACAGAGCTCTCAGTCAAGTACGCAAGGTGGGCCTCTGAGTATTGTCACAATATCCGACATGATCGGCCTCAGATTCACAATTTTTTGGACTCTTGTGATGAAAATGTGCAAAAACAGCAAGGTGCTGAGCTAAGATTTGGCATTTCTTCACAACCCGTTTCTCTCTGCAGGACAAGAAGCTCCACAGGAGAACTGGGCTCCCAGCATCCTGAGGAGCCTCAACAAAGACATTTACCATTATGTCGGGCAGAATATCCTCATTCATGAATCCATAGATTCCTACGGAGCAGTGATGTGGCCTGCTGTGAGCAACTAGAAGCCCGTTTGAGAACAACAAAACGCCGCAAAGCCCCGTTTATCTCATTGTGTCCCACGGCTGTTTCTGTCTCGCCTGCAGGCGCTGGCGCTGTGCTCCTTCCTGGAGAACAACAGGCACACGGTGAACCTGCAGGGGAAGGAGGTGCTGGAGCTGGGTGCGGGCACGGGGCTGGTCACCATCGTGGCCAGTCTGCTGGGTGAGCACCCACGTTGATTCAAGTACCGTAGAGGGTCGAATTTAGATTTCTCAATTCTACTGATGGACATTAAAGTGGCCCTATTTTGCACATTTTAGATGTCTTTTGTCTTCGAATGCAAGTCCACAATGACAGAAATTGATCGAGCTCTTTTTCTCAAACACCTTATTTCATTATATCT
>JASSRZ010000001.1:17858002-17874614 GCA_032164315.1 Malacoctenus gilli
GCATAATAGGGCTCCTTTAAATAAATGTATCAAATATCTTCTGCTTTTAGGGGGTGCAGTAACGGCGACAGACCTACCCGACGTGCTGAGTAACCTCCGGGCAAACATCATGAGGAACACCAGAGGCCGATGCCGACACACACCCCAGGTGGCCGTCCTGCCCTGGGGCTACGACCTGGAGCGCAGCCACCCTTCTTCCGTCTACCGGTACGACTACGTGCTGGCGGCCGACGTGGTCTACCACCACGACTTCCTCAACGAGCTCCTGGCCACCATGAAGCACTTCTGCAGACCGGGAACGACTCTGCTCTGGGCCAACAAGGTCCGGTTTGGAACCGATCTGACTTTCACCGAGAACTTCCAAAAGGCCTTCGACACCACTTTACTCGTCGAAGACGGAGAGATGAAGATCTTCATGGCAACGAGTAGGGAGGGACAAAGATGAACGGGTAATATCTAGGCTATATTCACCATGTCATGCCCCAGTTTCTGACGTTAGGATGAAAGTATTCACAAGCAGCCGTTTGGTGATTCCACACTGTGCGAGTCCATTTCGACCAAGATTGAGAAACACTGTGTGAAGGATTCAAGTGAGAGACAAAATATAACAACAATGTTTAGCGAGTGGAACTACGAAACAGACAAAAGCCAAATATTTTTTTTCCCAAAAATTATAAATTATATCTTTACGTTAATTCAAGCATTTAAAAAAAAGCTTTCAGTCAATCCATCCTGTTGCTACACTAATAGAAACATTCATGCGAATTGAAACACTGAGAGTGGTTTAAATGCTTAACTTTAACTCTCCTGCTAATGGGAGCTATCATGCTATTTTTAATACAGATACAATGGAGATTTTAACAGTTAAGCTAAAGATAATTTACGCCGTTTATGCTGACTAGAACATTTTACTGAGCGTAAAAATGTGTTCAGTGATTTTTCTGTCAACTTTAATGTTTATGTTCAAAGTACCGCTAATGCTAATGATTAACGCCAACTATAACACTTAAGCAAACATCAACTCTTATGTTAACATTTAAACTAATTATAAAGATAAATCCAAAGGCATCAGCATCATTAGAATGCTTCAAAAAGTTTCTCACTTTTTTACAAACTATACTATGTAACTTGAACTGTAGCTCTTCATGACTGATCTTATTGAAAGAAAATATGTTTGATGTGTGAATTATGTATCTTTTTTTTTACATTTTGATATTTGAGATAATAAACTTTGAAAAAAAACCCCACACCACATAAAAACCTAAACTCTTCCAAACTTTTTTTTTTTATTCAGTGTCATGTTTCTGGTTTGTGACGTGATTCCGAGTGAGAACAAAAAAGTTTGACATTATCTCAGGTCTTTTCCGCACGTCATGGAGAAAGAATGGGTATAAAAAAAAACCAAACAAAACAAGGAGCATATAACCTTATCTTGTAACATTCTCTAAAATATTGGCATTTATCAGGTCGATTTCATGATTATAAATATAAACACTCAACATACACAACAAGCTTTTCTGAAGTCTTTTCCCGACACCAGCAGAGTGAGAAGCAACAGATATGAGACGTCTGCTTGGTGCCAGGAGTGGACGGCAAAGTCCTGTGGCGAGAGTTAAGGCCATTTTAGGAGAGACTGTCATTGGCAACGCGTACTGTCGATAGCCGAGCGCTGGACGCAACGTCTGACCAAACTCATGCAGAGAAGAGGAGGGAGAAAAAAAAAAAGAAAGAAAATAAAAATCAAAGCAGGAGGAAAACCAACGAGCACAAACTCGTCTAACACCAAACTGATTCCAGTGAACGTCCGCGCACGTCGAAAGGCCGGCGCCAAAGCCGACAGGGAAACAAGCCACAGCTAATAACTGGAACACAGGGAGCTCGTAGCCCTCGGTGAACAGGGGGTCGAAGCCCCCCCCCCCGTTCAAACCATGAAAAGATTTTCTCGCTCCCAGGAGGACGTGAGGATCGTAAGCAGCTGTTTTTACATTCTTAAGTGTGGGCCTTCCACTTCGGAGAGGCCTTGGCGGGGAGAAACGAGACCCACTCGAGCCACTACGTCAACAGCAGAGTGAAAAAAAAACAAAAAAACAAACTGTTTCCTTACTTGACTTGATTAGTTATGCCTTCATTGTAACACGAGAGAACCACTCTTTGGTTAAATGATGATCCTACAAATGAAGCAAACACATCACACTTTGTTTGATGGGTTTCAAAGTCAAAAAGGTGGAAGAAAAAAAAAAAAACATGATCAGAGGATAATGATGATGTCGTCGTCCACTGTTAAACGATTGAGGTGAAATATACTAAAGGACCAAACCCGTGTTTCAACAAGTCACAAGTCTTTGTCGTGCTTGCAGACGATTTTCAGACGCACGCTGTCGAGTTTTAACCGTCGGATGCAACGTTCCTTCTTTTACAGGCGTCATTAATTTACATGACGACGAATCCAAAACAGAAGAACATGAACGAAAGTTTACTCGTGTGATTCGTAGCCGATTCGGATAAAACCCGCTGGTGCGCTTTTCTTGACAAATGAAAAGGAAAAGGCAAAAAAAAAACAACAACAAAACATTACAGTCCGTCGAAATTGATTCATTTTCGTTTTGGAAGAAATAATGTACACAAAATATGCTCACAATTACACGTAAGTTCATTCACAAACACACTCATGAGAACAACAGTGGATATTACTCGCATCTCTCCTCAGATTAAAAATCTCTCAAATTGAAACAAACTAAAATCTGCTCCACATAAAACTATTTTTCCTTACATCCTAGAAGACATGCATATATGCAAAATACATCGATTAGAATAAGATTTGTATTATATACCTATTGCATTTTAATAATTCGTATGTAACTCGTGTATGTACAATATTTTATGACACTGTGTACAGGTGCAGTGCTCTGAACGCTGCACAGAAACATCTCCCAATACTGTGTGAACACTTCATCCTGAAAATCTGCTCCGTACATCCTTTTTGCTGCTCTCAACTGCATCGTTCTGATCGTGAGGTCTGACTGGCTGGCTGTCGAAGGTGCCGCTCGAGCCGCCGCGGCACGAGGTGGGCGGACGACCCACCTCCGGAGGTGGGAAGGAACCGACGAGGCGCGCCGATTCACGTCGCTGGCGGCCCCGCATAACAGTGCACGCACGCGTCGCGCCGCCGACACGAGCGAGTTCGACGCCAAAGGGGTTTGATGGGTTTGAAACGGCTGCAAAGTGTTGACAAGTGGACGCCAGCCTCGCATGTGCTTCCCATCCCGTCCGAAAAGATAAGGTACATGCAGAAAGGCACCTCAACACTGGGTTGATGTCTGAGACGGACAAGAACGAGACGAAACTCGATGGAGCCTCACTGACACATAGAAAACTAAACCAAAAAAAACAAAGTGGTAGTTCAGTCCGACTCGCCCTTTACGTTCGGGGCGTCGGGCTGATGATGCGCTTTACGTCTGAACATCGTGCAGCTGTGAGTCCTCCTCGTTGCCAGCTTACAATTTCGATTTGTTTTTTTGTTTGTTTTGAAGTGAGTTGATGAAATCACAGTTTTTCTTTTTTTCTGTTTTTTTTTTTTTTTTTTACAGACTTGGGATTAATCCCTGAAGTCCACACTGGCCCTATTTTTGTTTGTTTTTACAGTATTTACAAAAGAGAAGAGTTTTTTTGTTTTGTTTTCCTGTAAATGATATGGAGTCTAGACAGCCGGCACAGGTGGATATGAAAGCCTCCGAATGGGTAAAAGGACAACAAAATATAGGACAACCACAGTAGCGAGACACGGACCGTACTCAACGAACCTCAGCGAGAGTTTAAAACAGTTCAACCCCCCTAAAAACTAACTTTCTTTTTGTCTGCGATATTGAGATGCTTGCGCCTACAGATGCAGGCAGCGCCACCTGCTGATGATTAAAAAAAAGCAACTCTTTCTTTTATTTTTTCTTACAGTTAACATTCTGACAGTCAAAATGGCATTCAGAGATTTAGAGCGCTCCTGCTGCCCTGCTTCCATTTAAAAAAAAAAGAGAGAGAAAGGATAGAAGAAACCAAAAGAGTTTCTGACCAGCATTTTAACCAGATGGTACAGATAAAAAAAAGCACCAGCACTAATCCAAGGATGTTACAAAAAAGACATGTAAAAAAAAAGGGAGAAAAGTTGGCCGTTGGGCCTTAAAAGTAACACCTGGACAAATCAGTGTCTCCACTCACTTTAGTATCAAGAGCATGTAACCAGTTAAATCCGCTGTTGTCCTTTATTTTGATGTTCTTTCAGATATTCATGTGAAGAAAAAAAAAGAAAAAAGTCCCAGGAGGCAGCTGGTTGGTCAGATGCATAGACCCCATGACCCTGAGGGACATGATATTAAAAGTTACAACTTGAAGGAGCGCGAGTGTGGACATGCTGCCCAAACATGCATGTGTCTGTGTGTGTGTGTGTGTGTGCGTGCGTGTGTGTGTGTTGGAGCCTAGAAAGGCGTGTAGTCAGCAGGGTACATGACAGGGAGCCAGTTCTCGCTGAAGGTGGCGCAGTGGGTCCATCGGAGGTGACGCATGAGCTGAAGAGCAAGAGGAGAAACCTTTCAGTGAACCGTGCTTACGCTCGTTTGCGAGGGTTGCGCGGATGCTTCGACGCCGCTCTCGTACCTGGATGCAGTTCTTCATGTTGTCTTTGCTGGGTTTCTCCTCCACCATCTTTGAGGCGTATTTTAACGCTCGGCCGTACATCTTGTTCACCAGAGCGTGTTTGTATGAAAACATCAGCACCTAAAAAGAAGCATATTGTTATTATATTGTTTACACAACCTCAGTCAGATCTGAGGGGCGTTGAGACACATTTGGTCTTTCTGTCCTCACCTTGGAGTCCGTTAACTCCGCCCACTTCTGCACCTCCCAGAAGGTATCCATCAGAGCGACGGCCACATTCTGCAGGATGTCGTCTGAACTGCTGGCTGCTTGCTCCCCCACCTCCTCCGTTGCCGCCGCCGCGGCGGACCCCGTTGCAACGGCCCCGTCCTGCTGTGCGGGGGGCAGGAGGAGCTGGTCGGCCAGAGCGCAGCCCTTCCTGCACAGAGCGTCGAGCAGGGACGACTTCTGCTTCTCCATGTCACTGAAACGCAACGTCCAGAGTGAGGGGTCATCAGTCCGCAGCGGAGGTCCGACCAAACTGAACTGGTTAATTTGAATAAATGATCCTCCCGTTTGGTGGCAAAGGAGGGGTCATTGAACGGATACCGACTTCATCAAAAAAAAGCACATTCGTGACCGAGCAGCTCGTCACTCAGGGGGGACGGGACGGACATACGTTTTGATGGAAGCGGCATCTGGCCGAGGGTCCGTCTTCATGGTCAGGTAAACAGCCAGGGCTGTCTGGTCTATGTGGGAGATGACGATGTCCGCTGCTGCCACCACCTCTCGGAGACGTTTAGCACGCTCCTGAATGCCAACACGAGAAAAGAGTGAGTGAGAAAAGGAAAGGCTAAACTCAGGTTTGTGATGATTTGTGAGCTGCATTCGCTAAATTTGATCGGGTTGGCCTCATCACCTTTTCTGAGTCCAGCTGATGGAGTCTCTGCACGTGCAGCGGGAGGTAGTCCGCGTAGTTCTCCATCAGCTCGCCGTAGATGGAGCTCGAGTCCAACCTGAGCGATGAACGTTACAGTTGATCGAGTGGGAGGAATTTAAAGAGTCAGGCAGGACGAGCCAAAACGATGAAACTTTGTGCTCACTTTGTCATCCACTGGATCTTCAGATCTCTCATGGCCTCTGCAAACTCGTCCTTGACGTCCTTCTCTTTTTCGCCTTCCTTGTCCTTCTCCTTGCCGCCGTTCTTCGATTTGTTGGGAGCGGGAATTAAATGGTAGATCACTGGAACTATATCCTGCATGCACACAACACACAAAGCAAACACTGTTGAACTGAGTGACTGAAATGTTCCCAACATTCTACTTCTGCGGACCAGAATCCCACGTTGCCACCCACTTCCAATCAGTGCCATGTCCTTCTTCTGGTTCTTTTGTTGTGCAGCTAAAAATGTTCTAAACTGCAATTGGGTTGACCACCAGAAACATTTATCGACGCTAATTGAAAATAAAGGCCTACGATGAACTGCTGCGTTGTCCAGCACAAAAATTAATGACATGCTTTGAAGCAATTATGTAGCTATGTATATATATAAAAAACAAAACTCCAATCTGAAGGTAAAAATAAGCTATTTCCAGAAGGTAGGAGAGCAGTGGACGCTCTGTTGTACAGTGTTTCTAGCTCATCCAGTACCTTTTTAAACTTCCCTTGTCGTTTTGCAGAGGCCTGCGCCTGGTGGTCAGAATAACACACAGTGAGGAAGAGACAACACAAAAACACCAAAAAGGCTTCTCGCTTTCTTCACGTTACCCTCCGAGACTCAGACTGGACCCACCGACACACCGCTTAAAAAAAAACACAGTGGTACACAGTCCTCAGTGACACAAGCTCTGAATTTCATTTTGGGGACAAAAAAATTGGATCCATCCATTTTTCTCACAGTATTTCAGTTGAGAAAAATACGTAAACGTTTGGTTTGACACGAACTAGTTCAAACAGAACCCAGCTGAACCGAACATTGAAGTTCTTTGCATTGTAGCCACTGAGCAAAGCCACAACAAACCCCCAAAAGAATTCACATTTGACTGATAAAATACAACTTTAAAGTTAAAATGAGAACCAAAAGGGCGACACAAATAAGCCGCAGAATCAACATGTTTGTCAACGTAAAGTGCGTGAGCAGAGATTCTCATTTTGCCTTTACAATTTTGTGTAAACAAATTACTTTTCTAATGACTGTTAGCATCATGTTGCCATTTCAGACGCTCCAAAATTGGTGTACCTCCCAAAATATTTAGAGAATATTCCTTCATTCGTTTCTTTCATCTATGTATTTCACATTTCTGTAATGAACTGAATATTGACAATGAAGCCGAAAGACGGTTCATCGTTTCAGCTCCAACATGCTGCCAAGCCGATACAATCGAGCAGAAACAGTCCTTTATATCCTAAATACGCCCTAAATAACCTGATGTGAAAAAACGCACGAGTTCTCTGGACCAAAACAGAAACATGGACAAAGGCAAATGAGTGTAAAAGACAAAACATGTCATGCACCAAATGAAACCATAACAACCAATATGAAGGAGGACCAGACTGACCAGCTTCAGTCTGAAGATGAGGACAGTCTCGATTAAGAGGCAAAGGCAACCAAGCAGTGGTCTGATCTCCTCCTCAGGACTGCAAGTGCAACTTGCTTCATGTGCTTATCGATTCGATCAAAGAAATTGGACCTAAATACGGGCGGTGCGATTTGTTTTACAGGAAACAGGCGAGGATTTAAAAAGATCCTGGCTTGGCACGCGGTCAACCCAGCACGACTTCTGGTCCTGACTGAGAGGCCAGACCACTGCTGTGAAGGAAACAGATGAAGGGAGCAGTGAGCCACTCACAGCTTTCTTGCCGTACTCGCTCTTGGGCACGCTGAGGGAGCCTGACAGATAACAGCCTGGACTCGTCCCTTTAGGGATCCTGTGAGAAGGGTAGGGAGGGAGAGAGAGAGAGGAGCAGAGAAAATAAGGAACCTATATTTCCTACAGTTAGATGAATCAGAATAAGTATATTTCTAAAAGCTATTTTTATTTGATTTGCAACACAAATGGATTCGAATCGAAGACAGTTCGACTCACTTGTCGTCTGGCAGAGTTGTGACGTAGAAAGGCTGAGTGGCACCCGGGCACAAAGTGACCGAGTTCGCCTTCTTCTTGGCCATGAGCGCAGCGCGGTGCGTCTCGTACACGTCCAGACTGAGAGTGGTGGACAGACGGTGGGACACCACAAACGGCAGGTCCTTAAGACGCTCGAGCTCGCTGGACTGCTCGTGGCGGACCTGCAGACGTACGGTGTAGTCGCCCTTTTCCAGCTTCAGAGAATACTGTAGGGAAGGCGTATGAAGGGATGTGCTTTAGCTTGGGGCAACTGATCCCGGATGAGTTTTCTTCCTGCTTTGCATTTTTCCAGTTCAATCCAACAAGGCTAATGCAGATCCTGAGAGAACGCGTGATAAAATGAAGGGCGTTTACCTGGTGTGGGTAGGCATCCCCCGAGCCCAGCAGTCTCTTGTTCTGATCGAACAGCATCCAGAGCTGACTGTCAAACTCGGACTCGTACAGCAGCTCACACAGCATCGGGCAGCTTGGCGTGACCTCGCCACTTTTCGGCTGAAGGAAGCAGAAAACACGATTATGCACTCACGACAAAAAACGAACTGTCGTCGGTTTTCTTGTGTGCAGAAAGTTTGCGGCAGTACCTGGTGAAAACTGTAGGCAAGGACAATCTCATAGAGTTGTCTGTTATTTGGCAAGACATCCCTCACTCCCAAGGCTTTTATCTTCGAATTTAAAGGCCTTTGAAGAAACGAGCGCAGCAATCAAAGAACTGCAGAGGTATCAAAGAACATAATTTGTGGAGGCGTGCGTGTTAGTCGTACTCACCTCAAGGGCTGAACCCACGATTTGAGTGTGATGGTGGGAGACACCTCCTCATATCTCAGAGGCGATGACACATCGAAACTTGTCACTCCCTCGGAGGCGTGCTGGGTCGAGACACACAAACAGTCAAAAAAACCCGAGAAAAACGACACCGTCCGGCTCGCGGCAATCTTTCTGCACTTCTTACGATGTGCAGAGGAGAAGGGGAAGTGTGGAGCCCGTGAAACGAGATGCTGTAGTCCACCGTGACGTCCCCCAGGCTCGCCCACCAGCGTGCGATGCAGAACTCTACGACTCTTCCAGACTGGCGAGGAGACAAAAAACACAGACTCAGCATTTCCCCCCCCATTCTTAATCAAATCACAACATTTTGCAGCTTATTTTCAATTTTGACAGAATACACCACAGAAGTAAAAACAACAACAAGCTTAAGGTAATGATCCTGGAGCGTTTACATTCTAACTGAGTGGAAAATCAAATGAATTGATATAAGAAAGAATCAAAAATGTACCAGAACAGGGAAAGCCTCAGTTAGGGATCCTCTTTCTAGCAGCGAGGAGAACTTGTAGAACTCGTTAGCTCTGTAGGCCTTCTGCCTAACCAGGTGCACCGCGTGGAGAACAAACTTTGAGGACACGTCGCCCGAATGGGAGGTGAGAGTGATCTCTGCAGGAAGGAGAGAGACGGGTGAAAACCAGGACAACGCAAAGAGACCTTGGAGATGATGACACTGCAGTTGACATCAACACAAACACTTACCTGCCCAAGAGGCTCCCTGAGGAACGGTGATGAAGTGACGTCTGATCTGTCCCGGCCTGAAGTGCACGTCTGTGAAACACAGCTCCTGATTGCGGCTATCTGTTACTCTACCAGGAGGAGGAGAGACAACTGTCAGATGCACAGACAGAGTTTTCCTTGTGCCGAATTGTGCTTCAGCAGGAGAACTTACTTGGCAGGGACGATAACTGTGATTGGGACTCTGAACAGTGGACCACAAGTGGGTGCTGCTGTATCATACCCACACACCTGAGAGAAAGAAAAGTGAGCGTTACAGGCACGCAGACAAAAATATCTCCACCTTCTCTATGCGTCATCCTTACTTCTGTGTAGTGCACTCCTTCTCTCAGCCCCATAGGATCAATGCGGACATTGACATGACGGCACTGGTTCATCAGCTCCAAATGAGAGGGACACTGAACCCAGGGGGCGGCGCACGTGAGCGCCAAGTGGAGCTGCAGAGAGATTCGCTCCGAGTTTCCTGTGGTAGATAAAGAAGACAGACTCTGAGAAATAACATTCAAATAAAAGCAAAAGCAAGCCGCACACTTGGGAGGAGTTTCACGATGAAGTACCCGTGTTCTCCGGGAAGATGGGTTCGATTCCGACTCCGTGGTCTGAGGGTGAAAGAACCTGGGACGGGTCCCTGAGGTAGATGCCCCTCTGTGTTCCCACAGTCACTGAGAAGCCGAGTTGGCTTGTGGGCAAAGAGGCGTGCTGAGTGAGGTAGTCTAAAGCCCGGTCCACCTGAGAGAAAAGGATCACAATAACAGGCAAAAGGTTAAAAGCAAAAGCTGATATTACAACACATCAAGAAAAGAAAATTCTCAAATTTGATATATTTGGACAGAAGAACGAGTGATCACCTGGATTATTCCATGACCTTGCGCAAACACCTCGATGTCATCAACCTTCAGTGCTGTGTTTTCTAGCGCTCTCCTCACAGCTGGAACAGTGGGCTGGATCCCACTTTGTTTCAGTCCTGCAGAACACAGAAAAACACACACAGAGGCCTTGAATGCATATTCACAGACACTTCCATCCATCTTACATCTTCCCTCATTCCAACATAGAACTGCAACTTCTACTAGAGCACTCAGCTGAAGGAAAATCAGCAATCACAGATAATTTCTACATATATTCCTATCTTTTCATCTTTGATGAATTAGATGTTCTGTCCTTCCTTTTGAAGACAAGTGAGAGTGTGTGCTCTCAATCTTCCATGACTGCTTGCTAGCTGACGGGCAAATTATTATATGGCATTCAGAGCGCTAATGAAGTGGAAAATAAACACGTTAAGTGAGCCTTGCAACTGGCAAGAATATTAACAAAAACTAGATACTAGTCTCATTTACTGAGCCACTTGTTCAGTGTTATTCACTGCAGGTCAAGTCAGCTCATATCAAAAGGAGCTCTTTAAGGATAACAAGTATCATTCATGCTGGTTTAAATGAACAGTCAATGATACAAAACCTACCAGAGAGTACTAATGCGATGCCTCCGCAGGCATTGGGGGATGACATGGAGGTGCCGTTCATCAGCTGGGTCCCACGAAGGGTCCAGTTGGGTACAGATGCGATGGCACCGCCGGGGGCACTGATGCTGACCCCCAGGGCTCCGTCAGTACTGGGGCCCCTCGACGACCACGTGTACTGATTCGGAGGCAGCTTCTCCCTGAGGGAGTATTCTGCCACCATCATGTCTGGAGTCACGTAAGCGCCAACCCCTAAAGAGAGGGAAAAAATTGTGTGATGCATTAAAACAGTATCGACAAAGACTCACTTGTCCTCGTATAGAAAAACACAACTTGTGAATATTTGCTGATGACGTCTGAATTGAAATTCACACAAGACCCATCCTGTTACCACACTGGATAATAATCAACAGATGCTCTTGAAGTAGAAATCCATTTCCCTGCACTTGACTGGGGACGTTCACACTGAGCGTACCTATGACACTGCTGGTGGTTCCTCCTGGGCAGCCGACCGTGGAGAGGCAGGGGCCATTGTTCCCTGCGCTCGAAACGAAAATCACATTGTGCTTCTGCACAGCTTCTGTGATCACATCGCATATCCTCCTACAAGACACAATCGATAGCAATATTTAGCAGCAGCGTGGAACGAGGTGGAAGAAAAGCATCATATCTAAAAAGAAAACGACTAAAAAAACACCACCCCACACACTACTTACCCTGAATTTGGCCAGTGGGTGGCTTCTCCATAGCTGTAGTTGACCAGGTCACACTTGTAGTTGATGACCTCGATCATCTTCAAGAAAAAGACAGAGATGATTGTAATGGAATTCTTTCTTGGCATGATCAATAATCAGGTGTCAAGTTAGGTTTCCTCTTTTTCCAGAGGTGATAAATATATGAAAGCCAATACCGCTCGGATGAGTCCTGTGCCTGTTTCCATGGTGCTGAGGCGCGTGTCTCCAATCTTCAGAGCCAGAACTTGGGCACCGGGGGCCACGCCATTTCGTTCGGGTTCATCTGGGAAGTAACCTGCTGCTATGCTCGCCACGTGTGTCCCATGAGCCCCTTGGAAAAAGTGAACAAGGACATCAAACCCAAGAAAATCTCCGCAGACATCTACACATCTCGGAGATTCAATGGCAAAATACAATTGCTGTTTATTTGGCCGAATTTACGTTTACAGACTTAGGAAAACAAAGTCTGTTATCAAACAAAGAAGTACTTTCTGCCTTGTGGAATCAATAAGTAAGTTGATGACTGTTCATCTCTTGGTGATGGTACTTTAATGGACCCTTTCCACAGTGTCCCCTTACAAATACCTGTTCTGTGGGATGAGCTCCAGCTCGCTCCTATACCAGACTGAACAAAGGGAGAAGAGGGGGGAGGGCTGACGGATTGAGTTTGTCGTTTGAAACCACTCACCTCCACTGGTGACAATGCAGAGTGTGTTCCCTTCATCGTAAATATTCACAGAGTAGTTCAGCATCTCGGCGTTCCCTAACGAGGCATACTCTTGCGTCTCTCTGTAGGAGCTAAGCACAGTGCACTGGGACAACTCTCCACACTCTGAAGTATCAACTACAGCCCTGGAAAGAACAAACAGCAACAGACAGAGCGAGTGATAAATATAGTATTGGCAAATCGAAGCAGACTGTGAGGTGCAAGGGTGAAAGAAATCATGCATAAGGAGGCTATAAAGAGACTTTGGCTTACTTCCATGTGATGCCATCATGCCAAAGCACGCAGTCATACACAGGACCAGGATCGCTGTACTTCTTTTCTAGTGATGCCAGAAGCTCTGACTGACTCTGAAGCTCTTCTTTCTGCAACTTCTCAACCTGGAAAGGAAAAAGAAACAGCGGGGCTGTTGTTTTTCGAAAAGCAGACGTTGCTGGAAGCAGTGGCGAGTGACAAGCTGCCGTCACGGCTCTGACCTGTGAGGGTGACGGATGAGCAAGGTCAAACTCTTCTGTTTTGCGGCTGACCTCCGCTAGTGCAGCTCTGTGTGGCGGGTCCCACACCTTTTCCTTTCGCTCTTTCTGGTTGACAGAGAGGGCGGAATGGAAACCGGAGCTCAAAATCATGAAGGATGACGATACATTTCATTTCACATCACTGGATTTTGATACTGTGCACGCTTTTTTCCCCCCCTCGTTTGAATAGTCTGAAATTATTGTGTAGTTTAGTATTGCTGCGGACAATAGCACATCCAATTACGTTGCCGCCAAACATCACATCATTTTTCTGTCTATTCAATGCATTTGCACTTTGCTGTAAACTAACATTTACTTCAAGTCCCATTTCTAATTGACTTAGTCGTAATGTATGCCTCACCATGTTCAATGAACAGTTACAGTGGTACAAAAAGTTAGACAAGCCTCGTAAAGTAATCCTGTCCCATCTTCCTACCTGTATCCTTTCTTTGAGAGCCTTAGGGAAGAACTCGTAGCCATTTTTAACTCCGATTCGATACTTCCCTGATGGATTGACCCAGGCAGGAGGGATCTGGAGGACATAAAAAGACACAGCGAGAGACAGAACACATTACCATAAAACGACTTTGGATGTAGGACAATACCTGTAATGGGCTATTCCCTGTGTGACAGCTGTTAATTACTTGATTCATATTAGTCTTGTAAGCAAAAGCCGTTTGCCGACCTTGAGTGTTCGACCTGAGAGGCCGGCGATTGTGCCATCTTTAGGCTCTGCGACTGTGGTCATGTTCACGTCACCGCTACCCGTCGTGTCGATGATGTCAACAATCTTTGGCTTTCCCTCTGTTGTGACCTGAATGGGAGGCAATCAAAATAAGCAAAACAACAACGACGACTCAAGTGTTTTGTTAGTACAGTGATAGAAACAGGATACACTGATAACTTAGTGAGGGTTCTGCATGCTGCTAAATAGAGTTTGACCATATGTATGCCAATTTGTCAATGGTGACAGTAAATCTCCTCATACATTACCTTCCTGGTTTTGTAGGTTGAATAAGTCAAGAATGAAACTTCCATGATCTTGCCAGGTTGTTTCGCTTTTCAAAGATTTGTGTTGACAATTTCACACAAAACTGATGAAACTCGGAGTAAAAATATATGTCTGTACATGTTGACAGCACTGACAAAACCTTGCAGCTGCAGAGGTCCTGATTTGGTTACGCCTTTGCATACATTGTCGCTTCGACTCTAACAGGTGCAAAGTGCTTAGTCACTGTATCAAAGACTGTGCACTCCAAAGTTAAGACAGAGTGACCGGAGCCATCACTTTACGCATGTTGTTTTAATTCTTCATTCTTTTTGCATGAATCTCTCTTAATGTCAGTCTTGTTAACCTTTTTGTTACCTAATAAAAAAAAAATAGGTATCTGTGACACCTGAGGTAAAAGGTTATTCTCTGCAGACCCACTGAACTCCCTTGTTTATGATTTGTCTTCCCTGTCACTCCCCTTTCCCCCCCTTCAAACCATAATCTGTAGAAACACTTTGTCTCATTTGAACCAGCTGCATCAAGTGACTCTCTTTTTTTTAAAAATGACATTTTATTATTCAACTTTGCCATTTCAAGAACTGTTAAATGTTGAGGTTTTGCACCACAACAGCACAGGTCTTGAGATAAATTGGCCCGAGTGTGTTGGAATAAATAAATAAATAATGATATTACTTTCGTGACCTGTCAGTTGCAATTTGTGTGATGCAAGAACATCCAGTGCCTCCAAACAGCAGCGTCGCCCCCCCTTACATATGAATTTGTTTACTTGAATGAAGCAGTCAGACTCGGTCTCTGCCCTTTAACGCATGACCAATGTACGGCTGGCGGCATAAAAATAAATGCCGCGGCTTAATTTAGCATGAATGCAATGAACCTGCGAAGAAGCACATCTGAATATAAGTCGGAATGTTCTTGTTAACCGCTCTCGTCTTGGAACGCTCCGTCAACTTAGTCAACTCCAGTGTGACTTGGCAGTTGCAGTGTCTTTCCGCCCCCATTCACTCATAAATCCAAATACACGTTGTTTTCGTGTCGCTGGGGCTCAACTTGTGGCAACACAAAATGCTTCTTTGAATCAAACTAACTGGACAAAGTGTAAACACTGAAGGAAGAGAACGAAAAACAAACCGACAAAAATCTGCCGTTATGATACAAGCTATCATATTAGCATGTGTGCTAAGTCATTTGCGAACATTTATTTTGTTAATTATCCAGAAGTCGAGCTTGGAATCATAGTCTAACGGCAACACATATCACGTATTTAAAGCTACTCCGTGTTGCTTTGGTTGTCATAACAGCTACATAGCAAAATATCGTAGCTTTTATACGTTTAGATGGACGCTAGCATGCTAGCTAGCTGCTAGTTGGGTGACAGTACTGAGGCGACTCAAGGCCTTTCAAGCTTCGTCGACTTCAACTGACTGTACCGCGGATTACACGAGGCAGCCGGTTAAATTTACCTGCATGCCGGGGGCCCCGGGATCCACGCCGGTGTCGAGGATGGCGATGAGCACTCCTCGGCCATCGTACTCGGGGAACCTGGTGAGGTAAGAGGCAGCGCCGGTTTCTTTCTTGGGTAGCAGCCCGTGGAAGGGGAACGGTTCTTCGGTGGAGTGAGCAGCCATGATCCAAAAAGAGCGACAATGAAAACAAAGCAGCGAAATGGGGAAGAGAGCAACACGGTGGGAGAGACGAGGAAGAGCGCTGGTTAAAGGGCCAGTGCGTGCGCTCCTCCGCACAGATACATCACCCTGCAACCCGCTCTCATCCGGGCTTTATTTGTTTCGCTACTTTTTTTATTCGGTCATTGTGGCATCAAATTAACACGATTTTAGGTCCCAAAAAATACTGCATTATCCCCTGCAGATTTTACCTGGTCATTTTTTACACGCGTAGTTTCTTGTTTGGGGTCAGGTATGCAGATAACTGAGTGAAATATCAATAATTTACTCTGTAACACTCTGTGATCACAACTATTTATGAAATTGACATACTTTTCCTGCATTTAAAATTCATTAATTCGTTAAATTCCACCTGTAACATGCTTTTCCATCACATCAGCAGTCCCTCAAGTGCTTTACACATGAGGTGATATGGTACACTCCTTCAAATGCACAATTGCTTGCCAGTGGAAGCGGTTGCCTGGTCACGCACAACACTCCAAACAGTTTAAAGATTAGTCCCTTGTTCAAGGACACCTCAACAGTGAGATTGGTAATCCAACTCCCGTCCTTTGGATTGAGGTCCAAACTCCTCCATGAGCTTGGACACAGTTGCCCTTAAACACATTAAAGACAACTGGGCATTTTTAAAGGGTTCAAAATGCATTATTCCACTGTTTGGATTGGAAACAGCTGTTGATTTGTCCAGGATTTGGCCTGAGAGCAGACCATCAAAGAAAATAGCCTATTTGTTGATAGAAATTGCAGACAAAGTTCCACATAATTTCCTACAATTTGTCTTGCAAGTTCAAGTATTTTGTTGTGGATATGAGTCGTTGGTGATGAAATGCTGAAAATATTGAAATGTTAATGTAGATATCTGAAGTTGGGAACATTTTGTAAGCTTTCAGGGTGACTGCACCACAAATTGCTCTGTGTCGTACAAGAGTGTGAAGAAGTAATATTGCTTGAAATTTCTTGGTTCTGGCACCAGAAGTTTATCTGATAGTGAATCAAATCTGTCATTTCAAAATCCAGGTTCACTCCACATGAAGTGCTCACTGGGTGGTGCTATAATACCAGCAGTTGAAGTTACACGTTGCACTCTTGAATAGGTTCATTCATAGTTCCGCAGTGCTGTAGCTGCAATGAAAGTGCATGGTTACTCTCAATATAATGGGTACAGTTGATACAAATGTCATGTC
>JASSRZ010000001.1:17877183-17899349 GCA_032164315.1 Malacoctenus gilli
CACACACACTAGACTCTAGACTTGCAGTTGCACACACACTTGTGGTTGACCACAGGGCGTAGCCCCTTTAGCAGAACTGAACTAAACGCTTGTCATAAACATCTTTAAAACCTTATTTTCCTAGGTGAGGCATACAGTTACAGAAAACGTTTTTTTTTTTCTTCCTTGAAGTTTCACTCGCAAATGTGGCCCCTTAACTCTTGTCGTGCAGTTGTGGTTTTCTGCACTGGTTCAGTAGAAGTTTTGATTTTTACTTTTGTCCTGTATCAGCTGTTACTGCAGATATCGCTCAAAGTCCAGGCTTGCACTTTTTTCTTCAAGTTGCACTAACATGCAGCTGGCAGGATGTGGTTTACATAAAGGAATAAAGCTCTACTTTTTACGATTTTGTTCTCCTTTTTTTTCAATAAAAACGCGTCTGTGAGAAGTTATTCGAACCACAGGTCCGGGGTTCTTGTCTGTAGAAATAGGAAGAGTCCTGATGAAGAAACAGCTACAGTGCTGTTGAGCGTGTTACACACCCATTCACACACGTGTGCATTCAGTCGATGAGGGAGCCTTTATCACTACATATTTGTTCATCATATCTATAATAGCTCGCTGAACTTGCAGAAAAAATAAGCTCCCATTCGAAATGAATATCTAAAGTATCAAAAATAAGGTTCTCTTGTGAAGCTCTTGTGTTGTTTTGGGGTTTTTTTCTTCTCCTCATTCTGGGAAACATGATGGAAAGTGCTGAGGTGAGATGACACCTTTTGCTTTTCATTGAGAGGAGATCCTGAGCTGACCCTCAACTCAGCCCCTCTCCATTCCGGGAAGAAAAATAACCTCAACCGCCGTTTAAGTTTACAAACTTATTCCTTGAAGGGATTATTCATATGACTCCAGCTATCTTCACAGCCGTCAGATAATGTATCCAATTAGAGGGTGCAACTTTGCCCTCTGACTTGTGCTGAATTGGAGTGTGAGAAATATAAAACAGAAACACTAATGCGTAATTTGAAGAGCATCCCTGCATCATAGTGGAGGGAAGCTCAGTTTTGGTTACGTAAAGATCGACAGTGTTTGTCTTCTCCGTTTTCTTTACAAGGGTCTCTCAAACAGGAGCGCTGAGACATAGAGCCTAATTAGATTTAGAGCTGTTCTAAAGGAGTCACAGCTAATCCCACCACATTGGCCGGCAGCGGGAGCGCTGCAGCTAACTAAAGACACTGTCCAACTGTTCTTGAGCCCCACATCTCCGCTGGGCCGGGCTTCAGGGTTTGTAGAGCGTTTCAGACCATGAGTTGGGCTATTTTGAGAAATGTGGTCATGGTGATCTCAGAGGTGTGGCCCAATCGGCTCCAGTGTGGGCTGATGATGCGTCTTGCACCTGAATGGCCCTTCAATCCCGTCCAGACGACACTCCTGCTCCGCCGGCCAGGTTCAGTCTTCCATCTGTCAGCTTTGGCCCCAGATCAGAGTCAACAGGAAAACAGGGACCACTTAGTCTTTCCAGGCTATTGCTGGTTTGTTGCAACTGCCTTTGAGGAACTGTCACTGGCCATGAAAGTTTATGCCTCTGTTTTTTTGGTTTAAATTAGTGCACTCAGTGTGTCCTCAAGAAACCCTTAGAACACTCTGAAAGCTCACAATCGCAAAATATAAATTTAGATGAACTGCACACAGATTAGAAAACCAAAACCTGAGCTGAGTGAAGCACTCGGCTGAGTCAAAGAGTGGTGGTTAGAAAACCAGCCACTGCTGGTCTCCCTCCCCAGTGTGAACTCAGCCTCGAAACCCTCAACCGCCCCCTTGGCCTGACACTGGGACAGCTCACCGACAATCGACCTGTGCTTAAAGTCAACCAGGAATAGGATGGGTTAAATGCAGAGAAGAAATCTCCCTTCAAGGATTAGTGAAGCTTAGCTGTGACTGTGAAGTTCAAAATATTATTTCAACTGCATGAGGCTTTTCATCAGCACGATTGGATACAATTATGAGGGGAGTCACATAGTTCCAGTGTGATTTTTAAGTTCATTTTCTGGAGTAACAACAAAACAGAATATAAGACAGGACAATGTGTTGTGTATTTTTTTGTTGATTATGTGATGCAGGAAACAGTCACATGCCATCCAGTGGAGTTATTTGCTGTTCCATAGCCTCGTGCAAGGTTGTATAATGATTGATCCAAAATAAAGCATAAACACAACTGAGAGGACAAAACACAGTGTAGACACAGTGGAGTAGCGTGACTGAGCTTCACCAGCAGTTGTGAATCATGTTTTTTTAATCATTCAGCATTTTGAGTTAGCTATTGACAATTCAGAGTGCAACCATTCTTATAAAGCAGTGAGCAGAGTAGGTATGAGGAGCGACTAATGCCAAAGATCAGCAGAAGAGGAAGCATAGTGCCACGTCCGCTCTCTTCCCCCCTCAATGGTCCAGTGGAGCAAAAGTGCATATTTACAGTAAGAAGACCACGGAATAATACCTGCCAAACAGTACAGTGAATTAACAGGTGAATATTTCCCTAAGATGAATGCCCTGGGATAATATATGGATTATTAAAATGGCATAAATGCTTATACCAGTCCATTTTTACTGTGTATTATCTTGACCAAAGCCAAAATTGCGGGGGCTAAATTACCCTTGCTTGAAGGGAGTCTAGGGTTCAAGTCCAGGTGATAACATTATGGATCCAAGGCAAAAAAAAAGAAGAAAGGTATAGAGACAAAAATATGAAGCAACAGAAAAATTGCCCACAGTACAAGGTAAGGATTGAGTGTTCGTGTTATTTTGATTGTTTGCAAAGAATTGATTTCAAAGATTGAAAAGATTTAAAATACAAAAATTGGCATTTTTGCACACTTTTTCTGTGTTTTCGGCGGAAAACCTGAAAGCACAATTCACCTGCCTTGAGCCAGTCGTTCTGTCAAAATTGCAGCGGTAAATAGAAATCTCGGGCGAGCGCCGCCGCGGCTTCCCGGCACTCGTCTCTCTTCATACACGAGACGTTGGGCGGGGCTGCGCGGAGCCACACCCCCCTACTGGCGCTGCTGTTGCCGCTGCCGCTGCTGCAGGACCGAGGCTGAATCCGCTTGCTCGACCTGAAGCAGCCAGCAGCAGCAGCAGTGGTGGTGGTTGGGCCGGAGCATGATCGCCGTCCGGAGCGCATAGATGTGCAAAACCTCTGGAATATCCGCACGCTGGAGAGGCCAAAACCGACCACCGGGGAGGACTGTTCTCATTGAGTCGTCAGAAGGGAAAAGAGCCCCGGTGAAAGCATGGCGGTAGAAGAGGAAGGTCTCCGGGTTTTCCAGAGCGTTAAAATTAAAATAGGTAAGACGGAGGAGAGGAAAACGACAAATCCCTACCCCCAGTCTGAGCGCCTCACATTGGATGGCCCCATATTGACGGGCAGAGCAGGCGGCGAGGGGGCTGTGGACCGGAGGGACCCAGAGCCGTGTTGTTCTGCCTGTTATTGTAATTCAAATCACACGCTTCCCTGTGAGCGCTCAGACTGAAACCGCAAAAAAACCTGTAAAACTGCGAATGTACAAAAGAGGCAGGCGAGGAGGAGAAGAAGAAGAAGAAGAAGAAGAAGGGAGGAAAATAAGCGAGAAGCCTTGTTTTGAGGGGGACATTGTGGGAATTTGGCAGCTGGCGTTTGGATACCGCTCATGTGTGTTGGAGGTTTTTGCCCATGAAGACTGATCTGAACAGGCTGTGCGACAGAAAGGCTCCACAGCTGCAAATATCCAGATGTTGGGGGTTTTTTTCTTTCTCTCTCTCCCGCTTCTCAAATGTACATTTCAGATCAAACAAGCCTCTATTACACCTCAACTGCAGACAGGCATTCATGTTAGCGCAGCACCCCCCCCCCACCCCTGCTTCTCTTGCTGTCCTCCCCCCTTGCTAAAAAGCTTTATGCATGACTGTCTAGCTATTGATTGTTAGCCCAGATTTCTATTTATAGATATCTCGCTGGTCCCCGGTGGGTACCCCCTAGTTTGCAGGGAGGCATGTGGTGCATGCATGTCTTGTGAGCGGACTAAAGAGAAGGCTGTGGGCGCAGATTTCAATCCGATCGTTTGAGGGGAAGGTAATCGATTTATCGGCAAAATGAAATAACTTATCCAGTTGTAGAAATATTTCTTTTAAAAACAGCCTGCAGTAGTCGCATTAAAAGGTACACCTCTGGTGTTACCTGGACAATAAATGACAAGAAGATTTTAAGTAAAAGAAAAATGAAAGAAGCAAACACTCTTATCAGTGCTCATTGTTCCATTACTAATTAATATTAACGCTTCTTTCTCAATTAATTATTGATTCGATGTACATAAACGATCCTTGAGGTTTCACGGAGCCCAAGGGGGGAAGTCCCCAAGCCCATTATTTGACTGCTGAATCAAAGATTCTCATTTACTTCTTGAACAACAACAGAACCTGTAAATTGTCTGGCTTTGTTCAAGCATCTGTGGCTGTTTTCAAAGCCCTCCATTGAAATGAATACATTAGGGAGGTTTTGTGTGTAAACATTGTAGTGTGGAGCTTGGGGGAATAACTCTGCCTCCTGCCTGACCTGTTTGACAACATGTTTGCATTTTTTAGCAGTTTTATTCAAAACCATTGAGAGGAGATGGTAATTTCCCCGGGACGCGCTGTGATCTTGGGTCAACATGTGAGCTCTCTTGACTCCTTTTTTTTTCTTCTTCTTTTTGCTTACATCTGGCACCCGGTTCATCCCGACTGTGCTGCCCGGTTTGTTTTGACTCCAAACATGCGACAGAAGGGATGAGCAGAGCAACAAAAATGACAACAAACACACATCTGTGGGGTTGGCGTGGCGGTGCCAGCCAGCATTGGACAGTAGCTCTTCGCTCACCCTCCATGCGGCTGGCCAGATATACAAAGTTAGTTTAAGCTACTTACATGCTGTTAAAATTGGCCGCAGAGTCCCTGGACAACAGCCGAGGAGAGAGAGAGAGAGAGAGAGAGAAAAAGCACCCACCCTGAGTCGAGTTTATCAAATAGTCCAGCAGCAGCGAGATAATATGCTGGGACTCCGGGGAGAGTTGTAATATTTAAATCACAAAAGGCCTCATTGAGTTTGCTGCACTTTCTGAATGAATGTTCAGTCATCCAGCAGCTCTGAGTTCCTGTGAATGAAAAGTGGGTGACTCGAAGACCTCTGTGCGTCACAGATGTGTTTCCCAGATATAAACCTGCTTGGCCCGCAGGTTTTTCGCCACCGCACGAGCTCATAAAAACACAGAAAGAGAGCGCGATCTAACTCTTAGAATGACATTAAAGTGCTCCTGAAGTACCCCAAGTCGGTGCTTGAAAAGAGGGCTGCTGTCAGTGGTGTTGACTACAGTATTTGGTAGCTTATTCAGTTTTATAATTATAATTTAGTTTAAATCCTGTAAAAACAATGATAGGCCATAGGAATAAGCAAAATTGTTAAATATAGCTCTGTCAGCCCTAAAATTATTATTAAATCATTATGATTGCTCACTTTTTTTTGGTTTATCTTATCTTCATTCAGAGACTTTAAAGTTCTGATTGCAGTTTGGACAAAAGGACAAATGTTGTCCTCCATAGATGGACATTGTTTACTGGTGTTTACCTAAGCAGTTGATGTGGCTGTCAAAAAAAATCAAAGGATAAAATAATGTCTGTGACTTTTTCATGTAGGAACTCCAAAGTGTAAGTATTGCAGTACAGTAAAAGTAGTTCACGTTTGTACTGGCTTGTATGTGTCTCCCGACTTAAGTCTGCCCGCAGAAGGCCGCTGCGTTGCTTCTAAAAAGGATTTATCAACATGTCCCGACTTATTATTTACAGGGTCTGGACGCTCATGAACGACCTTTATGTTGTCGTCACTTCCAATCCCAGACTTGAGTTTTCATCACTTTCTGTAATGTCACGCGGTGACGGCAGTGGAGTTTACACCGTGTTGTTCCCTAGCAGCGCTCACAGCTGCCGTCGGCGCGATCCCCTTGGCGCTCTGCTCCCAGTGATGTCTATGTAATGCTTGCATCACATTGTTTTCATCAAAGTCTCGTCCTTTGGCATGAGACTGCGGTCGTGCTGATGACTCAGAGCTGAGGATCCGCCACATACTTGGAGGCGAGGAAAGGAGGGGAGGGAGCAAGAGGCAGAGTGAGAGAGGACTTGTTGTTGCTGCCCTCCGCCAGGTGATGACTCCTCTCAGTTTCCTGGAGAAACACGCGAAGATCGGAAACCGAACGGGGGGCTACTGGGCCGGAGTCCGCACTGTCTGGGGAACGCAGGAAACCGGAAACTACCCCCAATTCACTTCCTGATTGGCTGGAATAGACTACAAAAGAAATGTTTTTTCCTGCATGGCAACAAGCTAATACAGAGCAGATGTAGTGAGACGTCGAGCGGGGGGACAGGGGTTGTGTCTCACGCGCAGGAGTGGGCTGCGCTTCGTCTGTCGGCGGCTGCGCCTCCGTCGGCGCTCGGTGAGACGGGAACTCTCAGTGGCACAGCTGGAGACGGGACTGTGGCGCTAATTAACAACAACAACATATGTGCGTTTGACTTCACGTGTGGCAAACACTGCCAAACGCACGATACAGCGTCCCCTCGCAAATCACCGCGTCCCTCATTAAAGAAACGCGGAAAATCGCATATCCTCGCCAGGTTAAACCCAGCTGACAGCAGGTCAGTGATTACAGGCCTAAATTCACTGAATTTTAAAGGCACCCGGCGTGGTTTTTTAATCACAGGAAGCGAAACGGTGCAACATTTTGATAAGACGCCCTTGTTTGCTTTACCCACCACGCGTACCTGCAGGCTATGAGTCTCACATGAATAGTTAAAGACCAAACAAACAGCAAACAAGATAAATCGCGTATTTGCTCATTGCTCTTTCGAATAAGAAAGAAAACGGCGTTGCTAGTTGGACTTTGCAAACGTGGAGGTCCGGCTCTGCAGGGATCGGAAAGGTTGTGGCAACAGACGCCCTGGTCAGAAAAGGAGATATTTAGAAGCAAACTGGAAACAGTGAGCGAGTGCAGTGACTGACCGTTTTTCTGCTGCTTTCTGGGCAGCGGCTGTTTACCCTCTTTTGCGTTCATACGGTCAGTTTCAGGTTTGAACACTTTGTATATTTCTGTAAAGATTAAGCTCTTAAGGATGTGACTTTTCTGATCCGTCAAACGTCCCGTTTTTGTTCACCAGCTGTTTCAGACTCTTTCAGTCGAGCCACCATCACTTTTTTGACAGCTGTGAAACCGAACTAAAAGGGAAAAAAAAGAGTTTGTGGCTTGCGAAACTCATCAGCTATCGTTTGATAATCGAAAAAAAACCCCTCCACAATCAGTCGAGAAACTATGAAATGACTGTTTGAGTTGAGCTCAGCGAGAACTGCGACGCTCATTGTGGGGATATTGAATGTTGCAGCCTGCGTAAGTCCTTTGGTACCGACTGTAAATATGAACAGAAAGTGACTGCAGCAGCTTTGAGTCTATTTACGGTGGGGGGAAAAAAGAGGAAACTGCATGTGCAGAGGTTAAAGGAAGTGTATTTATTTCTTCGTATGGAAATCGACCACGTCTGTAGAACAATGGCATGGACCAGTTTGTTTTTGTCCGTACTTCTGCATGCGTTTGACTTCGCTGCGGCGGTATTGTCCCTTTATATTTACGCGCTGCCGTTTTATCCCATGCATGAGATTAGATGTTTCCATTCGGAGCCCGATTCTCTTGTGGTGTGGCCAAGAATAAATCGTCAGGTTGGCATCACTCCGCCATACTTTTTTTTTTTTTTTCCCTCATAAGCTGCTCGACCTTAACTGTTTTTATAGGCTTTACAGTGTTAGCTCAGCGCCGTGTTGTTACTATTTATTGGCGTTGGAACAATACAGGCGTAATTTTAGACCTCATGTAAATAGTGTTTGACTGGGGAAGGAGCGCGGTGGTAGAAACACTAGAATGCTCATTGTGTCGAGTAGTTAAAGACGTGTTGGAGGTCCAGGAAACGCGAGTGGGCGGCTGAATACAGGCGGCTCGGGATGGATGACTCGAGCCGGGGGCGAGTCTGGGAGGGGGGGGGGTGGTGGGGGGAGTCAGATTGGAGTGACAGAGGCCCCCCCGTCCTTCTCTTGACAGCTGGCCAACAGAGGTTCCCGGACTTCCTCCTGTCCAGACTGAGTAGCAGACGCGAGGTGACGTGTGTGGAGGGGCTTCTGTTCGACTTAACGCGCAAAGGGGGCTCGAGATCTGAGTCGGTTTGTGTGGAGGAGAAACTTCCAGTGGAAGCGGGCGTTACATCACGTCCGTATAGATGTTTACATATACTCGGCTCTCCATTTTGTCCCAGAAGGTGAGCTCTCTTGGAAGCCGTTTGCTATAAACACGCGTGTTGACTGTTGAGACGCGGGCCGCGTTTCGGTCCGGGCAGCTCCAGGCTGGTGGAATAATCCAGGTGGGTCGCGGGCGACTCCTCCTGCGCTCAGTGCCGGGAAACAGCGCGGGAGGTGTTGCCCCCGGCCCAGCATGCAGGGTCAGCAGGGGTAAATAAAGGTCCGGAGAGCTCGCCCGGCGTGCCGCTCCTCCGGCGTGTCCTTCAGATGCCCCCGTGGGTGAAGTCGACTGGGATGACCTCTAACTGCTAACAATGACATAAGCAAGAAAACATTCGCCACGCTGTGTCGGCGGGCGGGAAGAGAAGCTGGAGTTACAGTACATTAGAAGTGGTTCGCTGTGTTGTTTCTACGTCAGGATAAAAGGATGAATGAATACGGAAGAAAGTCTGAACTCTGTCTTGTTTTTTTCCATGTGTAAAGTTTACCAACCTTGGGTCCGTGGCCCTTGGGGCGGTGGTGGTGGAAGCTTTGCCCGCTCTGAGGCTGTCAAAATTACAAAACGCATAGTTGAAAGAAAACCTTGAGGGAAAAAAATGTTCCAAACGTAGTACACTGTCACGTTCTCATCCTGGAGGCGCCGGCTGTGACGTGTCGGCGAAAGTATTTGTTTCCAATGTCGTTTGGCTTCACTGCAATGTTCTGGCAAATCACACAGGTTGATTTAATCAGGTTTTGCAACAGCTCCCCCCCCCCCCCCTCCTCTGGCAACACCAGCAATGTCAGCTTGCCACATTCAGGGACTTACCCACAACACACTCTCCCTTTCCTGTGTGCGCAATGATATCTCGTATCTTCTCACTATTGTGTGTTGCAGGTCACTTTTGTGAACAGGAAAAGAAATGAGGGAACTATACTTTTCACAGCCTTCTATTTTTTTTGTTTTTCAAATCCAAATGCAAATTATCCTTTGAGTTGTGGGGATCGTTAAAAAGCCCTGGAGGAAGTGTTGAGGTTCAACTGCGTCCCGACCAGGAGCGAGAGTTCATATTAAGGCCTGAAACTGGATCGCCATTCAGCCCCCTTTTTTTTTTTTCTTCCGACAGCGCTCCGCTATCACGCCACACCGCTGCCAGAGCGTCCCACCACATCCTGAACGAACACGCCGGGCTTGTGTGGCTGACGCGAGGCAACTTCATGCGGAAAGCTCGCAACGCAATCTAATCTGGCTGCTCACAAAGGACGTGTGTTTGTGTGCATGTTTCTTTGTGTGTTTTCGTTTCGCCCGAGTTTTCCATTGAGACGAACAAACTGGCGTGAACATTAGCTCTGACGCGCAGAGAGCCAGTTAGATCAGTAACCCAACGCCGGTTTATCACAGAGTTGGCTGTGTGCGGCCCCAGCAAGTCTTCAAACATAAACTCCTCTTTTTTTTTTTTAACTTTCCACGCTGCTCCCGCCACACGACTGTTGTGCTTATGTGGAAACTTCGGCATTGAACAGCTCAGCTGGTTTTTACCGTGGGGATTGTTCATCATGGAGGACAGTTTGGGACGAGCAGCGCCGCGTGGAAAGGGGTGGGCCGGGATGCTGCCCCTGTTGCCGTGGCAGCCGGCTATCGAATTGAATGCTAAAATGAAGACAGGGGACTTTATTGAGTTGCTCGGGGAAACGTTTTTTCTCGGAATTCGACCAATTGTGGTTAAACGATCAAGACAAAAGACGAAGAGGGTGTTGAGGAAGAAAAATAATAATACTTTTTTTCTACAAATCATCATATTGAAGAAAAATACCGAAAAAAATTACAGTATCTATCGATAATAACACGCAAAAAGCTTGATTTTACAGTGATGAGCTGGCAACCTGGTCCCAGCAAGAATTAGATGGACATTCAGGCATGAACCCTCCGTGGTGGTTTTTTGAAAAAGGTTTTTAGGTCACTGATTATGGTTTCAGTGTTGATCAGGGTCAAAGTGGCGAATGTGGTTCACCGGTGATGATGTGGCACTTTTGTCGCGGCTCGCGATCGGCGGCGTCAGCCTCTCACCTTAACTTAAGTGATGTTTTTTTTTTTTCTTTTTGGACTTTTTTTTCATCTCAGGATCAATTTTAGGCAGCGTGGTCATTTTAATTGTCATTAAAAGTTGTTGTTCCTGTTTTTTTTCCCCAATGTCTGTGGTTTAGCTGCTGGGGTTTGTCAGCTATGTGTTGAATTGGGATGTTTGACGGACTCGCGATAAGACGGTGTGCCGTTTATTTTGAGGAAAATTTTCACACCGCGCACGTGCGCCGAGGCTTTTTTTTTTTTTGGATTACAAGCGCTTATTTTCTTCTTCTCATGTGAATGAGGCTTTTTGGGCGCCTGGCCGTCACGTGATCTTTAATTCGGAGTGCGGCCAACACGCCAAAATTTCAGCACTGATTTGGAATTAGAAAGACGCGGTTGTCTGCACGGCGTCTGGGTCAAACAATAGTGGTGCGGCACCATTGGAAGTGTTGCTTCTACGCCGTCCGGCGAAGCATCTCGGTTACAACTTCTTCCACTGTTTTTAGAACCATCCCTGACAAGAGCTCTCAAGTTGTGAAAGTGGAAAGCTACAGATCTGATTGATCTTTTACACTTCCTGTCGGAAATAAGTGTAAAATTTGGTTTGAAATTGAAAGGTTTCAACGCTCATTTCAGCGACAAATACATGAAAGTAGGATTTAAGTCACAAAGGGTGCATGCGTGTGTGGGTGTGTGTGTGTGTGGGCGGATGGTTCTTATGTTTCGGGCGTTTTCATCTAGTTTTGTTTCGGTTCTTGTTTTCACTCCTGGAAACATCAAATAAGCCGAGCGTGTACAGTGGCATGAGATAAATGAGTTTCGCTGTCTCTTTCCATTCTCACGAGGTCCCTCCCTCCCTCCGCCGTCCACGCTCGCTCACTCTCAGGGGTAACTGGGTTGTTCGCTGCTTTTAAACCTCATCTTGGATCCAGTTGAAATTCCTTTCTCCTCATCTCATTTCCTGTTGTAGCTTTTCTCCAAAGCTAACCACTCTCCACTTTTCTATCTGGCTGACTTCTCTCTCTCTCTCTCTCTCTCTCTCTCTCTCTCTCTCTCTCTCTCTCTTTCGCCTAGATTCAGTACACTGCTTGTATTTTTCTCAGTAACAGCCACCCCCTCACACACACACACACACACGCACACACGCCTTTTCTTGAAGCCGTGTTTCCCAGGCCTGCTCGTTTCAGCGCACAGCGGCAGAAAGCATTCACGCCTTGTGTATCCCGAATGTGTTCATGTCAGGGAGGATCAGAATAACGAGTCTAGCGGCCCGTCTGTAACTGTACACGCAAGTGTGGCCGACTGAGACGAGTCAACTGGGGGGGGGGGGGGGGCAAAGCGGCACGTTCACCACGTCCATTGCTTCGCTTCAATCGCTCCGCTTCCTCGTTTTCTTCTGTTGTTTTGACTCCATTTTTTTCTTCATTTTCCCCCACGCGGATGAGGCTTTTTCCTATCTTGAAGTGTCGATTCACTTGAATTGGGTTCTGTGTCGGGTTGTTCCCGCCATCATTAAAGCTTTGTAATCTGCTCAACACCCCCATGTTTTGCATACACACAGACACACGTGCCAACTGTGTGTCTTTGCTTGTTTTGCTCAAATACTGGGGCAAGCATTTCTCCAGGGGGGCAGCCACGTTTGATGAAAAGGAAACGTTGCGTCTTGTTGTTGTTGTTGGTTTTTTGGCACTTTCTGTTTGTTTGGAGTCTTGAGGAGCGAAAACTTTCAGCTCTGATGAAGGTGAAAGAAGGAGAGATGAAAAAGAGGAAGCGACGACGAGAATTGCAGTAAAAGTGAAATTAGGTTAAAGTTTATCATGCAAGCGAGAAAAACCGAAGCTGCTAAGCAGGATGAGTCGAACGCAGATCAAAAGCCAATAAGTAGGCTTCGGTCCAAGAGTGAGGAAGGATAAAAGAAAAGCGAATGATGGGCAGGCTGAGACGGACGATTACACACCGGATTTATTATAAAGTCTTTAATCTAACGTGTGGAATCGCAGGTTGCTGGAGAGGCTCGTCTTTTTCTTCCCACTCGCGTCACATCAAACATACACGCCGAAATGTGTGAAGCCAGAACTTTCAGCGTGAAAATGACGGACTGACTCCGCCGACTGCGTCTTATCAACGAACCACGAACTATACGCGCTTCTATCGCTTCGTTTGCCGCAGAACAGGAAGCTGCAGGATGTCACAAGAACTTGTAATTTTGCACCTTTTGGTGGCTCCTGACGACGGCTCACGCATGTGAATCCTCTTTTTTTCAAACGTTTCACCATGGCAGATGTGCACACTTGAATGTATGTGTTTCAGTTCAGCGGAGTGGAAAAAAATAGGGCAAGTCCTCAACAAAAAATTGTGTATTTCCTGTTGAAGCGTAAAAGAGACGTCGATAAAAAAAAAGTCATTAAACTGTGAATAATTCCGTACTTATTAAACTTACATTACAGCTTAAAGTAATTGCTTTAATAAGCCATTTGAATGTCCTCAGCCTTTCTTTATATGAGAAGCTTTAGGAGTCCTGCAGTTCTCTCCAAGCTTCATCCAAACACACTGAATGATACGTTCACATGCAGTTCTGGTAACTTTTCCGCATGACGCATTTTGTTTTGTTTTGTTGACTCAAAATGCCTGATGCAAAGCCCTTGAACATCGACTTCAAACATTTTGCGCCTTATTGGCGTTTTGCAGCGGGCAGAGGTGGGTGGGAGAAAAGACACACGAGTGCTGGCCGTTCCAAACTTGCTGGCGTTGGCTACGGGGACATTCGGGTGTCAGTTTACACTGTGGGCAGATGTGCGATCGGTGCAGCTGCGTGGAGGCCCGAGCGAACCGGCAAACCTCCCTCCAGATTTGACGGACTTCATATTTTCTGTCTTGAATTTAAAAAAAAACAAAAAAACTTGGACTTGAGGTTGGTGAGTTATTTTTAAGCCATTTCCGATGAATCCCTGCTGCTAACTGGAAGTCACATGCAACATATTATGGGTTGTTTTTTTTTTGCTTCTGATCTCAATACCTTCAAACCCTGGTAACGGTGCTCAAAAACATCTGCATGAAAGCTTTGGATGCTGAAGCTTCATGAACAAATACAGTTGTATTTTTTACCGGGACTCCAGATTTTGAGGGGTTTTTTTCTACTGATGTGTCCCCCGACTGTTGAGCTGGTCGAGAAACGTCAACACGTGCCTCTGTTTGTCAAACGATTGAAGTGCCTTCTTGGTATTTGCTTTGGTTTCAGCAAGATGAACCGATGCTCGCGGTGATCATCTGTGTATCTCTAAAAACGTTCCAAGTCTCTGCAAGTCAAAAGCTTCACGCTGCACTGGAATGAACTGAAACCTCTGGCTGCTGGAAAAATACACTCACGTATCCGTGAAGGTTTGGAGAAAGGATTGCAGTAATTTAAAACAAACACGATCTGGAGTAAAACATGCACTAAACCTCTTGAACTGTCTTAGGAATGTGTATTCGACGAACCGAGTTGCCTCGAGAAGTGGATGTTGTACAAACCGGGAGGTAATATCCTTTTTTGTCGATGCGCTCTGCTCTCCAGTAGCTCTGATTCTGTTTTCGCGTCGTAAGTTGAGTCATTAAACACACACAGAGCTGAGAAAGCCGTGGTAATCCCATGATGTTTTGGTTACTAGGGCGGCCGGGATGGTGCAATCCAATCAAGGGACCTCGCGGGTCATGAATGAGTGCGGGAGGAAAAGAAAACGGAGATTGGAGGGGAATTTGGGAGTGCGACGTGAATGAGGGGGATTAGAGCGCTGAGATAAAATAGAAGAGGGGGGGGGGGGGGGGAACAACCCGGGAGGGGAAGAGGAGGCAGGAGGGAGATCTAGTAACAGCGGGATGTAAAAGGGATAAAGATGGAGATAAGGGGGAGTTACGTCATCTCCCATGGAAACACAGACAGAGCTGCGGCCCCTCGCGACCGCAGGTCGAAGCGGCGGAACGCGCGCCGCGTCGTGGCGCTCGGGTGTCCGCTCGATTTGTGAATGAATGTCCCGCTATCGCCGGATGATTCACACCAAGCGTGAATCAGGCTGCAGACCACCAGTCCTCACGTTTTGCTGCATTACGGACCCCCACAGAGAGCGCTACGTCACCTGTGTTCGTCTCAGCCACGCTGTGTATTTATCTCCTGTGCGGCGTGACGAAACACATGCATTTCTTGTTGGAAACAGGCTTATTGTCACCGCTGCAGCGCTGAACTTTGGTGTTCCACCGAGATTTGAGTCTTAACGACACGTTGCGAACGAGCTAATGAGCTTATAATCCCGTTATATGGTATTGTTGTCGCAGTGAAGCCGCATACATAAGTAATGCCATGAGAGGAGCACAACTCTTCAAAGCAAAGTGCGTTTAATTTGAAACGTCCGATTTCCCGGCACTCACAGCCCCAAAATTTCGCTCGCAGTCCCCCCTGGAGGGGCTCAGCTCCACGCTTTGAACCCCACTGGTGTAGCGCGCTGCATGTTAGTCAGTTTTAGCCACCACCGTTCAAACCAAAGTTTCTCTCTCACCTCAACAGCGAAAGCGGTAGCGACAGTAAACAAAGCACAGGCCGAGCGGGCGTGAGGATGTTTTATGTTTAGGAGCGGTCGCGGTTGGAGGAAGTGCAGAAATACAGGTGTGAGCGATGACAACAGAATCGATAATCGGGCGAATGTGTCGCAACGTTCATCACACGAACGAAACCCCGAGAGCCTCGGAGGGGGTTTTCACGCACAATCCGGCCAGGATCGAACCTCGCCTTGATTTCTGCCGCTGATCCGCACAACAATTCCATCGACGGCTCAGAGCGGTGATGCAAGGCCGAGCCGTGCGGTTTACAACCCATTACTCCCCTAATAAGAACCTCGTAAGATCCGTGGGAACGATTGTGCGCGCGTCCCTCCGAGATCTGCCGCAATGTTTGTGTGATTCGCCTCTGGAAAAAATAGTGCGATCCGCGTCTCCCTTGCAGTTCAGCCGGCTGCGGAGGAAAAAAAAAGCCAAAAGCAGTGTGTAAATAAACTGCCGCGTTTTATCCAAACAGTTTAATTGCATGCTGTGCTTTGTGAGTAATGCCATTACTCAAGCCTTTTCCACTGATTGCATGCAATGCACTTTCAATGCTGCGGCGCTAAGTTTGCTTTTAGTTGCATGACACCGGTTCAGTGATAAGACACAGTCCGCCCGGCCTCTTGAACACGTTTTTTTCGGAGCTGGATGAGCTGAACTGTGTCTCATTCACAGAATTCCTGAAAAGTTGAGCGTGTGTCGGAGGGGGCACGTGATTTATTAGCCACAAGGCACCCTTGCATTAGCTGGCAGAGTTGAGCTTTTACTAACTCTCACCCAGATTTCGGTGACCGACCTGAACGTGGAGATGCATGGAAACGGGTTATAATTCCTGCGATCTGGTGCGAGATATCTGGAATGGCTGTTTCACAACTGGTTATCCAGTTTCAGATGTTAACTCTTCCTCCTGACTCCTCTGTGGGTCAGCTGTTAGAGTCACTGAAGGCTGTGTGATGCCAAAGACGACTCTTGCGGCTATTGGAAACCTTTTTTTTTTTTTTTTTAAACAAGTTTATTTCAGGTTCATTTTCGGGGGTTATTGTACCTTTTCGGTGTCTTTTTTTTTTGTTTGTTTGTTTTTTTCAACCAGGAGGTCCCAAAGTGAAAGTGAGTTCAGAGAAAGAAATCCAAGGAGACACAAGGGGGATCAAACAAAGGCACTGCTGAAATGTACATGCCTTTAGAAAAAAAAACAACAACAACACAAAAAAACGTGCATGTGAGGAACCATTGTGTGAGAGAGAAAGTGACACTTTGGAAAACAGCATCACCCACCCAACCGCGCATGCTTTCGCTGTGAAGAAGTCACTCATTTAAAGCCAGAAATAACAGTGCGAGTAATGCGCGGCAGCATCAGGTTCCCATGCAGATAATGGAGCGTTACTGGAGCAGACACTGACACTGTTGGTTCACACATGTGTAACTATAGACTACAGAGTCCAGCAGCTCCCCTGGGGAGGACGAGAAACAGAATAAGGAAAGCGGGGCGGGGGGGGGGGACTGACTGTGGAGAACATATTGGTCCTGCGGGACTGGAGCACCACCTTTGTGGTTTGCGTTTTGCCTGTGTGAGTGTGTTCCTGTGTGTGCGCGCGCGCAAATCCTGGTGGGTGGTTGGGCCGCATTCCTGCGAAAGGGAGTGCTATCTGTCGCACATGTTCGATGAACTGATTGCACTTCAGGAAGTGTCCCACGCAGATTCTTTCATTCACAGATCTGCAAAAAAAAAAAACAAAACAGAAAAAAAACAAACCCGCAAACGCCGCGCTCCCGTCTGGCCGCCTTTTCGTTCGTGCGTCCACGTCCAGGACCGCAGCCTGATATTTGTTTGCGTCCCGAAGTCGTCACCGCGGCAGAGTTAAGCTCATTATTGGTGCTGTCGGATTTGGTGATGTAATGACAATGAAAGTGCGTGTTAAAGAGCGATACACCCTGACAGCAAAGCCCCCCCCCCCCGACTCGACTCGACCTCCCTTTTATATATTCGAAACTAAAACAGGTGTGAACTTACATAATGCTCTGTGTGCTTTCAGTGTTCTTAAATAAGTAATCACTTATAGCCTGTTTTCTTTTTTTTCCTTTTTTGCTGCGGCAGCACTTCTAAATAATACCTGCTCACTCGCTGCTTCCTGTTCTCCCTTCTTTCTTTGTGCAGGAGAAGCAAAAAACATCCCTCCGTACCCGGGGCCAAACAGGATGAGGGACTGCTACTGCACTGTTAACCTGGACCAAGAAGAGGTTTTCAGGACCAAGATAGTGGAGAAGTCACTGTGGTATGTCCCTGGACCCTCTGTTTGTTTGTTTTTTTTCTTCTCTCTATGCTATGTCTCACTTTACAAGAATGTCTCGCACGCAAAGGTTAAAGCCACTTTCTCATTGAAGAAAACGGGTGTTTGCAAAGCAGCAAAAATGCTCGGTTTCCCCAGCCAGTCTGAGCAGCGGTTGTGAGGTGAATTATGGAGAAAAACCAGTGGTCAGGAAGTCCTTTGAATCTTATTTGTCCTCACACTCCGTCACGTGTTGGAAAAAAAGTCACTGGCACAAACATTGATGACGTCGAAAACACAAAAGCTCTGCAGAAAAATGCGACAAATTTGTGGCAGTGGTGAGCGAGAAGTTTGAGAATCTGTGGTCCACAGAACAATAAGAGACGGAGGTGACGAGAGCAAAAAAACCACTGTTTGCCTCCACCCTCTTCAACACCGCTGTAAACTGTAGACCTCTTATCCTGAGCGTGGAAACACGCAGAAGGAAAAACAGGGAGTTTCTAACAAGCTGCCTCTGAACTGGTTCCAGTCGACCGCGAGAGGAAGGTGATAGCTATTTGAAAAAGGTTCGAATCGCTGTGGCTGTTGGAGCAGGAAGTTCATTTCGAAAGTGCGTTTTTTTCCGGGAGTGATGATGCCAATTTCTACTAGGCTGCTGATTTGTCAATGCCTTTTTATCCTTTGGGTGAAAAAGAAAGGTGCTTGTACATAATGCAGAGTCTGATTCCAGGTGAGCTGAGTTGATACATGTGGCAATAGATTGGTTTGCAGTCAGCTTCAGCTAATCCGGTTTCAGTCGGACTAAGCCGATGATTTAATTTCCTGAAGCTGTATGTACACTGACTGACTGTTACAGACTGTAAAAGAATACAGAATATAAGTAACAATCAAGCTGTTGATTGGTTTGTATAAAATCAGAGTGCATCTCTGAAGAGTGATACGAAAAAGGGGACAAAAACAGGAAACAACAAGTAAACTGTAAATCCTGGATGGAATTATGAGGCGGTTTATTAAGAGGTGGGAGTGTAAAATTAAGAGAGAGATAACTAGATCGTCTTTAAGAAGATAAAGGAATGACTCAAAATATTAAGATTACAAAAGCAAGGATGTTTGAAAACCTTGTGTGACTAATTCAAGACCCAAAGTTATGCAAATCATCAAAGGTTTTGTTTTTTTTATCACAGAATGACTAAATGTCTCATTGAACTCTGTAATTCAGTTCCTTTTGATGATGGTTTCAATGCATCAACCCATCGCTCCACTCCTGTCTATATAACTGCTGAGTAACTGAAAGGAGCCCTGATTATTAGCAGCAGCGCTCAGCTCACAAGGTTCGCATTCCTGTGACTTCCACGGTCGTCGTTGAGGTGCAGCAGAATGAGGGAGATGATGTTGAGTCCAGCCAGCGGTCACAAGCAGGCTTCTTGTTGCGGGCGGAGCAATCTGTCGGGCATCGGCAGCCACATGATTCAGGCACAAAAAAAAACCAAACCATCGACCGAAGACCGTGGAAAGAGTCGCAGTGTTTCGCGTGAGGGCGAAAGTACACTTGGAGCTTGTTAGTCTGACCAACAAAGACACAGTTCCTCCTGAAACAACAAGGAAGAGAGGAGACGGAGGACGTAAACGTTCATCGATTAACGCGTCAGTGCATCCGTCAGCCGGTTAACTGGTTCAGGTTTGGTCTTCTCATTGTAACCTGATGATCAGATAAAAGCCGGCTTTTTAACTACAAATCCAAAAAAAGCAAAAAAAATTGTTAGATTTACTGATTTTTTTCGTTGTTTTTCAACAATTATTGAATATTCATCATCAGATTTCTGCATAATCATGTTTTTATGCCTTAATTAGGAGCAGTTACACTTTCACCTGGTTGGTTTTGTGTTTTCGGAGTGAAAGACATTCAGGTGAATCACAGGTTTTTTTATCTTGGTCTTCTTCTTGGCCAGCGCTGCAGCTTCCTGACACTGAGCCGTGCAGAGCGTCGTTCATTGAGCTGACCTAATCTTTGTGACATCACAGCTTCATACACGTCAAACTAAACGCTCGATTTGCACTTCCGGCGGCCGTTCCCGTTCAGCAGCTGCGTTAATTCCTCCGTGAACAAACCAATCTGAGCGGTCAACTGTATTTATACATTGGATACTTGTCTTTGACTGCAAAAAAAAAGGGGGAAAAAAGGACCATTTTTGCCTTACAAGGAAACTTTAAAGATAGCTTAGCAACAGATGATGTTACGGCTCATTGGATTCATTAGTTTCTGGATTTAATGTCTCATTAAGTAAATTGGATGATGTGTCACAACTTCAATGGAGCATTTTTACAACACAGTGAAGGGCCTGAGGGGAAATTTGTATGGAAACAATCGCACTGCATTTAATTAATCATGAGTTTCTGTATTTATTGATTATGAGGCATTTTTTCTGATTTTCTGGCTCCCAAAGCAGAATTTTCACCCTTATGTTTTTGGATTTATGTATATTTTCGATTCTATGTTGTCAGTTCTGGTGCGTCTTTGAGAGCATCTTGTAGGCGTGAGGCTTTCCCTCTTTTCCCCCCTCTTTCCATCGTCTCTCTTCTTTCACATATCTGATATGTTAAACTCGATGAGTTTGTCATCCTGAGTTTTCCCCTCCTCCCTCCCCCAGTCCGTTCTACGGGGAGGATTTCTACTGCGAGATCCCACGCAGCTTCAGACACCTCTCCTTCTACATCTTCGACAGGGACGTCTTCAGGAGGGACTCCAGTATCGGTGGGTGTAAAACTTGTCTACAGAACACATCTTCTCAGCCGTAATTCCAGAAAAAAATTTCCAACTGTTTTGCTTTAACGTTACAGCAGAGCCGAGCACCGGCTCACGCTTACCAACACAGAAACCTACAAAATAAAAGCACTGGACTGTTGTGCCAGTCTTATCTCTTTTCTAGGTTTTGCTTTTTGTCATTTTATTCAAATTTTGTAGTTTGTTTTTTTATCTTTAAAAGGAGGTCCCAGACCTCAGGTTGTAAACCATTGATCTGTTTCCGCCTCTTGTTCTTCCTAAATTGTTATCGAAAACAGCGTTTTTCAGTGAGAATCAGACTGAAATGTAATGTTTGTAACAGATTAGTTTTGCATACGAGAGCTCAAAAGCTAAACGATGGACCGTTTGTGTTGGAGTTGTGTTCACAGGTGTGCATTTGTCACATGCGATCACCTCACTCAAACCCACAAAGCCACAAGACGACAGTGACCGCTGGTGGTAATTACTCACGCCACGCTCAACTCGATGTGTTTTGATTCGCCGTCACCCCTGACGGATCTCGGTTTGTTTACGTTTCGCCGACCTCCGATTGGCCGCCTGCCTCTGTCTCCGTGGCAACATGCTGAGTCAGTGGAGTTCCATTGTAGGATGTGACTAAAAATAAAAAAAAAAAAAAGCCCCGGCCAGCAGCCGGATGGATGATTAAGTGTGGGTACCCCTGCTGGGGGGGTGCTCGGCATCTCTCTTTTGTTTCCTGGTTCCAGCTGACAGCCGAGGAACACCCCCCCCTCCCCCTTCCTCCCCCCGTTTCTTAACTATTTGTCATAAACTCATAAAACTCTGTGTTGCCCTTCAAATAAGTATCTCACTGACAAAGCGACCTATAAGAAAGGTCAAACTAAACACCTCATTTTTTTTCTTCCATGTGGTTTCGTGACGTTTTGCAAGTTTCACTCCCCACAAGTACCCACAAAATGCAAGTAATGCAAATCAGGCTTTTTTTTTTTTCTTTGCTGGCCTCCATAGATTACGTTTTTGCAAAACGCACAGTCAGCGAGTTTAGTTGCCCCACGGAAGACAGGTGTTCTTTTTCTCTTGCAAACTTCATGCGAAAGTTTTATTTTTGCTTGGAGATAACAAAGTTTGGCTCTTATTTCTACCATGTTGTAAAGCCCGAACCTTTGATCTTAGAATGAACAGTTTTTGTGTGGCGGAGAATCGAGGCGCCTCTTTTGCCAGGAAGTGTCTTTATGCTCACTTTCTTTACCTACTGAGAAGTTATTATGTAGTAACTGGATTTTTTTTCGCCGCTGAATCATTTTTTTTAATTAGTCAGCCTCCTTTTGGAGTCTGAGATTTTTGTGTATTGGATAACAAGCGAGGGTGTTTATTATGTAATGTTTTTTTCCCCCTGTTATTCAGGCAATTTTGTAATTCCTTTTATATTAATGGTAATACGGCTATGAATGGGTAATCACAGAGTTTCACAATGCGTGTTCCACTTTTTTTCCCCTGGTTTTTTGAAAAGGAAATAAAGTAAAACGGTTTGTATGAAATAAGTATGACTGTTGTGACCGTTATAGTCACAGATGAATCTGCGTGTGTGTCTGTCTCTGTCGGTGGATGTTTTTCACGTTAAGGGGTGTGCCAGTGTGAAAATAGGTGTGTTTCGACCTCTGCTCGATCATCAACCACAAACTGAAAAAGCGTTGCTTCTCCCGCAGCTGCTCTTTCCGTGCGCGAGTGTCAGCGGGCGTTGGTGGCATAAATTAACCGGTTAGTTTCAGGCTGGAAACAAACAGGGGTCATTTCCAGGTTGCTCCTGCGTACGCCGTGTACCACGGGCCGACCCAACACAAAGAGACTGGCGCGTGAGCTCGCCCGACGTGAGCAGACATGTGGGCGCGTGCGTGCCTGTTTGCCGAGAGGCCCGCTGCAGATCGCATCGTCACATATGAACACGCTTTCCTTTTTCTGAGTGCATTGTGTTTTGAGCCCATTTGCCTTTTCCTGTGTGCGTGTGCAGGCAAGGTGGCTGTAAAGAAAGAGGACCTGCAGAAATATCACGGGAAAGACACCTGGTTCCAGCTGCAGCCTGTCAGCGCTGACTCAGAGGTGCAGGTCAGTGCAGAGAAAACACACAATCACACTCCGTCTCTCTTTTTTTTGTGTGTGTCTGTTTTATATTAACCTGTTTGACTTACTTCTTGGCTGCACAATTCC
>JASSRZ010000001.1:17908887-17950635 GCA_032164315.1 Malacoctenus gilli
TGTGTGTGTGCGTGTGTGTGTGTGTGTGTGTGTGTGTGTGTGTGTGTGTGTGTGTGTGTGTGTGTGTGTGTGTGTCTGCTGCAGCTGACACCTCTGACCCCCCCCTCCTGTCCTCAGGAAAACCTCCGTCAGTACGTGGACCGCATCTTCAACGTGATCACCACCTCTGGCGTCCGCTGTCCCACCGTGATGTGCGATATCTTCTTCTCCCTGCGAGAGTCGGCCGCCACTCGTTTCCAAGGTAACTCACCTCTCGAGCGACTTGCGGCGGAGGAAGAGAAAGCTGCTAACGAGGAGCAGGAAGCGGCGGACAATAAGGAACAGGATGTGCGAGATGTCCAAGGACGCTTTCCTCTTCTCGCTCTGGGATCACAGAAAGGCCTTTTGTTCTCTGCTGTTTGTGTCGAACCCAAAACCACTTACGCCTCCCACACACTTCATAAGACTATGTGGCCCATGATATGAGGTAACGCGGCCTTAGCTCGTGCTGCCTCCTGTTGGCGGTGCAGGGGTATTGCCGAAACAAAGGGAGAAAAAACTTTTAAAAAGTGCTTTTAGCTTTTGTTTGCATAATATACCAGTTACGTGATATCTGGTTTGTGTGATTACACACAATGTCTTGGCTGTAAACACAAATAAACCGATAGTAAAAAGAGGTCTCACGCTAAATTTTGTCTTTCAGATTCTGCTTTTGTCGAACAAGCCGTTTAAAGTAAAGTAAGAGTCATCGTGTTTGTTCTTTTGCTCTCCAGTCGACCAGGACGTGCGATACACAGCAGTGAGCAGCTTCATCTTTTTGCGCTTCTTCGCTCCAGCCATCCTCTCCCCAAACCTGTTCCATCTACGGCCGCACCACCCAGTGAGTCCGGCAGCCACGACGGGCACGCTGACAGTCATGTTGCACACATGGGTCCCATAAGGATAAAGTGAGCGCATGCTTTATGATGCTGCGTTTCGTTTTACTTTTTTGTCTTTCTCTGCGCCTGCAGGATCCCGCCACCTCACGAACGCTCACCCTCATTTCTAAGACCATCCAGACCCTGGGAAGTCTGGCCAAATCCAAATCTGTGAGTCTCCTGGCCGAAAAAGAAGTTTCTTCTTTCTTTATTCTCTCGACCAAATGAGACATTTCAGTCCAAAGAGTTGGATTCAAACATGGGTCACTGACTTTTTTTCTTTTCCATACTGTGTTTTCCTCTCAAGGCCAATTTCAAAGAGTCTTACATGGCTGCATTTTACGACTACTTCAATGAGCAGAAATATGCCGATGCTGTGAAGAATGTAAGTCCCCCCCCCCCCCGATTTTTTTCCTCTTCACATGTGCTGGATCTTCGCCCTCTTGTGAGATCAAATACTTTTTGTGAACAAAGATGTCAAAGCCCAGTTTTAACGGCCTACTTAAGGGTGAAAGAGGCTTTTTTTGGACCGTGCATGAGAGTGAACCAAATATTCCCCCAATTGGGATAATCTGTACCATTTATGTCCCTCAACAGTTCCTGGACCTGATCTCCACATCTGGCAAATGGGACCAGAAGAGTATCGAAACACCAATCATGCTCAAAGAAGGGTAAGAAGTCTTCATGTTACAGAACTGGTGGATCCGAGCAGCTCTTTAAAGGGAACTCAAATAAGACACAAAGTAAATCGTGCACATAGATATAAAAAGCTCCTGGATTAAGTGTGTAAAAGCTTGTTTTTTTATCTGTACTTTGGCTGCTACAATTACATCAATCTGTTCACTCTGTTGGCTTTTTACACAGCGTTAATGTGTGTCCATTGTCCAGCTTTTCAAAGTTTTGTTGTTTTTTTTTATCGTCGGTCGTCTGGCTTAAGAGAAAAGTTACAGATGACTAAAAGAAAGCAGGCCGAGGAGCTCTGTGGTTGAAGAAGCAGCTGGTTACCTTATGCCACATTCACAGTGCATCATTCAAACAGTAATTACAAGCAGCCTCTCTCTTATTTCCGATGCAGACACTTTAGGACAATGTGACGCAGAGCCCATCTTCCACATGATGGAAATGAACTTCAGACATGATGGCAACTTTTACGGGCGGCTTTCCGTGATTAACCGGAGCACAGATAAATCAATTTGACCTTTAATGTGAGCGACTCGGCTCACGTCATCGGAGGCAAACTCTGATTGAATCAGGTTTTCAAGGGATTTTACGGCTCCAAATATGTGACGTGATACGACGCATAAATCAGCTAAACTGGGATGCAAATGGCCTCAAACTACGAGGTTAGTTTAGGAGAGAAACATCTTGAAATGATCTGTTACACGTGAAAGAACTCAGAGACGTACAAAAAGAAAGGGTTTTTTTTTTCTTTCCATTTAAGGTTTTCCACTGACTCCTTTATTAATAGTTCTGTAGTATTTGAAGCTTCAAAAATACTTGCTGGCCAATAACTCTCACAACTGTAAAAAGTAGTTAGAAGTTTGAAAATCACCTCAACCAAGAGTTAACAGAAAATACAAGAAAGTCCATCATGGTAATAAGGCCAGTTGACATTTATTGAAAACTTAACACACGATAAAGTTTGTATAAAAATCTTTTGACCTCTGAGATGTCCAATTGTTTAGACTTACAAGTTGACACCTCATTTTTACTTATCGAAAAGTTAATGTAGCATCAAGCTTCAAAGAAACACAAGGACGTGTGCTTCCTGAATCGTCAGTGAAATCTTTACGTGTACAAATTGTAGACTGATCGAAGTCCGAAGTCAGTATTGTTACGTCGCACACGCAGCCGCTGCTTGCAGCGCCTGCGCCACTGTTGTTGACGATGTCTGTCATGAATGAGGCTGTAAAGCTGCGCAGAGTCTCCAGGTAACAGTAGTCGTGCCAGCGCCTCACTTACCGACAACCCCCACTCCCATCCCCCCTTTTTGTCTCGTTTCTGCTACCGGGCGTAGGAGTGTAAAACTCACTATAAAGAGGGTTGATGGGAAGGGGTCAAAAGGCACAAAGGGCAGGTAAGAGCTTCTCTGTGTGAAAGGCTTTGGCCTCGTGAAACCCCACCTCCTGTGTGTGCGATGTGACCCTCCCCAACCAGGCCAGCTATTATCTCTCCCACCTCCTCCATGCGCTGCTGTAGATGCTGCTGCACTTTACTTTATGCCTCTCCTGCAGCACTGATTCACAGCGTCACGCTGTACGGTGGGTCCCAGTCTCCCTGCATTGGAGGCTGAGGCGTGCAGTGACTGTAAGAGTGTATAAAGTAAAGTACTAACCTGCTTACTTATGGGGGGGCGGGGCCTCAGTAGTGCTGATGGGCCGTCTTTGCTCCTCGCTGTGCCAGACATGCTTGGTGTGACAGTGACAGCAGGGGTTGGCTACTGAACAAACATCTCGGGTTGTCATATTTGCCCACGTTTTGACCCTTCTTACCCCTTTCTGTCCGCACCGTGAAACCACGTCTTGACCGCTCCCATTAGAGCAGATCTGAATCCTGCACCTTCTCCACTACACCACCTGAACCGAGGACAACTTTGATGTTTATAGGCCTGGTGCTTTGTACCTGACGTGTCCTATGGCCTTCAAACCTGACAACAAAGACATCCTGCTGTTTACTCTCCCTTAAAGGAGCATACCGGTGATTTTACATGTTTTGTCAACTTAAGCTTTGTTTACAGATTGCTTTAATTTCACAGACAGCCGTCAGTTGTATTTATCTCGATTTACCCACAGAATATGTTGTGTTTGACACGATGAAATAATGAACCTGAAAAGCACCACATGTCAAGCCTTTTGAATGAAGAATAAATCAACATATCCATTTTTATTGAACATAAGTAATTATTTCTTGTCACATGCTGTCTCTTGTTCAATAACCTTTAGATTAGTCACAAATTTTAGCATCCTGTGCTTTGAAAACAAGTGTTTTCAAGCAGTGACACACACACAGCTAAATTAGCGCCCCAACACATGCGTCATATGTGTGACTGCATGATGCTGTAACAAGCTGAAATAACCTAAATGTTCAAACTAAACAATGGTGTGAATCATTGTGCGATGCACCATCTGTTTCACAAGTCAGGTGTTTGCAAGTTGAATTTCTATCACACACTGAAATCAGAAGGCGGTGGCTGTCTGTGAGGATGGAAATAAGTTGTTCAAATCCTCTCGTCTAAGCTGGCCAAAGGTCGCAGCTGTGATTATCACGCGATTTATAGGTAATGGTTGGAAAATATGCAAAAACACTGGTACCTTTAGTCAGCTGCCCCATCTCCTTTGTGACTCATAGACTGACAAAATCTATGAGTGGTGGACTGAAGTGTTTTTGACGTACATGCCATGAATTTAATGCTTGAACCCGGAACGATCAGTGAATAAGCGAATGGATAAAGCTGAGTTTGAGAATAGTTCTATTCAAAATGCCTAATTTACTCATTCAAACATTCAAGTTTCTAAGTTCTGTTTCTGCATCTGTGATAAGCAAAGATGTCTGAGAAAAGTCTATTGAGGAAAAGTATTTTCTGTCAAGCATCTGTTGCTCGGCGGTCTTAACGCCTCTCTATCTCGTTCCACTTCAGATTCATGATAAAGCGAGCACAAGGGAGGAACCGGTTTGGAATGAAGAACTTCAAGAAGCGATGGTTTCGCCTCACGAACCACGAGTTCACCTACCACAAAACAAAAGGTACCGTCAGCGGCTCCTCGGGATCCCCTTTGCAATCGCATCGATTCCCTCTCACTGTGGGCGTTTGCGAGGGGATCAGCGGGAGGGGGGAGCGCTTGAGGGCGGGGGGAGAATCTGCTGAGGGGACGCTAAGTCTTGCATGCTCATCATCCAACACATGTGGCGGAGGTTGAGTTCCTGTGCAGGCGCTGCGTTCACGCATCCAAAAGAGCTCGGGCCAAAACGTGAGCACAAGCAGATTCCAGGCAGGGTTTGGAGTACGAACGGAAGGCGCATTAAAACAAACTGCCTAACCTCAAAGTAGTCAGCAGTATTTGTGCTGATAATGGATGCGGCGTTTCTCCCACAATGCACTGCACAGACACAAGTGATGCGATGCTCACAGCTGCAGCCAGTTAAGATGAAATAAAATGCAGATTATTTTCAAGAAACTCTATAGAAAGAAAAAATGTTGTAGACTATAATTTACTCTCTAATTCATATTCACATTACCTTCTTTGTTACTTTCCTTACATGAAAAAAGATTGAAAATGTATTGACATTTAAAAGGCAATGTTGAAAAATAATAGAAACTTTTATTAATTTGAGTTTATTTTTGCTGTCATTGTTTTTCTTTTAAGTGTGAAGTTTTTCTTGTGCTTCCAGGCGAGGGAGCTCTGTGCAGCATCCCCATTGAGAATATCCTGGCGGTGGAGAGGCTGGAGGAGGAGTCTTTCAAGATGAAGAATGTAAGGACCCCACACGGTGACCCCAGTGGAAAAAATCAAGTGTTTCATTTTGACCCAAAGCGCTCCTCAGCGTTCTTAAGACTCCTCCGTCACTCCATCTTCCCCGTTCCTCCAGATGTTCCAGGTCATTCAGCCAGAGCGAGCGCTCTACATTCAAGCCAACAACTGCGTGGAGGCGCGCGACTGGATCGACATCCTGACCAAAGTCAGCCAATGCAACCGCAAACGCCTGAGCACCTACCATCCTTCAGCCTACCTCAACGGCCACTGGCTCTGCTGCAAGCTGTCCGCAGACGCCGCCCCCGGGTGTACGCCCTGCACCGGGTACGCCGCGTACAGATCTGTCCTGCGTTTCATCTGTGCTTCTGTTTTTTCTCTCTCTCTCTCTCTCTCTCTCTCTCTCTCTCTCTCTCTCGCTTTGTTTCCTTTCTGTCTTTTTTCCTCATATCTCGGCTGCATCTGTTTTCAGAGGTCTGCCTGCAAACATCCAGCTGGACGTGGACGGCGACAGAGAGACGGAGAGAATTTATTCTCTGTTCAGCACATACATGACCAAGCTGATCAAGATGCAAGGTCGGACACTGACATTAGTCTTTTTTTTTTTTTCAAACGTGTTTATAGTTCACCTTTGAATTTTTCCGTCTATTTTCACCTTCTTCTTGTCCCCTGCAGAGGCCTGTGGCAGTAAGTCGGTGTACGACGGGCCTGAGCAGGAGGAGTACTCCAGCTTTGTCATCGATGATCCCCAGGAGACCTACAAAACCCTGAAGCAGATCGTTTCGGCTGTGCAGACTTTAGAGCAGCAGCACACCAAGTACAAACGAGACAAGTTTAAGAAGACAAAGCTGGGCAGCCAGTACGTGGTCACACTTTCAGTGGTTGTTCTCCATTTTTCATGTAATTTGTGTGCCTGTCTTGCAATGAGGAACTGAGTGTAATTTCTATAAAAGGTACTCCAGTACTTACCCTCATGTAAGTGCTAAAGGGGGTCCCAAACCCCACATTGGGAACCACTTCTCAAGGTCATGACTGCACAACTTATTTTTTAGGCCAGCAGGTGGTGGAGTTGCACAGCGCGCGACTCACAATTCAAATTATCCCAATGACATAGCTGAGGTCAAAACAGTGAACTTTTCGTTTGATCTCCTCAGCAGTCCAGAAAAAATTGACTTTAGATTTGAAACTTTGCAGATATTCTGACTTCCTGCGCTGCCAATCACCTGATAACACTCAAACATCCCCTCTCTCTCTCTCTCTCTCTCTCTCTCTCTCTCTCTGTCTGGCTGTCTCCTCAGGGAGCATCCGATTGGAGACAAGAGTTTTCAGTGCTACATCCGCCAGCAGTCTGAGAGCTCCACCTACTCCATCTAGCGAAGGCCCGGCGTGCTGTTCCAGTGGTGCCCAGAACCAGCATATTTTCTTCTTTGCCACAAGGAAATCCACCTGAACCAAGCTCGGTGTCTTGTGTTGAGTTTCAAAGCTTTAGTTTGCCTAAACTGAGATTTCAGGTGAGATCAGTTCGCTCATTTCCAACTCGGCGAGTTCCTGCAAAGTCACTTCAAGACATTTCCTGAAGCGAAGCTGCTGTTTTGGCAACAGTATCACCTGATTTACTGATTTGTTTTAGGAGAGTAAGAGTTTTATGACTTAACCAGACTGACGGCGCTGTGTAGGTGGACGTTTCCTTTGCGGTGTCTCAGGAGCGCGTCGCTCCAAGTTTGGAAAAACAGATCTCAAATCGGCCAGAAAAGACAAAAAAAAAAGAGGAACAGTTGTGGAAGAAAGAAAGAAAGAGGGGATATGAATGAAGAGATAATCACACCATCCATCTGCTTAGGTCTCCTTTCTGTGATGTGACGAGACAACAAACGTTTTCACTGGACAGCTTTTGACAGTGACCGACACGCACTTTAATCGCCTCCAAATCTATGGATGAACAAAGCCTCGCAGCACACTTTGAAAAAGCTTCTTTTACCTGTTTGATTTGTACTTGGTTATTTTGATTGTGTTTGAAATGTTCCGTTGTATTTCATGTCAGACAGACCAAACGCTAGAAGGAAGGAGGGACTGATATTTTGTCCTCTTTGGGAGGTGTTGTGTCCCCGTGTACCTTTCTAATGTTTTAGCCTTGGGGGGGGGGGGGGGGGGGGTACCTTTATAATGTTTTAGCCTTGCCCCCCCCCCCCCACGCCCCACCCCGCAACCCCCACCTCCTCAGGAAGGCTGTGACGGTCGAGGGAACACAAGAAGGGATTATCGGGACCAAGCACAGCCCAGAGCAGCTTCATTTAAGCTATCAAATATCACTCCACGCACAATTTTAGCCCTCATTTTTTTTAGTCTGTATCGACAGTGTGCTAAGATGTATAGGTTGAACTTTTCATGTCTAATTCAAAGCCTTGTTCAGTTGTGGTCGGATGTTGTGCCAGCGTGTGAAGAGCACTCACGTTGTTTTGTTTTTTTGTTTTTTTGGGGTTTTTTTTAACCTGCTTTCACAGAGTCTTTGCATTGCTGTTTGATGGGATGTTGACGAGAAATCAGGAATTGTGATTTCTCCTTAAAGGAAAAGGCAAAACGCTCCCTCATTTTTACTGACAATGCAAACTTTCCGCACTGTTTTAATGCAGTGAAAATATCAAAATTGTCAGTCTAAAGGGTGATGTACACGATCTGTTTTCAGTGACTGGAATGAACAATGGGCTTTATTTAAATTTGTGGTGTCACAATCGTGCTTTATTGTCAATGGTACAGCGAAATTATAAGTTTGTGTTTGTAGGCAAACCACAAACAAAGATGAAGCCATAAAACAGCTTGTTGCTACAGATTCAAAGAGAGTCTAAAGAAAAGGAAGAGAAATGTTAGTTTGGTATCATCTGTGCTCATAATTTTATCGTAAGTCATACCAACATGCACCATTGTGTTAAGATTTTCAAGTGAGCATGTATTTTTCCTCTTAAATGAGCCAAAATATCAATTTGCGACTTGGAGTCGTGTGAAACGACACCATGGAAAACTGAACATAACCGACCTCATTAATCAGGGCGAACTTATGGCAGAACAGCTGTATAGATTACCGAACAGCTGCGTGGATTACATAAGGCTCTACAGGTGTTACTACAGACCGACGCGCCAGCCTTCAGGCCGCCATGTGTCTGGGGCACTTTTTGCCCAGCTGGAATGTAGCCTCAGTTTGACATGTTTTAACATTCATGCTGGATAAACGTTCCAGAAAAGAGTATTTAACAGTCGTGTAACCATCAGGTCACCCTCTCAACATACCCTCAGCAGCTTGTTTTACTCTGGGTAAGCAAGTTAAGCCAAGCTACTCCTCCACTTGCCACAATGCTGACTATGTGTTAGCACAGCTCATTAACAAGGAGGTGTTTTTTTGTTTTTTTTTAGCTTTTCTTCTAATTATACCATATACTAACATTTTAACCAGTCTTGTCTGAAGTTATAGTTGTGAAATGGATAGTGTGTGACTGATTGTGTTGCCCTTTTGGCTGCCTAATCACGTGGTTCTTCTTTTCTGTGAGTGAGCTCTTTTCTTACTTTGGAGAAGCTGCCCCCCCTCCTCCTCCTCCTCTCCCCCTCACCCCCTCCAACCCTTCCTCTCTCAACCCTCACCTTGTAGTTCACCACTTATTTATATGCATTCCTCTGGGAAGCTGTCTGCTGTGAAGCTTGCGCGACAGCACCTCAGACTCTGTTGAAGGTACAGGATTAGTTGTCGTTGTTGTTGACCAGTTGTGTTGTGTTGTTCCACGCTTTCCAAAGGCGACCACTCTCATCGACATTCATGTTTCTTTTAGCACTCCACCTCGCCAAACCACTGCATGTGAAGTATAGCTGTAGTCACGGGGACAGTAGCCTCCGCAGGTGAACACAAAACACGGGCGAAATTTTGTATTTTCCAAAACTTACGTAAATGTTTATGTAGCCTCATGGGTGTTCCCGTGATCACAGGATTCCCGAACAGTGCCAGTCATCACTTTTCTAAAATTCACTTTTTAAAAAAACAAACAAAAAAAATCATTCTTTTTCTTTTTGTAACTCAATACCTGTTTAGAAAAAAAAACAGTTGAGCAATTATTCCAGTAACATGTTTTTTTTCTTTGTTGATCTACAAGGAAGGTTCTCAACTAAACAACTCTGTTTTTTATCTGTCTTGTCATACAGAAACCTTGCTGTGTATCTGAGCTGAGTGACTGACTGACTGTGTGTGTGTGTAAGTGTGAACTGTGTGTGTGTGTCAGCACCAACATGTGTGACTGACAAAATGGGTTGTATTGCCAATTGATTTTAACCCAGTGTTACAGGTCAGGAAAGGCAGTAGGGTCACAGAACAAGCCACCTGCATCGAATGCTAAAGGTTGATCTGAATGGCTGTTGTGAAGGTTTATCTCCCCATTCACATTGTTTCGTGGGAAACAACTGCACCTCTGTCATTAGAGATGTTGGCAGTCTGGATTACCTCCAAAAAGAAAAAAAAAACCCAATGTATAATGACACAGTAAGTCTTTGATTGAAGCATTAAAATGTGTCAGGTTGGTTTGTGAAATTAATACTGCATCCAAATTGTATTTTGTTAATTTGTTAAAACCGTAACAGAGATACCCACTCACATGCTGCTGTGTACTGGATGCAGTCCAGACTTTCCTTGCCTCCGTCACGATTGACACGGCTACTAGAGGTCACTATGACTCCTCCATCCAGGCTCCAATGAGTTCATTCTGGCCCAAAATACCCAGAATTCTATATGATTGCTGTAAAAACCAACAGCAGCCATTCAGTTGACCCAACTGCATTTGAATGTGTTGAACAATCACTGCCTGTAATTATCCTGAAGACACTGTCACTCTACTCTGGCCTGAAATGGTGTATCCCCTCTTTCCTCTTGTATAGAACCACTGTCTCTTTTTGAGATGCATTTGCCAATATATTCTCCCCAAACATTTTATGTTGAGTAAAATATAGAAAACAAGTAGCAAAACATTGACAGAGCAGCATTGCTCGAACATCTGAACTTTGGTGAGTGTTCGTTTCCACTAGTTACTAACTCTCCTCAGGTTTTGAGAAACTCATATTTATTATCATTTTCAATTAACTGAATTCCTTCCCAGAAATATCAGCTGATTTTTTGCAGGGATGGTAGTTACAGTAATGGCAACTCCCCCCTCTCAAAGCCCACAAAGGAATGACTTATGCAATAATGGTGTTTCAGCATGCAATAATATTACCAAGCCCTCAATAAGCCTGTCAAATTATTACAAATTAACAATGCACATCTGCTGACCTTTTGCAGTAAAATGCCTCCTCAGAAAAAACACATATTATAAAGGGAGAACAGTGTATTTTGTACAAATATTTTAAAAGTATTAAAATAAGCCTGTGTAATGTGTACAGAAAACTGTTGAATGAATGGTGAAAATGTGATGTGTTTTTTTTTCCTGAATAACTAAATGAAACCAATATTAATGCAAACATGGTGTCTGTGTCTTTTATTTTGCAAGGTGAAACGAGCCGAATTTCTCTATGAGTGGGCCTTAAGGTTTTGTGAGATACTGTGTAGAATTGGGAACATAGATTTGGTTCTGTGTTTGGTCCCTGAGTTTATTCAGACTGATTACGCAGCAGCAAAAGCTCCGGTGTTCTCCGTGATAATATTTCTAACAATTTCGAACAAACGCAGCCTCACTGTGACCACCTGAGAGTTTGTGGAGAAACTGAGTATTGGTCATACTGTTTGTTTTATGATGTGTAGCAAATAGAGACACCTCCTAAAGCCCCAGGTGGTTCTGGTTCAAAAAACCTTGACAAGAGCAGATCTATCTGTATATACGTTATGACTAGTTTTAGCTCAGTTGGAGCTGAGTTACTGTCCTTGACTTGAATTGAGTGAATAAACCTTTTGTTTAAAGAAAAACGGATGTGAAAATGACTATAAACTTATTTTTTTGAGTGTCATTTTATCCAAATTGTAAAACTTTTTTTTAAATAATCGTGTTGAAAGAGCATGTGGCTTACGGCCGGTTACCTAGCAACAGTTTGGAACTTCAATAGCTTCAGTTCCTGTGGATTTTTGGAGTTAGCTCCCTTTAGGTTTTTAAATGACTTTCTTCTGATCTAAATCACCGAAATTACAAAATCTACAACAACCAAAAACACTCCAATACGAAGTCTTTGAATTGCCTGAATTTTTTCTATCATGTGCATAATCCTTTTGTGCTCCGAGCCTCGCGCGGCGTCCTCTATCATTGTTTAGTGAACCTATTTTCTGCATGAGTTCAGGCGAGCAGCAGCCACAGCCTCTCCAACAAGCATCCCAGCTCGGTGAGTAAACAATGGCCGGGCGCGTGAGCGTGTCAGCAGCGCTCCCTAGCTGCCCGCCTCCCCTCACACCCCTCCGTGTCTGCTCTCCTGGCACTCTCCCCGCGCTCCCCCCTCTCTCTCCCTCTCTCGCTCTCTCTCTCTCCCTCTCTCTCTCTCTCTCTCGCTCCCTACGAAAACACTTTCGGGAAGAATAAAGTTTTTTTTCCTGCGCTCCGCCAGTCTTTGCTCAGAGCCAAGCCGTGGCCTAGCAGGAAGAACGGCTCGACTATGTGGAGAACGAAGCGGGCTCTTGGGGAACCCTTGGCTTGTCTCGTATTACTGGTGACGCTCGTCGATGCTTATCGATGTAAGTATGTTTGGGTTTTGCGGTTTAGATGTTGAGCTGCTGAAGGAATCCACGGAAAAGCCCGTTAGAGGCTATTTGGTGCCATTGCCCCAGTTTTCAAGCGGACATCTTTTCGGCGTGGATGTGACGAGTTGGGAGAGGGTTTCTTTCAGAACTTTTTTTTTAAGGTTCACTTTGAACATACGTGTGGGAAAAAAAAGTGTGAGGGTCCATGACTTGTTAAAACACCGTCACATAATGCTGGGACAACACAAGTTGTTTGTTAATGGGACAAGGGGGTGATTTCTGGGAAATAACGGTTTCGCAATGACCCTCTTTATAAGCCAATTCATGGAAGAGTAATGAGGCTGGTCCATGCAGGCAGTGGCCACATGAGCCATCTGTCAAGAGGACAGAGAGGAGTTAAATTCCTGCCGGGATCAGTCATGTTTTAGCATAATGTAACTGCATGTGCCTGGTTGTATTAATCAGTCATGGTACCCTGCACAGCAACAGGGTTGTTCAGTCTCAGATGCAATAAAAAAAAAAAAAAATGCAGAGCAGCTTTATTTAATTTACTTTCTCCCGGTCCTTATGTCTGTCCCAGTCCTGAGCCAGAACACAGCCTCCCAGTTCCTCAGCAGGCACAAAAGAGCCAACTCTCTGTTTGAGGAGAGCAAGAAGGGCAACTTGGAGAGGGAGTGCATCGAGGAGCTGTGCAATAAGGAGGAGGCCAGGGAGATCTTCGAGAACCAGCCGGAGACGGTGAGAGTGATGCTCAGCTGCGACCTGGAGACCAGTTAGCCTGAACTGCTGCGACCGACGTGGCTCAGTGACTCAAACACTGAGATGCAGATAGTTATTCAAGATTAGGAATGATCAACTATGAACGTTAAGAGAAGTGAAGTGGACTTAAAGTCAAATTCAGAAAATAAAATAAAGCTACAACAGAAACTAATGGTAGCAACATTTTTAGCTGTCTGATTGCTTTATAAATCGATTTTCTCTCTTAGGTTTTTGAATTAAACTTTGTGTATATTCCTACAACCACTAATCCGGTCAGTGTCATCTGCTTTTCTCTTAACTGTTTCTTTTGTCCTTATTTTCAGGAGTACTTCTATCCAAAATATGTTGGTAAGTTTGTTGCGCTTCGTCGTGCTTTTCCAACATACATTGATATAATTTCTACATTAGCCTGTTCGTATTCTCAAAGCAGACTCTCCATTGCAGCGTGTCTGGGATCCCATCGCGTTGGCATCAGCATTCAGGACTCAAGCTCCACCATCCCATCCGATCTCCGCACCTGTGTGAACGGTAAAAAGACTTTATTGGGCTTTTTTTTAAGGGCACTTCTCTGCCGAAAGTTGTAAGCTCCTAACAACACAATGTGTACCTGTGTCATGTGTCATTCAGAGATTAGTAACCAATGCACACCATATCCGTGCTACAAGGAGGGTTCAGAGGGCTGCTTGGATGGCCAGGCTTCATTCACTTGCGTGTGTAAACCTGGCTGGAAAGGTCAACGCTGCGAGGACGGTGAGCCCTCGGCTCCTCTGTGCAATAAGTGGAACATATATTCTATACTAAATAAAAAAATTGATGGTTTTTGTGTGCTTTTACCGCGCAGACATCGACGAGTGTAGCGATCCTGAATATCCGGCAGGATGCAACCAAAAGTGTCACAACTTGCCCGGTACTTTCCACTGCCTGTGTGAAGATGGCTACCTTATGAATGACAACATCAACTGCGTGGGTAAGACTATTTGTTTTAATTCGTGCAGGTTAAGACAGTGTCGTGATGAATTCATGACTCATTCATTCCTTTAATTCACTTCCACGAGCTCAATTTGTATTGTGTGTGGGAGTACACGTGCGAGCGAGTGTGTACGGTAATACGGTTTACGACCCCTGTATAAAGACACTGCTATTCCTTTGTCCTTACAGAATAAGCACATATCCTACAGAGTTCTGAAAGACAGCTGGATAAACACACTAGATATTTTTCTCTCTGGTAACTTCCTTTTTATTTATTCATATGGATAATGGAACCCCAAGAAGTTCAAAACAAAAGCTCTGCTCCCCAGCTGCAGCCCTCTGGGCCCGCACCATTTGTTACTTGTGAAGCTGACCCGAGGGGACCCTTTCATATAACTGTCTGCAGAAAGCTTTTAACAGTTAAAACAAAGTCTATCGTTGTTTTTTTTTGTTTTGTTTTGATGTAAACACACAAACTGTTTCATGTCCCTGAGCTGTCAGATTCTGTCCTGGTTTTCATAGTCTTGTCATGTCATTCAAGACCGTTGCTACATACGTGTCCTGTTTTATTTAGTGTGGGCAGTTGGCTCATTCACTGTTTATTTTGAGTGTGTCCACTGCTTGTCGAGTGCAAAGTCTTAACAAACATGTCTGGGCTGAATCAGCTTGATATATCTGTTTTCTGGTGTTACACACCTGCTGCGTCGCTGCTGACTGCATCCCATTTTTTTCATTTTGGCGACATGTTTGTCATGATGTTGAGGAGTTTTCACGATAAACTTTGTTCTGTACTTTTTCTGGTGACGCATTTGAGCTTGGTATTATTAAGAAATAACCCTATGGTCATAATGATAACTATGGGTAAATGTAATAAATGTCATTTAATTCTGTAAAACCAAACAGGCAATTAGGATCATGTCAATCACTGTTTCCAGAAAGTGTCTAAAATAAGAGCTTTATTCTTCCATTATTTTTTCATACTGTCTTGTGTTCTTCCGAGATTTTTTTTTTTTTTTATAAAGTTTCTGTTTTGTTCAAAATTCCATTGTTATCCCCGATTTGTGTTTTTTTTTTCCAGATATAAATGAATGCCTGCTGTTCCCCAGCATCTGTGACCCAGCTAAGTGTGTCAACACACCCGGCATGTACGAATGCCAGTGTCCTCCGGGTTTCAAATATAACTTCACTTCGAGGATCTGTGATGGTGAGACTTCTTTTTTTTTACCGACCTGAGTCTTTGTAAAAATCCAACTGCAAGCATTACAGTTTATAAATCTTGCTTTAATCTCGTTTTTGTATGAGCTGCAAAACTCTCCTGCTTGTTTCTGCAGATGTTGACGAGTGTGAACTGAGTGTGTGCGATGACATTTGCATAAACACAGTCGGTAGCTACACATGCCACTGCGACGGCCGTCAGGGCTTTCAGCTGGCCGCGGATGAGCGAAACTGCGAGAGGATCCCACTTTGTGTCGACCTTCACGATTTCAAACACCCCGAGATGCTTTACCTGGGAGAGGAGTTTGCTGGCCTACCTGTCATCTATCTGCTCTTCCGCCTGCCAGAGAACACAAAGTAGGTGCTTACCTTATACACATGTTTTTATAAATGTAGTGCACTTAATAGACTTTTTTTGAAAGGTTCATGAATTGGTTGGTATTTTTTACCCAACCCACTTATTATAATTTAGGTGAATAGATCACCTTTGAGTCAGTTCTTCCAAGACTCTATCGGACAGTTAAAGAAAAAGTTGATGGTATCATAAAATAATTTTTTATGTCACAAATTAAACCAAAAGAATCCTTTTTTAATTAATGACTCGCAAGCTGGAGCCAAATGATGCTAAAAGATATGGAAACATTAAATTTTTATCTCCAAGACTTATCAGTTTAAGATCAAGGATAACTCCTCCGTCTGTCTTCTCAAAGATTTGCCGCCGAGTTTGACTTCAGGACGTTCGACCCAGAGGGAGTCGTTCTGTACGCGGAGTCTTCCCCGGACTCGTGGTTCATGCTGGGATTGAGAGGTGGGCGCATTGAGGTCCAGTTCAAAAACCAGCACACTTTCAAAGTTACCAGTGGAGGGAAAGCCATCAATGACGGAGAGTGGCATGTGGTAAGAGAATGCTGTTGCCCCTGCTTGAAAATGTACTTTTTGCCTCTTTGAGTAACATGAAGTTGGCTGTGAAGCCAATGAATTATCTGAATAGATAGTGCGACTGATGTGGGGCCTCAAAGCACCAATCTGTTGTTGATTTGCAACCTGCAGATATCAGTGGACGAACTCGAGAGCAGCATCAGCGTGAAAATCAGCAAGGAGGCTGTGATGAGCATCAACAGCCCCGAGAGTCTCTTCACTTCAGTCAATGGAAAACTCGCCACTAAAGTCTACATTGCTGGCCTCCCAAACCGCACCAACAACGTCATCAAACCCGTGAGTTGCTCATCTGAAGGCATTCACTTCTGACTAGATTACACATAATTGGCAAATGTGCGGAAATCTACAATCGCTTGCTACTTTATGCTGGGATAGAGACCACAGATCCATATTGCTGCTGCACTCTCCCATCTGTCAGATCAATCCTCGACTAGACGGCTGCATCCGTGGCTGGAACTTGATGAACCAGGGGGCGTCTGGGGTGAAGGAGGTCATCCAGGAGAAGAAGAGCAAACACTGCTTCGTGTATGTGGAGCGAGGCTCCTTCTTCTCCGGGGAAGGACTGGCGCAATTCAACATAGACTACAGTGAGTAAGTTAAGTTGTACATTATTAATCCCTGTGGGAAATCTTGGTGCCTTCATTGGATCCATCCTAAATACTTGAGGGCACTGACTGGCTGCAGCGCTAATGTCTTTCAGTGTGTGGTCCCTTGATATATAATCTGAGACAGCAGCAAAAGCACATGTATTTGGGTGAAAGGTAATCAAGGCAACTGGAAGAAACAAGGGAACAGGACACAAAATGAAATCATTACAGTCGAGATCGGCACTTGTCTCTATAAATACATTTTTTTAACTCTTTCAAATCAGCCTGGAGCTTGATTAGGAAACATGTTTTTGTTTTGTTTTTTTAAGTTAAAGTGATTTGTACTGTGTGTGCTTGCTTGTGTTTAGGTGATTCAGGGAGCTGGAATGTGGATGTGAAGATGAATATACGACCGTCGAGCAGCACGGGGATCCTGTTTGCTCTCGTTTACAACGACACAGTCCCCTTGTCGATCGCCGTGATAACAAAAGGAGAGGAGGATGCTGTGAGTGTGCTCAAATTGGGCAGAGGAGCGAAAAAGTTACGACAGAGGTCTGAAGTCTTTGCCCGAGGTTGAGTCTTGCAAAATTAACTCTTTTCCATTCTCCAGGAGTTGCAGGTCTTCTTGGACGGCGTGTCCGTGGCAACGCTGGATTCAATGATGCTGTGTTACCCCGACCGAATGATGCTGCATCTGAACGTGACACCCACTGAAATCCAGATCTCGGCGAACTCTTCCACTGTCACCTACATGAAGTCTGACGCCCTGCAGGAGGCACTGGTGCGCCTCAACACGACCATGCAGAACCCTGTCAGTACATATATAGGTGGAATACCAGGTCAGTGAAAGCAGGGAGTCCATTTTTTCCCATCGTGAATAAATCATTTGAAACTCAAAAAATATATAAATTTAGGTGGTCTTAAAGTTGGTCGAGGAAATGAGTAATTGACTCATTTTTGTCTTCCTCCTTCTCACTGTTTCAGACAGCGTCCCAATACCTGCCCACGCTGTGACCGCCTTCTACCACGGCTGCATGGATGTCACCATTAACGGCCAGCAGCTGGACTTTGACGAGGCCCTCAGCAAGCACAACAGTATCAAATCCCATTCTTGTCCCCCTGTCTCTGCGCCCGAGAGTCACCCTGATCCATCACACATGCACAGAAAGTGACCGTCATTAACAACCACATGACACAAAAAAAAGGCTCTAAAATTAAACATTAAGCCTCCCTCATCGGCAACTGTTTGGGGTATTTGGGAAAGTTGATCTCAAGCTTTTTCTTCAATTTTTCATCCATACAGTATTCTTGTGTTTGCAATGGGAGAATTTCGTTCAGGGTTGTTTTTGTTTTTGGTTTTTTTTTACTTATCTGTTTCTAGTGAGTCACAACGAAAGCAGGCTTGCCAGTGAGCTCGCCGTATGCTGGATGGGATAGTTGTAGCGATGTTATTGCAAATAACTTAAGTGTCTTCCAAGAAACGTGAAAAAAAAGAGCTGAGCTCTATGGCACGCGCACCATGTGTTGAACAACAGATGGTTCCGTTTGTGTTGATAAAAGGAAACAAACAAATGGTTACTGTTGACCAGGCTGTAAGACCACCTGCACCCTCATCCCTCGCTGAATAATCACAGTAACTATCTCTAGATTCCCCACGTCTGGAGACAACTAGCTGAACGTGCGCTGGTTTGACGGGAAAAACCACAGAGGACAAAGCAGAGCCTCCCGGCATTGCTTAAATCATCATTCCTGACTGGAACTCTTGTTTTTCTGACACGTCGCATTGGTTAAAGTAGCATGTGAAAACATGGTTTGTCGTCGTAATATACCCCAACACACGTTATTTCCAACTCTCATAATCCAAAGCTTCTGTTTTTGTCCCGTTTCTGTCCTCAGCTTCATGGTTGTCCTCAGAATTCACTGTGTATATAAAACAGGCTGTCTTTAATATATAACTTAAATGTAGTTCTTCAGTGTCGTGTCGTTTTGTGTTTCTTTTAATAAAACTGTATCAAAGCAACCATATTTTGATACAAGTGGATCGCAACATTGCATTCTTCTCGTCCTTAATATAACCAGTAACAAAGGCACACATGGACATAGATTTTCACTGAGTCCCAACAGGTATTCTGGATTAGTTTGCTGATTATAAATATGTTATTTGACACAGATCTGCTAAGTCTGTATTTACACAACAAACAGCTATCTGTCATTTACCAAGCTCTGTCTGACCTTGGACCAGTTTAATTTACAGCTGAGGTTTTTTTTCCTCAATACTCTAAATTGAGTTAATGGCGAACCAGGGAAGGATTCAGGGAAGAAAAGAAGAAAAAAGAGAACTATGAAGTGACACAGAAATGAAAGATAACTTCGAAATTGGTTTGCAAGATTCTGGGCAAACGAAACAGAAAGATAAATTACTTGTAAGACAAGTTTCAGGAAATGTCGAAATACTGACTACCACCATTAACAAGAAAGAAAACTACTTGTGAAGTCAAAGTAATTAATTATCAAAGGGAAAAAAAGGATTTGGCTGACCTGAAGTTGCCAAAGCATTTTAACTAGAAACGATTTTAAACTTTTTCTTGGGGAAAAAAATCCATTATTTACTGACTTATTGATTGATGTAAAGATTTTTTTTTCCTAGTAAACTTAATTAAACTGGACACTGGAGCAGAGCAAAGTCTCTTTAAACCTCTGCATCACCGTAAAGCAAGCACAGTGCGTATGCGTATGTGTGTGTGTGTGTATGTGTGTGTGTGTGTGCGCGCGCGCTTGCTTGCACTGCTACGCACACTGAGGAGGGAGGGAGGGATGAAGCGGTGTCTGGTGGAGGGCTGCATCACTACAAACTCCTGCCTGCACTTCTCAGAGAGCGACTCCCCCTCCTGAAGCGACGGTAGCAGAAGCACCAGCAGCAGCAGCAGCAGCAGCAGAGGCGTGCAGCGTTTTCTCCGCACGCCGTCCCGGTCCGCTCAGCGGCTGAAGAACGCGAGAAATAAAAGTGCACACAGCGCGACCGAAATGGGGACGAACTGAGCCGCAGAGGACACGACCGAGGCCGGTGTCGCGTTAGATGTTTATTCCCCGTGTCGCGCGTGAGTGGTGTGCGGCGGCGTTTTCACCTCGTTAACGGCCAACGGTCGGAGCCAGATACCTGAATACCTGCAGTGTTTCGCACCGACGCGAGAAGGAGACGGGGCAGAAGAGAAGGGGGGGACTTCAACAACGAGGCGCAGGAGAAAGTTTCCCCAGTCTTGGCGCAAAACACAGCGCGGTTCCACAATGCGGCTGACCCCGACGGAGTCCCTTTCATCGGCAGCCCTGCTAATCCTGCTGCTTGTCCGCTGGTCCGACAGCAGTAAGTAAACAATTACATGCTAGGCGGCTAGCTAGCGCGCTAAGTCCCCTGTGACATTTAAGTTGTGGCTGATGATGAGACACGACTTGTTATTAGCGCAATTGACGGTTAACCGGGGACGTTTCGCAACGTTTCCCCGCCGTTTTCGTGAGCCAGAAATGATTGCCCAACTCCAGAGTTGGTTGACCTTTTCCCATGCTCCGGTGCGGGTTGATTAACTTTTTTTTTTTCCTCGTGTTGTGTCTGTCTTTAGTCATATTGTCTCCGCGAGAGGCGAGCCAGTTTCTGAGCAGGCACAGGAGAGAGAATCAAGTTTTTGAGGAGACGAAGCAAGGACATCTGGAGAGGGAGTGTGTGGAGGAGAGGTGCTCCAAGGAGGAGGCCAGAGAAGTGTTTGAAAACGACCCAGAGACGGTGAGTATTTCATCAGGTTAGTCAAGGTGCAGCCCTGGCTTGCATTTTTTTTCCCCGTCGAGGATGCACGCAGCATAAGCCGGCTCCCCACCCCCAGACCACTGCAGTACCTCAGTCAACACACCACTTCCAGCTCGATTGGGTTGTAACCTGAAGGTTGTTTTTTTTTTTTTTTTTGCACGCTTTGTTTATGACATTATTTCCATTTTGACTGAATTGATGACGGTTAAAGTGACACCAGACTCATGATTCATAGTCTGGGCTGCTGGTGTTCATGCTCCAGTAAGTCCCCATGCTGATTGATGTTGGCGCGCATTATACTCCCATGTGCATGAACATGGCCTGTCTTTTTGTCTCTGTGACAGATATTGAGTCAGTGTGACTAAGCTCCATTGGATGAAGTCCAGTTTTTCATGACGACACTCCCTTTCGTACCTATATGCACACATAAACAGTCAACTGTGGGGTTTTTATTTTCTATTAGCTGAAATCTGACTTGAGATCTGCTTGGCTGTGGTTGTTCCCAGATGTTGGAAACACCTGCATATCTATTACTCGCTCTGCCTCCCACCATCTGCATTGCCGATCAGAGAGCATGGCTTTGGCACATGCTCTGAGGACGTTTGCTCTGAGTTGCACATGCTCACAGTTACATATTCCTACACACATGTGAGTGATGCAAACAGTCGGCTCCGATGCTGATTGGTCTCCTCGGGGTCTGATCAGCTGGGATCAGCGGCATGTTTCATTCAACACCGCCGTGCACATTGCCTCACTAATCTGTCCTGCAGACTCCCACCCTCTTTTCCTGTGTGACATTTAGCACCGCGTGTGCTCGGGAGGGAAATTTACCGCAGATTAGTTTCCAATCTGTAGGTGGCCCGATCCGCCTTCCCGTCCATGTGAACACATAAGCCTTTCGAGTATGTATTGCATGTAATGAATATGCAAACATGTTCCCGCAGCAATAGCCTGATGTGTCAGGAAACGTGGGACTTTAGCTGTGCATGCACTAGCCAAGCAAGATAAGTTATCATGAGTCATTAATTATGCACACTGCTGTGCAACTTTGAATATTAGCCGAAGCACCAGCAACAAGTACATGAAGTCACGTTGAATTGTTTTCTTCACTTTGCTGGTTTGTCTGTTTGATTTGAACTCTGCACTGATGTTCAGACGTTCAAACTTGGATGGAATCTAATCCCTAATGCCGCTCATGCTGGTGTTATGCTCTTCAAGAGGTGATGCTGTGAGTTGTAGCGGCGATGGAGTGAATGAGGCAATCAATGACTCAGAGATTACTCGCAAGATTAGTCCAGTGGACAGCTGAAGGAGGCCTGATGGAAGCAGGATTACGGTGAAGTTGAGCTGGGTTCAGTGGAAAAGGTGAAGTCGGGCGACGTCTGAGTTGGGCCGGACGCACCCCGCCCCTTCGTGACGGCAGTCGTATGTTTGTAGTTTTGTAAACCTGGTTTCACGCAGAGCTGCTGTCTCATACATACGTGGCTGCATTATTTATTCTGAAAGTGGCCGACTCTGACTCTGCATTTTCTCCTGCTGCAGCTTTCTGACTCTGCAGAGAGAAAAAGGGAGAGGCTGGGATGTTCCCAAGTACTGCTGAAAGTCTTTTTTTTAAAATATTGCCTTTGATCTATCAACTTTTTGGCCAATAGTTGATTGATTAACCTTTTTATCTGAATAGTTAGCCAATAAAGACTGTGTGAATGTGTAGATCTACTACTCATAGGATCATGCTGCATCCTCACCACACGTGCCTCACCTTCCCAAACCGGTCCCAGATCAGCTCAGGGTGATAATAGGAGATTACACTGTGCTGTTATTGTTGGCTTTTGCCTGATTATACATCATTTACCCTCATCATCTAAGCCTGCAGCACGCCTATTGCAGCAAGTCTCGGTGCCTCCCTTTACTCTGGCACATCTTCTCAGGTTTTGACCTACATGTGGAGGAGTACTGCAGCCAGGAAGCTTCAGGGATGCTGCTGCTGCTGTTGCTGTCAGGAATGCAGAGAATTCTTAGGAAGCCCCTGGCAAAGGCTGCACCCATCACACTGAGCAGATTACAGAGTTTAGCACCCACACACTCTCAGACAACTGCCACATTTAATGATTGTTTATGAACTGCTTTTCCTGCATCTGAGTAGGAGTACAGAATTCCCGCACAGAATGAAGCCAAAATCCAAGAAGATATTAAACCAATGCTCCTTTTTATTTGCACTTGTTTGGGTGTTTATTTATGGTTCTCATAATGTCACTTTTGTGTTTCTTTTCCTTGGTTTAGGACTACTTCTATCCCAAATACTTAGGTGAGTAATCACCCTGTTTGAATCTCCTCTTTTGTCCACAGTACTACCATATTGACTGATTTTGTTCCTCAACTTTGTTCTAGCCTGCATTGAGAGGTTTGGAGAGCCCATAAAGAAAAACCCTGATCTGATCACATGTGTACACAGTAAGTGTATCCTCCTCCTATGTGTGTCCTTATTTCACTTAAAGACCTGGTTATTAATACTCTGGACAAATCTGTGCAAAACTGGAGCGTTCTTTGTTGCTTTTCTGGACTGCCATTCAACCTTAATCTCTGCCTGTCTTTTCATTGTGCAAATAATTACTACAAGCAGAGACAGAGACCTTGTTCTATTGCGGGATCGTGCTGCACTGCAGTATCGGTGCTCTGCATCACACTTAGGCGTGGACTCTCTCTGTCTCCTTCAAGAAAAATTAATAAGTTAAGATGCGCTGGGTTTACTTCATACTTCCGGGTCAGCTTTTGCAGGCTGACGCACTGAATTTGTGAATGCAAAGTCACACTGAGTGAGTGATATATGCGTGCGCCCAGGTATGTATGAGTAACATTGCAGCACTTTCCCACAGTGATGCTGCACATTGGTGAATGGATGACACACCCCTTTTGTCGTCACGCACTCACTCGCTCTCAGGTCGACTGCACCAGCCTCTACGTGAGTTGGCTGAGTGAAGGCGTGACGTGAGAGTAAGAGTCTGACGCGAGTGGAGCAGAGCGTTTCTGCTGCATCAGGATACAGGCCGCTCGGACCAACCCGGCTTCACTGCTATTGGCTGAAAAATCTCTGGGGGGGGTTTCCATGACTCAGCTGCAGCATCGTGGCATTTAAAGACACGGCACTTCGTTTTTCACCATCTGTCAGCACGGCATCCTCTTTCTCACTGTCTCCCTCTTTATCGAGCCCATCCGTCTTACTGCATTTGAGTGGTGGGTGGGAGCAAAGTGGATCATGGCTTACCTCTAATTGTATTTATGCAACATTACAGTATCACAATATTACTGCAGTTACACAGCAGATGGTGCAACTTTGGATCCCTGTTCTCTTGCCTGCAGTAGGGCTGTCATTTGGACGCTTGGCAGCTCAAAAGTAGAGATAAAAATAGATCCCAGGAAAAAATTGTCTTTCTCCCACATCCAATAAATGTCAACAACGTTCTTATAGACAAATGCGATCAGATGTTGTTGATACTGTCAGGCTTTCAGTGCTCAAACCAAAGTCATGGTGTTTTGTTGACTCAGCCATGATTAATAAACCACTGGGCTCAACGCTTAACTGGAAATCTGGTAGTTTTGTAATGATATTTGACAGCTTTTACTTTCACATCTGATGATCTTTTCTGAAAGAGATTCATTTCTTTATCCAGATCAGCATTTCCACTAAAATTGTTCTGCTAAAAAAGTGTCAGTGCAAGCACATAGTGAGTTCAATCGTGGAAATAAAAAAAGAAAATTCCAATAAATCAGCAATTCCCACATGTGCAACTGTGTGAGGGACCAAAAAAATCCCCTTTAAAACAGGAAGAAACTTCTGACAGAGCCAGATGTGAACTTATCGCTCTGTTGCTCCTCTCATTTTCTCCAAGCAGTGTCCTTTCCCGTCTGTCTCTGAACTCCCGCTAACATGCCCAGACTTGTTGAGTGCTCAGACTCCAGTGCGAGAGGGAAAAAAAGAAAAGAAAAGAAAAAAAAAACTGTAGTGGGAAAGAAAAGATTCACACACGCTCGCACAAGCTCGGAGTGAAAGAGAGGGCTCATGTGAAACTATTTGACGGAAAAGACGAAAACAAACCGGCGCGATGTCACGTTTGAATGTCCATCGAATGTTGCCACGGGACAGGTACGCTGGGAAGGATTGAATTAGGGCATCTCCGGAAGGAGAGCTTAGCCAGCATTAGGCTATTTATACTGAACTCCTGATGTGCGGAACAAAAGAGATGCCCTTCCTCTGTCTCGACTGGCATACAGTTACATCCGTCGCATGAGTATGATTTGCATAGAGCTCTTTTTCAAGAGGCAGCGTCACTCATGCTTTTGTGTCTTGTTTTTTGCTCAAAGATATTCCCGACCAGTGCTCCCCTCCTCCCTGCAACGCCAGGGGTACGGTCCGCTGCGAGGACAAAAAGGGTGACTTCTTGTGTCACTGTTTCACTGGCTGGACGGGTGCCCGATGTGAGAAAGGTAAAGTCATCAGCGTGCGCAGAAACGTCGTGCCGGACACTGTGTGCTCGGAGCTCAGCAGAGGTGGAGTTTTTGTTTTTTTTTTGCTCCGTCATTCAGTGTCACACCCAGCGTCTCTCCGCAGATGTCATCTCTGTGACCTTGATGCTGACAGCCAGCTTCTCTTGTATCCGCTGCCTGAAAGACACCACTTCCTATCACTTTCATTACTAATTTATATACTTTTAACGACGCCAAAATAAATCGCAATACCAGTAGAAGTAATTTGACCTTGTTGAACTTTGTTTATTGAAGGCATAAATCTTTAATATCCAACTGCTGCTGCTGCTGCTGCTGTTGTGGTTATTAATGACGTGTGATGGCGGTGTCAGGTCAATATGAACTGAACGTACGGGAACAAGAGTCACAGAGTCCACTACAGGAATCCATCTCTGTCGAGGTCACAGCTTGTTACTATGTATAGCTGTGGAGGGAGAGTTGTATCCTCTCTGAAAACGGTGAACATTAGGAAGGCAATGCAACAAATATCAAATGTAAAAGTAAGCAGAAACTGGGAGGCGCGCGTAGGTCACCAACGCGCTGTGAAGGAGAGGGGGAACGTGTTTGTCGAATCTGTGGCGCAGCCACCCGTCCACACGTTTCCACTGTGACTCATCCTGCCACCTTACTGCGAGAGGAAACCAAGACAGATTCAGTTTGACTCGGACCGAGGCTTTTCCACTTGACGACCGCACTCCTCCTAAACACTCGCATGCAACACCCAGCCAGTGTTTTTTCAAAAGGCATTTGCAAACCGACGAGAAGATCCACCAAATGTGCTGAAAATTGAGAACTTCATCAGCAAAGAAACGAACTTTGTACAAAAAAAAAAAGCTATCAAGTCAAATTTTGAATACACTCCACTTTCAAACTAAGCTGGGAAATCTTAGCATAAACAAACTTTTGCCGCACGTGATGCTCGTTATTTTTACCGCCCATGATGATGTTTTTCCCCTGTGCTTATGCGGAGTCGGCTGTCATCCCATCTGCAGATGTCGACGAGTGCAGCAAGAGAAATGGAGGGTGTGACCACGAGTGCAACAACACCATGGGCAGTTACCGCTGTTCCTGTCACCAGGGCTACATGTTGGTCGGACGCCACATGTGTAATGGTGAGCCACAAACCACAGATCCACTTACTCCTAACAACTGGAATCATGTCAGCGCTGCAGCTGCACAGAACAGTTTGCTTGAGTTTGTGTTTCACAATTGTGAATCCACTTCAGACTTTGCCGGGTAGGTGTTGTATAAATATTTGTAAATGATTTAGAGGACTCTGAATCGTTTGGCGTTACTGCTGTTGCAAATAACTTAATGGTTTTGCAGGAGTTTTGTTATGTTTAGTCATAAAGTTTTAACATAAACCCTGTTAGCACAATATTTTGTGGTGGGAACTTGAAGCGTACTTTAAAGTTGCTTCAAATGATTTCTGATGAGGTGAGGGAGTGTTAGAATCATGTGTTAGACAGTTTGTCAAACTCATTTTAGGATCCAGTCACAGCCTGGATCCAGTTCTGTTTTCACAACAAACAAGTGCAGTTCCTTTTCCAAAACGTCTCCTTCGATTCTCTCAATTTTGACTTTTTCTCTTGCATAAAGGTTGCTAGTTTTTGCTGTTGCCATGTGTTGTTATTGCTGCCATCTGCTGTTCACTTCTGGGTCTCATCATGGATTTGAGTCTGATTTGGAATGAAAGACCGCCTTCTCTTTGGTCAAATTGTAGTCGAAAGTCAGTGTTTTTGGACATGTTCAGTGGTCTTCTGTAATTCTTACACAGTTTAAATGTGTCTCCTGATGAGCCAGTTTGTGGATAACACTCTCCAAACTTTCATCTGACTTGATGCCTCAAAGAAGCACCCTCTGTAGTAAACATTTATTCTAAGATAAAGTGGTTTCATTACGCAAATAGATTCACTTTGTCTTTGCTGCTTAAAGATGCAGAAAACGGGTAATTTGTTATGTACTTTTTTGTTGTTTTGTCAAGAGAATAATATTCAGTTTGACTTTGAGTTTGTTTTTTTTGGCCAAGCTCAACATGCCGTTTCTCTAATGTAGCAGTTCAGGTGTCGGGTGTACTTTTTTTTTTTTTTTGTCTGTAATCCCCTTAAGTGTTCTGCCTGTCCAGCTGTATAGTTTATTTCTGCTGGGTTTCATGGACACCTGCCCAGCTGAACATATGTTGTGTCTTTCAGATGTGGACGAGTGCGAGAACCCAGACGTGTGTGGAACAGCGCGGTGCGAGAACAAAGAGGGCGGCTTCGACTGCTTGTGCGACGTCGGCTACGTGTACGACAACGAAACAAAGAGCTGCGTCGGTGAGTGTGTGTCTAATCGCCCTCCAATAACACAGATGCGCTCATTGAAAGAGACGGCTCGCTTATTGTCTCATGAGGGGAGGTTGAGGGGCTGCTCCAGCCTCAGCACGACTCGATGCAGCTGTGTGTCAGGGTCAAGAAAGGAATGCAAAGACATTCGCTGGAAATCTGTGCAAGTAGGTTAGAGGTCACGTCGACTGCTGTCCAGTCTGTCTCCACGCTCCCAGAACAAAGTTATATCTTTGCGCACGTCACACATAATGGATTTGTTTAAGGGCTTAATAGCTTTGGAATAACTTCAACAAAGTTGAAGTCTAATAGACCTTTAAACTGTGTGGAATCAAAACGGGAGACACGTAGTGGTCTGAAAACACCCCGACAGATGTGTTTTGGTTTTTTGTTTCCAAAAATAAACACAAAGCTGCATCAGCAAAAGTGACTCGTCTTGGAATTTAAAAAGATAACACAGTGAGATAAAAAGAAACACCCACAACATCCCATCTGTTGGCAAAAACAATGAAAAACAAATGTGCAGACTTGAATCGGAGCCATTAATCACTCGTGTTTTGCTCCTTAGCGAGAACCAGACTTTTCATAACCCCGGTGCCCCTCCTCTGAGATTTAACGTTTATTAGAACCGACCGTCTCATGGCCATGTAGGGCTACGTATCGAACGAAATACCACCCGGTCAACGTCAAAGACCACTTGACTGGAGTGTTATTTACATTCCTGGATATGTTGACAAGAAGGGACATCATTTTTATCGCATTCTTACGAGAATCTCGTTTTGTTTTTTTGTTTTTTTCCAGTTTATTAAAGGTTCATGTTCCGGCTATTCTTCCACTTATGCAACCTGGTTGTTTTTCCATCAAGCGTCTGCGTCTCCGTACCCAGTCATCACCTTGATCCCTGCCTCTCTTTATTCTCTCCAACCTGCTCTGTCACTCATCAGATGTGGACGAGTGCGAGGCAGGTGTGTGCGCAGAGGAGTGTTTGAACACTCCGGGGAGTTTCCGTTGCTTTTGTGATGGCCGGCAGGGCATGAAGCTGGGGCAGGACCTCAGGAGCTGTAAGGTGAAATACGTTCAGACTATTTCTTCCAAGTCAAATCTCAGTTATTTAACACTGTTCAAAGACTTTGGGAAGGTCTGAAATTCTCCAAATAAGCACGAAATTCTACTTTTTCCCAAAGAAACTTGTAAAGTTTTTACCGAAATGTTGTCGATTCACAAGTTTCCATTCATTGCCTGAATTGACAGTGATGAACTAATTCTTTTTATATATATTTATTGCATCTTTTCAAGTCGTTATTGTTTTATAATGACCATACTAATGACTATAATGAACCTCTGCCTCAGCTTGAAGGCAGTTTACATGTGTGGTTTTCCTGCTCTGGCAACACGTGTTGAATGCAGCGTTTTCTTTCAGCCGATCACTCCTTGTATGACCCCAGCGTTGAAGAGGAACTCTCGCTCCCTCTACCTGGGCCGCATGTTCAGTGGCGTGCCGGTCGTGAGGCTGCGCTTTCGCCGCCGGATCCAGACGGGGTGAGACCACCGGCGGAGCTTTGGTGACCTGTTTCTCGACAGAAATGTCCCACCTGGGTCATAAAAGTATCTGAGTTATTTAAACCTAGTTATCTTTTGAGAATGTGTTTATATTCCTCTGACACAGCATGATAAATTGCAACCCACTGGTTTTCAAGAGCTAAAATACAGCAATGTAGGTCATTTAAAGGAATTTCTTGTTTTCTCCTTTCTCCATCCCTCCTTTTTCCATTGCAATTTTTCCTCTCCACCTCATCATCATCATCACGCGGACTCCTTCAATCACCCCAACGCGTTCCTCCGCCCCTCACCGTGACCGCCAGCTTTTCGGCAGAGTTTGACTTCCGCACCTACGACAACGACGGGGTGATCTTCTTCGCCGGAGGTCACCTCAACAGCTCCTGGATTGTGCTGGCGATGCACCACGGGAAGCTGGAGCTGCAGCTGAAGTACGGCACAGTCAGCCGGGTCACCAGCAGCGGGCCCGTCGTCAACGACGGCCAGTGGAGAAAGGTTGGGAACAGTCGTTCACCGGCAGTCGTGTTCTTCATCCGATCAGAAACCGACTTAATGTTGCGTGTTTTTTTTTTTTCTTCTTTCAGATCTCCGTAGAAGAGCAGGGCCGGAGTCTGGTGATCAAGATTGACCGGGAGGCCGTCATGAAGATCGCAGTGAACGGCGATCTGTTCACGCTGAAGAAGGGCATGCACGAACTCAACCTGACCGTGGGAGGAGTCCCTTTCAAAGAGGAAGGCCTCGTGCATCAGGTGGGTCTTTGTCTTGAACGAATTTGAATCGAAAACGTACAATTTTTACACCTTCGTCAGTTTTTGTTACCTCCTTTGTTCCACAGTTGAACCCTCGTCTGGACGGCTGCATGAAGGAGTGGCGCTGGCTCACGGGCGAAGACACCTCCATACAAGAAACCATCCGGTCCAATGACAACATGCAGTGCTTCAGCACGGAGGACCCGGGGGCGTATTACCCCGGCACAGGCTTCGCTCTCTTCAACATCAGCTATGGTACAGCAGGGGTGACATTTGTTGCATGTTTGACTCTTGCGTAACTAATTGCTCCTTCCTGAACACGTTATTCAGTGCTGGAACTGTTTGGATAAGCGTGAGGTGTCTTTCGTCACCGTACATACACATCATCAGGACTTACCTCAACTTTGTTTGCGGATGGAGTTCACGACCCGCTGTTCCTCCTTTTTCCCCCGCCCCCCCCCCTTTCAGCAGAATCGCAGAACCTCAGCGTGCAGCTGACCCTCCGGCCCACTTCTGCTATCGGAGTGCTGTTTGCACTTGTTTACCAGGACAGAGTTCCCCTCTCGATCACTCTGGCCGACTATCATCCCACGACTGACGAGTGGCGAGATGTGAGTCATTCGGTCCTCCACCTGGGTTCATTCTCAACATTCATTTGAAAAGGTTCCTTCGGCAGCACTCACACTTGTGTGGTGGTACCTTTTTGTCGATCAGAGCAGCAGCTGCAGTGTCTTCCTCATGCACAGCAATATAGTTTGTCGCAAAGTATCTTACCGTTGTTATATCCTGTGTACTAGTTCTTTTCACATTTTCACTCTTTCTTTAGGAATCTGCACATACAGAGTAGTTGTACCTGAGTGAGTACACCTTTTCAGTTGTAAGACTGACTCTTCTCTCTGCCTTCAGTTTGTTTTGGTGTCCGTCGGCGACGCCATTATCGCCAGTGCTCCCGCGCCTCTGTGCGACGGGGAGAGTCACGAAGTCCAGGTGACGATCTCGGGCAACCAGACCCTCCTGCTGGTCGACGGTCGTGCCGGACGAAGCGAGGACGCCGAGGTCCCGACGGAGCTTCTGTCCCAGTCCAGCACCTTCATAGGAGGCCTCCCTGGTGAGAATGGCTGCTTTATGAGGTCATAATATTCCTACTGTTCTCCAACCTGTGTGTCAAATCTCTGCTATTGGTCGAGCTCTGACATAGGAAGGAATTCAGAGAAGGAAAAAAAAATGGCGTTCGAGCTTTAAATATTTTGTCTCAGCCCTCAAGTTTCTTTTTTTAGTCTGCAAAAAGTCTCGAGTCAACAAAACTGTGTGAACAAATATTACTAATCTGCACACGTCTTCCTGTCCTGGGTTGAGTGTTTTTTGGGAAATGTCTCCATTTAACATTTCAGTGTCTCCTGAAAACAAGTTTTTCAAGGTCAAGGATATGTAACAAATTTGCGCGCTTAGCCCCTAAACGCAGTTAGATATGTTATGTAAACGACATGAGTTTTAACTGACTTTCGTCTTGTTATTTCTCCTCTCAGACGTTTCTCTGGTCTCCACGCTGGTGTCGGCGCCCTACAGCGGCTGCATGGAGGTCAGTGTGAACGGACAGTCTCTGGACCTGGACCAGGCCATCCACAAACACAACGACATCCGCTCGCACTCCTGCCCCCTGCTGGACTCCCACCAGTGAAACAAAACTGATCCATATGCAGTTCATTGAGGCAATTTCGGGGGAAGGGACGTCCGTGATATCTGTTAAAGCGCTGACCACTGGGATGATGTTTTTTGATTGGATTGAAACCAAAAAAAAAAAAAGAAATTGTGGACCAGGTGCAACCGTAACCCAGGATCACCCCTTTGTCCTTATACTGTGACGGCGCTGCGCTACGTGAAAAATCACAAAGCGGCATCAGTATTGCGACTTGGTTAATCAGCCAGTCAGCCTGTGAATAATATCTCCTGTAGTTAAGCAGAATATGTGGGTTCAAATGCTGCGCAACATTGCCTCAAAAACTGCCCATGCATCAAACCTTTTGGAAGCCCGCGAGAGCCACCTGGGGGGGCCCTCTCTCCGGGTCACTTGTTTGGTCCCGGGTCGGCCTACTTGGCCCGGCAGCCCCAGCGGGAACTCGGCAGGCAGACTGACCCCTCCGCGGTCACGTTGCTTCCGTCCAGTTCACCCGAAGTCCTCGATCACCAAACTTGGAAAAAGATAGCTTAAAAATGTATCGCCGCGTCAAACGAAACAAGCAAACCCACGGGGGGGGAACCACACGAGTCGTCCATTCGCCGCCCTACTCAGAGATGACGTGTGATAACAGGTGCTCGGATCTTGGGGCGGGGCGGGGGCCCGAAGCGTCTCGTTTGCCCCCGGATGAGTCCCCCGCTCGCCACACCGTGAAAGGGTGTGTCGTGAGGCACAAGTTTGTGTTCTGTAGAAAAAACCTTGCACATCGTTGCAGGCATAGATGGACCGCGGTACAAAGCCATTTTCGACCAGAGAAGCCCTCCATGTGTGCCTGCAACCTTAAAATTCAACCGTGTGCCTACCAAAAGAGCAACCAACCCAAACCTGTCCGCAGTTTCCCTCCAAACAGGTGAACCGTTTCTTTCCTGAAGTACTGTAACAACCCGACCAACCAACAAGCAACTCTCCTCCCGATCAAATGTACTCATTGCACTATGCATTTCCACCTGTGCATTTTTTAGCGTGTGACAGTTGCAGAACCGGCTGCTGCGTGGATTCCTCAAACTTTAATCGCCAATTCCGTGTCACGAAGGCCCCTTCTTCCCCCTCTCCAGAATCACCCAGTCACAGTCGATACCTGCCACCGACCAACCGGAGGACAGTAGATTAGCCGCAGAAGCACAGGGAGACAGGAAGGGGCGCTCTCCTCCACGGGGAGAAAGAGAGAGAGCGAGAGAGAGAGTGAGCACTGCATGGATCGCACCACACAAGCTACTGAGAAATAACAAAAAAAAAAAAAGAAGAAAAACGAGTGCGCTGTAATATAGTGAATTTGTAAATATTGTGACTGTACAATGCTTTATCAAAGACAGAGAGCAAAACACTACCTTAGGTTCCCTGAGGTCTGGAGCCGCACACCGACGTCGATCCGAGAAACACCCGAGTCTCTCAAGTTGGAAACGGTTCGAGGCAGAAATCTGCGACTCTCGTTTCGGCTCCGTCATCGGGAGACTGAGAGCAATAACCAGGGATCAGCGTAGCATCGATCTGTAGGGACTAGTTTTATTTAATAGGTGATGAGCAAATCAAAACACAACAAAAACAGAGAATGTCAGAGGAGCATTGTGATTGAGAATGCCAAAAGGGCTCCAGTGTTACTTTACCTTCCTCCTCCTTGTATCATTTTATAGTTTTCTGATGAGTGAATGCCAGAATATAGAGCTTGTTCCTTTTGGGTTTTGTTTTGTTTTTTTAACCATACGTGTTGTATTTTGAACTTCTCATTAGTTTTTATTTTTTCACTTTACTGCCAGTATGTGTACAATGCTGAGAGAAGTCTGCCTTTTGTGTTCCAACTTCCCTCAACAGTGAAAATCCTATTTAAAAAAAATAAATAAAAGCAGCTATATGAACGTTATAGAGTAAAACTGTATTTTCAACAAAAAAAATGGTTCTGTGTGTATTTTGTTCTTGATGCTCTTAAAGTAAAATGTGCTTTGGCAGACGAAATTTTATGAAAAATTATAAGAAAACACTGCGCTGATACTGACACACACAGGTACACTTGAAACGCCACTTTCAACACATTTCGTCTATTTTCTAGTTGTTCAAATTTGGCTTCGCAATCAGATTAAATTTTGGTGGTAATCCGCTTATCACTTCTCACCGCCTGTCAACCAACCGCGACGAGTTATCGAAGGAACCCGAGTCAGACTGGAGCGGAGGAAAAGCTCAGTTGAGCAGAAGCTGATTTATTGCTTATGAATTGAACAAGATAATGCACTGTTTGGCTTCTCCAAACAACAAAGGGTTTTACTTTACAACAAACAATAACAAACACCTGAAGTAACCGAAACAATGACTGTGCTTTCAGGCTTCCAGGAACTATTGAGTCCGTTTCACGTTGTGAAATAACTATCTTAATTTAGCTGTTTTAGTTGTTTAGTTGTAAGCTTTAATACAGTTGTAGGCTATCGTGGTCCCTTCATACAGCACATCCAACATATCTAGTGAAGTAAAGCCCTTCTCTACATGGACAACTGCATGTATTTTCAGAGTTAATACTTTTATACGTACTGTATTTAATGCAAGCAGCAGGTGTGGAAAGCCCTCCCACAGCAGTCAACATGCACCATCGATATTACATTCAGCACACTGACGGTAAAGTGCACATTCAAAAGGTTCACGCAAACAGAATTAACGAACAGCAACATGAGCGCCTTTTACTTTCCACCTCACATTTGGAGACAGCCCTTTTTAGTCGCTGGGGGGGGTGATAATATAGCCAGACAATACACAGAGAGACCTGCAGTTCAGTGAAACACAACGGGAACGATTCGCAGGTCACAGTCGGGCGCACAAGACACTGAATCATATGGAAAATATCAGCATCCAAAGGCCAGCTGCAGGCTGGTAACGTTGACATTTAGGGAAACCTGCTTATTCACTTTACGTCTTTGAAAAATGTTTTTTTTTCTTTAAATACAAACAGAATGCAGCTACTTTAATGTCTTTATAAGTCAAGAGTTCGGGGTGCACACAGCAACATCAACATCGAGAAAAAGTGAATGAGCATTTTTCCCTTTTTTAAATACACAAGCAGTAACTTACTCATGTCTAAATATTCACACTACATAGCAAGAATTCTGTCTTTCTCCAGTTCAAACGCGTGAGACCCAACCGCAACGTTCAGATCAGCAGCTGCGAAGCCCACGTCAGAGCTGCTGTCTCCCTACAAGGTCGTCTACGAACTGTCTTTCGCTCCGTTCAGTCTGATAGCGAGGACTTTGCTCCCTAGCACTTCTGTTCAGCAGGCGTACGGTGGGGGTTTCTCGAAGGGGCTGTAGGGTCCGTAGAGGCTGGGATCGTTGGGAGGCAGCATGTAGCCCCCCGGGTCCTGGGCGGCACCCATGGGCAGCTGCTGGGTGGGAACCTGGGGGGGCTGCTGCGGCTGGTTCTCCTCGGACGGGCAGGAGGCGGAGGAAGGGTGTCCGTCAGTGATCATCTGCGGAGTAGCAGGTGCCTGGTAGTTGGTGTTGTGCTGTGGAGGAGGAGGAAAAGGAGGAGGTGAGACGGGGAGCGGCACGTCGTAACAGTCTGTGGAAGTCCAGCCAAAAGTACCTGAAATCATTTCTGACAGTTTTATGTGAGGCCTTTATTTTTAACTCACGTGGCAGCCACGGAGATTTTGGCAGTGATCAACCTGTGAGGTGAACTCGGATACAAGTTGCCACAACACACCGAAATTCGTAAAAGCATTCCTGTGAGGTTCCTTTATTGAACTCAGACTCCAGCTTCCCCAAATCCAAACGAAAGCTAACTTTCCTTTTTTTGGAAATTGAGCCACGGGACAATTGGAAGGAACAGGATTAAAGAAATGTTGGGAACCGTTGTTGTCAAACAGGAGCATGTGTGCACATGTGAAGTTGGAATGGACCAACAGGCGGAACAAAGACTTGAGGCCTCCAGCTTGACACGGCAGGAGGAGCCGTCTTCCTGGCTCAGTCGGAGAGTGAGAGCAGGCGTGATTTGTGCAGGATTCCACCTCAGTGGCGTCTCGTCACCTCGGAGCATAGTAATGCTTTTTATCTTGACCGCTGCAGGAATTCTAAAAAAATGTGACTGCCAAACTCTTGTTCGTTTCAAGTCAGGTTCATCTTACTTGTTTTTATGTCGGTATGTAACTGCAAACCGGCGGGAGCGACCAGCGACTTCCTTTGTGGACACGTGACCTCTGCTCCTGGGCCCGAGCTCCTACCTGCATGGGTATGGGGTAGTTGGGGTAGGTGGGCAGGGGCTGTCCCGAGGGGCAGAAGCCAGCGTAGGTCAGCATGTGCTGGGTGGGGTTGTACACGATGTGAGGGGGAGGTCCCGGGGTGGGGGCCGTGTGAGGAGACGGCTTCTGCTGCAGGACAAATAATAGACGCGTTTCACAAACAAGTCCGAAATGACGGAAAGACGGTTTTTTGAAAGTATGACGCAGAATCGAGCGGAATGCCGCTTCAGTTCAAGCAACAGAAAGCACCTTTAGGTCATTTTCTAATGAGCTCAGTGAAGAGCAACGTAAGCCGTCATTAAAATAATGTACAAACACACACACATCCTGTGGAGGATCCTGAGTCCCAGCTGGAAACAGATGTTGGGGAGTTTACGTTGTTCAAAGTCAAATACTGTCTTTGGCCTGCAGGCGGTGGTAAGAAAAGGTCGCGAGCGTAATTAAAAAGCCGCCATCGCTGCCTTTGAACACCTGCCGAGAAGCTTTCTCGCTCAGAGTGCGTGTGGCCCGTCGGCCGCGCTCACCAGATCCTTGTACGCCCCGAGGATGGCGGCGGCGATGATGCCGAGGAACAGGCTGACCACGTTGAGCGCCACGCAGGTCCACAGCAGACGGTGCAGGTGGATCACGTCCCAGCAGCTGCTGACCCCGGTGAACTCGTAGTACTGCGTGTGGTACTCGATGCTGGAAGACAAAGAGGAGCGGATGCAGCGGTGAGGACGCCTGGTGGGCAGATTTAACTACTGTCAGTTAAAAAAAAAAGTATCTATAATACGTTTGTGTTTTGACAGGAAAGCTCAGAGTTTTTTTGTGCAGCAAAATATCTTAGTCTTCTGTCTTATCTGTAGCATCAGAAGAAGAAAAAAAAAGTCGTTTTCTGAACAACCCTAACAAATATGCAGAATCCGCTTCTGCTTGAGCACCTGGCCCTGCAAACCTTTACGAACCAGACGATTTTCTTACTTCTCACAGTTGTACAGATAGCAGCAGTAGCAGGTGTTGCTCCTCAGTTCCAGCTTGCAGGCCTTGTTGAACGTGCGACACGTCACCTGCGGCATCACAGGTTCGGAAAAAGGTGAAGAAGTTTTTAGAGAGGCTGATGAAGGACCACAGCGAACGGCTTGGGCGATGACCTTTACGAAACAGTGAACGCTTTCGCCACGAAAACGGCATTTTGCTTGATTGGCTGCAAATATTTGCAGTGATGTTATTTGACCACTAGATGGCACTGCAACAAAGCAAAATAAAGGACCAAGAAGCTGAAACTTTCCGTCAAAGTCCATGTATCGCTTCTGTATCTCCACGTAAAACACCATGTGTGGCAATCACCTCGGTGTAGTAGTTGTTGTAGGCGTAGCCCGAATCACTGGCATAAAAGTCACACATGTCCTCTTCCAAAGGCCTTATGTCCTGGAAGAGAGAATATAGGAGACATGATCCCATTTTCCCCCCTCATTTAAGTAAAGTTACAGGTGTTTAAGTTCAATGTCGGTGTCATTCTGGTTGAATCTTCTCCTCCGCTTCCTCCTTCACTGCGCAACTGCAGCTGCTGGATGTTTACCATCCATATCTGCTCGGAAACGAACGGCAAAAAACCCACCTCTCTATACCTCATTGGACTTTATGCAACGAGAAAGGTACTAAAATCATTTTTACTGTCCAAGGCTTGAATATGCAATAAATATGACTTTTATTGCCCCCTGGGAACAACATGGATGTTTCTGCAGAGGTTTGATAGCACAGATCAATATTAATATCAGGGGAGACGAAGGGCTCCACGTCTCTGACATCCAGCCAGGAAGCAACAAATGGCTCGCATGACCTTTGGCTTTGTTTATCTACATAAGCATAAATTCTGCAGTGTGCTGGTTTCTGGGTTTTTTGTCCTCTCTGATGCCTTGTACGTTTGTCTGCAGAGGACACGTCCAATCAGCCGCCACGCAGGAGCATCTCTCGGCCGTCCGCGGGTCAGTCTGGGAGGTCAGTCTCATCTGCCCATTCGCTGGTGCCACCAAAGTGTCCAAGTTTGAGTTTTGACCTGCATTTTCTTCAGTGACACCCCTTCTGGTGACCTCAGCGCGCGCGTGATTGGATTTGGTGTGTGACTGTGCATCTGTGTTCGCTCTGATTAAACAGTTGGCGTCGTTGCGTGACTCTGCCTCCTCTCCGCATGCGTCGGGTACAAGCTCAGGTGATGCTTACGATGAACTCTGAAGCGATGATCCCGTCTGCGATGGCACAAAAGAAGGACGTGGCGACTCCGATGCTGATGACGATAATTGAGGCCACAAGCTGAAAAAAAGAAAGTGAAGGGGAGAAAGACAAATTTCAGGTAGGACACGTGCACGTGATCCCAAAAAAACCCCAAATGTTCTCAAGTCTGATATGTTAGCACCATTTAGAAGAGTTACTTCCAACTTTAGGGGATTTTGCAGTAATTTAGAAAGTAAAAAGCAAAAGTCAAAATGTTATCCTGGAGTTGAAAAAAACCAACGTGTGTTTGTGATCTTGGTGTCTCAGCTGGAAAGTGACCGGATTGGTCCTCTGCGGCGTCTGGGCTGCAGGACGATAAAGGAAATGGACGACGTCTCGCTCTGCCAGCGCAGAGCCGCTCTGTGGCTGATTTACAGGCGGCGATGCAACGTACAGGACAGAGAGAGAGCGCCTCCTGCAGCACCGAGGTCAATCTAATTCCCCCCCCCCCAACCAGCTTACATGCACACACACACACTCACGAGTGCACAAGCACATACACACATATTGTCTCCAGCTCTGATCGATAACCTCTGATTTGTATTTTCCAATAACTGGACAAAACGCAGCAGCTTCTTCTCACAGGGTTTCTACTGTAGCACAGAGCCATTTTGGTGACACACACATACGCACACGCACACACACGCACGCAAAGAGCACACCCAGCTGGCTGATCACAGATGTCTGATCGTAAACTTTATCACTGAGCATCGGTTACCGTCGCTTCAGTCGCTCCTCCAGGACCGAACATCCTGTTACAAACACACTTACGCACCGCTTTTTCCGTCTGAGATGGGAACAACATTTCATCACACGAAGTCGGGATCTCAAAGAAAAAAGCCGCACACACACAAACACACACACACACACTTACAAGTTCTAGATGACGGCTCTAAATTTTACAATGAGTCAAATATGATCAAGTTTGTTGTTTTTCTCTGAAGTGAGAACAGTGTTTGGTAGAAGTAGTTGAGACCAAAAGGTTGAAACCTTGTTGCGAATCAGAAATTTCAACAATTAACAGAAAAATGTTGGTTGTTTTGAACTTTATGGAAGCATTACAAAGCAAAAGATCCTCATCCAATGAGGTCAGCAGCAGTTCAGCAAGATGGGCTGATATAAAATAACGTTTTAAAAGGGTAACAGACTCTTCTAAAGTAAATACTATCAGATATTATTACTTCAATGTAAAATATCAAAACTTTTAAGATCCCAGCTGCTATAGAAGACTGATTGCATTTCATTTTGGGGGGGGGAAACAGTGCTGCGTGAACTCCGGATCCCTTCCTGACTTCCCTTCTTTTAACATCGACACGAAAGTAAACATGACTTTGACGAGACCGAACAAACAGCAGCAACACGAAGACCGACGACTCTCAAGACCTTGAAGCGACGATTTGGTGTTTGGTGTCCCAAGTTTGGGACTCATCGCGAGCAAACGAGGTGTAAAAAAGCCGTGGCGTGAATGAAGGAGCCTGACAGGGAAGGGTGAGATAAATCTCTCCAACGGCAAGATTTGAAATTGAATTTTCCTAAGTGAAGTGAAGTGCGCGGCCCGGCTGACGGAAAAGGGTCTTTTTCTGGGTAGGTTTTATCTGCCACTGGTCCAGACTCTCCACTTCATTAGCGGCTTAAATGACTCTGCTTTTATGGGCTGCGAGCGGGAGATGAGGCCGCCAGCGGAGACAATAGAGCCTGACAACTGCATTACTTCACATTACCTTAGCACCAGCTGCCGGCACATAAAACATCCGCGCCACCCGAACCCACCCGAAACCTCCCCTGATACTGAAAAATCAAACACTATAAAAGATTAAAGACACACGCACACAAACCGTAAATTGCAATCTTCCAAGTCGAATCAGAACGTACGTATGACACAGAAAAAGTAGATATATTTACTTAAATACTGCTAAAAAATTAAACAATTAAACATAGATTCCAACAAAACCAGTTATTCTAAAAGATTTTTGAGAATTTTACGAGGGTTTTATTGGGGTTTTTTTCACTTTGACCTTCAATTCTTTACTTCAGTGACACATTATACATCGTATATTTGCAATTTTATAAAAAGAAACCAAAAAATTGTCTTTATTTCCAGCTTGATACTTTTTTTTAGGTCATAGATCAAAAGATTCTTTAAATTAAGTTTTCGTAAAGCTTTTAGCTTTATCGTTTCGCTTCTAATTGAGTCTTTTTAATGTTTTTGTACTTTCTGACATGTAAAGAAAGTGAATGCTCCCATAAAATACCAATAAAAAAAGGAGAGAAATACCAATGAGAGACAAAGAATCAGTTGGTGCAAATTCCTGGGAAGAAGAGACATTAGTGACAAACGGATAAAGACACAAAGAGGCCTTTTATAGCCCCGGTAAAGATGCCTATCAGGGTTACATAACTAAAGTCGCTGACCGCTGCAAGGTCTTCCTCTCCTGCTCAGCGGCCCCGCGTCCAATCACGCCACAGCTGGACACGCCGCTAATGAGAGACGATCGCCCCGCGGCCTACTGGGTAAAATACGGCCCTTTACAGGTTCACCGTTCTGCTGCCCGAGCTGCAAGGTGACCACGAGGACGACAGCGGGTGAGATACAGGCGGCGGGCGCGCGGGAGCGGAGGACTCGCCGTCCCACCTGAAGCACGCCGTCGTAAAGAAAGCTCTGGGGGCGGCGAAGCCTGTTATCAGGGCGGCAGGTGAGCGCAGATAGAGGCAGCGGGCGCCTCTTCGCGCTGTCCTCAGCAGACAGCATTTCATGCTTCGCACGTCTTTTATAAAATGAAGTCAAACGTGGCGGTTTATGGAGTTAATAAAATTTGGAATGCTATATTCAACAAAATGTCAAAGACCAGAGAGGGTGCGGTCCCGGAAACACACACACACACACGGAAGGAGAAACTATGTCCTAACAGGACACCACCATCGTTATGTTTTCATCTAAACCGAGAATTCTGTATCAAATGATCTGCTCGCTCACACAATTGCAGCATTTATCCACTGTCTCTCTCTCTCTGAGCCTCTCATTCATACAAAATGTGTTTTAAGAAATAAAATTTGAGTTTTTATTCTTAAATTTTGTGTTTCGGTCTGAGCTCACTCTCAATCAGCTTTTTACATCGCGGGACCTTCACCCAAAACCAGGTCCTGACTTTTAAAGTTCATGTAGTTGTGAGGACCGGCTAAAATCTCCTCACAGAACACCAGAATGTCTTCAGACTGTTGGTTAAATACTGACTCTACTTACGCACGCACGCACGCACACACCCACGCACGCACGCACGCTGGGTACTCCTGTTTCAAGGTGTCAAGAATAAACCAAACCTTTGAAGGCCTTATTGTTGCGGACCTGTTTTGACCCACTGGCCGCATGTTTGACAGCGCTGATCCACACAAGTAAATGTGACAGTTTGACAGCAGCTGATAAGCTTCCAACTCTGGCGTCAAACATCCACTGTCTTATGAGAGGTCACAGAACTCCAAAAAAAAAAAAAAGCCATCCTGGAAGTGAAACAACCTCCAGAGCTCTCGGGTGTCGGCAGCATTGTGGTCGGGTTAGTTGCTCTTTAATGAGCGGCATCGCTCGGCCGGCCGGCCGGGTCTCACGTTACAGCGCGAGCCGTCGGACGCAGGAGGGGGAAGAAGACACCTGCGCGAGAGTGAACGTCGTCCCTCGTAAGAGACACCGTAGACCCGCCGTTTGTGCGGCAGCGGTCGCGCCATTAAAGTTTAAAGCTGGGAGGAGGGAGCCGCGCCAGAGAGGCTGCGGGCAGTGGTGTTTATCCCCCCAGTTCACACATTTAGGGGCGAACACCCTCGTGAAAAGACAGAGCCGCGGCTTGCGCTTAACTTTGGAAACATTAAACTGTGGGTGGGTTTGGACGGCGCTTCAGGAAATGCTGTACACCGAGGGAAAGATGCCTCTGTGGAGCAGATTAGATGGAGTAAATTAAGACAGTGTGATCTGACCAGGCACACGACACCCTGGACGCCACATGAAAAATTTACAACACACACACACACACACACACACACACACACACACACACACACACACACACACACACACACACACACACAC
>JASSRZ010000001.1:17951955-17967132 GCA_032164315.1 Malacoctenus gilli
CACACACACACACACACACACACACACACACACACACACACACACACACACACACACACACACACACACAGAAACTGACGTTGCGAGATGAAGTTGACATGCATAGGGAACATATAACTAATAGATCAGTGACAATTTTTTCATTTCACTTGCATTTGTGCTGCATGGATCCTGCAAAAACTCAGAATAACAAACTAAACTTTTGCGTTTTTATAGGTTTTTTTTGTAATTTTTGTTCACATCCTCAAGTAATGCAGCTATCTTTACGAATAGCAACCAAGTGACGGCAGCTGTCAAGGATCTTTGGATGTGGAGAAGCTGAAATGAACATTACATTTTTTTGGTCTTTTGTTTTTCTTATCTACAGTCAGCTGATATTTATGCATTTTTATGACTTAATTTTGACTTTTTACTGTAACTGACATTGACAATGCCAATAAACTCCTTAAAAAACTGTATTCTGAAGAAAAGACTACAAAGATGCAATTTAGCATGATTTCCTGCTTGCTCATCCTACCCAAGGCACATCCCATCACTATTGTATTCACACACACTTCCAGTATTCACTGAATACCAAATTCAGACACAAGTTCAAGAATTCGTGTTTCTTGAGCTGCGTCGATATGTAAAAACTCTGCAGGCACAATGCTTAGAGAACAGAGGTTGTACTGTTTTATCTCATGACTAAACACAATCAGCTTGAAATCAGATGAAAAGGTGAAAAGAAGGACTCTGATCCGCCGAGGTTTTGGTGTCAGCGGTGTCGTCTTCAGACACAGTTCGGACCATGCCTGGTTTCATGTCATGTGATACTCAAGATACGACTTGAGTGAAACAGAAGAAGCCCCCGCTGCCCGCTGACCATGAAGTAATGTTGCATTTGTTGGCAAACTGTTGGAGATCGGCTTCAGGCTGAGCGCGGGTCATTTCGACTGTGGGGGGTTTTTCTGACACTTTGGGTTCCTAACTTGGTGCCATTAAAAAAAAAACAAGGAAACAATCTGAAGCATGTAACAGACTCACTACATTTATCTGCAGGAGTGCCAGCATCCTTTTTTCCCCACTGAAGCCTCCAGAAACATCGTGAACCTCTGTTTTGATCTTGGGTTTGCAGAAATATGAGTGAAGACAAGCAGTGGCTTTCAAAATAAAAGCGTTGGGCAGTTTCCTTGGTCTGCTCTAATTTCAGAAAGTCTGATTTTACAGTGCAAGTGATTCTATCTTTTTTTTTTTTTTTTAAAGTCGCATGTCCACGAGTGTTTCTTTGTCTCTTTTTGAATCTTTATAAGTAATCTGACTTTTCTTTTTGTTCTGTATTTCTCCCGTTGCACCTGTTTTCAGTTTTGAATCGCTCAGTTCAGTTTGGTCATTGTGGTGTGTTTTTGCGATCATTTGTAGACCCTTTTAAGTTGAGTCTGCACTCTTATTTTGAGTTTGTGGTCTTTCTAAGAAAACTTGCAATTGAGTTCATTTTCAAGTTTCATTTTTGGTCTTTTTGGATTCGAATATTTGGTTGTTTCAGATTCTCATTTCTGTGAAGCGATTCCAACTTCATCTATTTATTTGTTCTGCAGGATGAGGTGAAAGTTCCGATAATTGTTTACATTTTCAGTCAAATCGGTACAGGCGGGTCTTCGGCCCACCTGACCGCTTCCCCTTTCCGACTCGTTAACGCGATCAATCCTTTTTTAACCCAGCAAGACAGAGAAGCACTTTGGTGGAATCACATCTGTGTGCTGCTCTGAAATAAAGGAGCCCCGTCAGCAGCTGACCAATACTAATGCAATTCCCCTCCACCCTCTTGTCACCGAAGTCCAGAGACAAACGCGGTCACTCCCCCGGCGACTACAAATCCAGTCACAGATCCTGACCTGGGCTCAGGGACCAGGAACACATTACGACGCCATCCAGTAATCAGATTTGCTTGTTGCTCATAACGGAGCAATTTCCTGTAAAACAGTTTAGTGACTTTGCAGAGTCAGTAACATAATATCATAATTTAGCGTGTGTGTGTGTGTGTGTGTGTGTGTGTGTGTGTGTGTGTGTGTGTGTGTGTGTGTGTGTGTGTGTGTGTGTGTACATCCTGGTTTTCCAGGAACAAAGCATCACTTTTAGGGATGACTGAAGAAGTCACCTTGACAGGGAACAAACACATCAAAGTGCTGCTGCTGTCGATGAATTCAGCAAAAAATAATCGAATGCAATATCATTCTGAAGGGGGGAACATGAACTCACCATGGGTCTTCGGTTTTCCACCAGGTGGAGGCCAACAATACCCAAGAACGCTCCGAAGCTGAGCTGAAGGCACAAAGACACCGAAGTGCAAGCAGAGAAATGAAAACTCAAGACCAAACACGTTAGGATCAGCACATGTCCGGAGCACCGGCGAGAGGACGCCCTCCGCGTCAGGACAAGCCGATGGCGACGACGGTCACTCACGATGATGCCCGGGTAGTACCCGGCGACGGGCACGTTGTCAGTGCGGGTGGCTGAGATCAGACCCACGGCGAACACCAGGAGCGCCAGCGCCAGCAGGGCCACGGTCACCCACAGAGCCGTTTTCCTGCGATGCTGGTACTGAGCTGAGCAAGAGAGAGGGACACACGCAGCAGCTCCTTTTTTTGAACTTCATGGACGACAAAAGCAACACAAACTGGGTCTGGTCGATAATGCACATCAGAGCACATAAGTCAGCAGGCATTGGGGTTTGTTTTTAGTTGTTCTACATTTACATCTTCATCATTATTGACCTGATGATTATTTTTGGTGAAGAAAGGAAACTCTTTGTTTCTCTTACTGTTTCATCGCTCTATTTCAGAGTTTTTATAAACATTTTGTTGCCCAACAGCTAAAGAAAAGGCAGAACATTCACTTCACATTGGAATTCAATTAGAAATTGAGTGAATTTTAATAAACCAACATTTGTGATCATTATAACTGATATTTAAACTTCGATTTTTCTTAATTTGGTCAATTCAAAGACTTTCAAGGCTGTATTGAAGAGTGAAAGGCTTTTTGATCATCTTTTATGTTTTAGTCAAAACATACACACAATAAATTCCAATAAATGCACCAAAAAATGAGGTCATTGGCATTAATAGGCTTTTTAAAATTGTTATTTCCTGTAATTGATACAATACCCCCAATGAATCCACTGGACCACGTGGCTGAAATCTGTCATGCCGATTTACTGTTTTTTTAAAAAAAAGACCCATTGAAAATGTATTTTTCATTCATTATTCGGTGAGCCACAATGCTCTGTCACACCCATGTTGTACCAACTCCTAATAATCTGTATGGTGACACAACTGTCGCCTGATACAGTCTGAGTCAATTATCACTCTAAATGAGGAGTTTGCAATGACATTATTTCCATCAAAAATAAACAATTATAGCCGGAAGTGTCTTTTTCATTGGTAGCAAAGGTGAAAAACTGTTTGCAGCCTGACTTTAAAGGTAATGAATGAAAACTCGTCTTTTTTATCTCCTGATTAGCTTTTTTCTGTGTTTCGCTGCTGTATCAATAAATACATAATTTAATGTAATAATAGTATAAATATGAAGTTAATATAAACGTGTGCTGTCCCGCTCCTACCTGTGGGGTCCAGGATCTCTGTGGCTGTCTGCTGGGTGGTCTGCGGGGTCTCAGGCTGCTGCATGTTGAGTCAGTCCGGGTGGGATAGAAAAACAGAGAAGAACCGCTGAGACTGTATTGATGAGGTGTTATTTTTTGTTTTTTGGTTCCCGTTCCTTCAAAGCAGAGTCTTCATCATCACTCCAGCACGGAGCAACAAGCTAAAGGTTCCCTTAAAGGTTTCTTCTTCATAATCCAGACTTCTGATTCAGGTAGAAACGTCAGGTAGGAAAGTTTGCCCCCCTCCCTCAGCCAACTGTCTGAGCTCAGGAGGGCTCAATTTAACTTTAAACCTGAGAGCTAGAGAGAGAGAGAGAGAGAGAGAGAGCGAGAGAGAGAGAGAGAGAGAGAGAGAGAGCAATCGGACACCTCTGCTCATTCACCAAAGTAGAAAACAGCTAAAAATCTGATTACTGACTCAAATAGTGAAGGTCAATAACGTCACTTTTTCGCCATCTGTTTCTATTGAGATGAATTTAACATGCTCCATATTACTTTCTGGTCATGATGCTGCACAGCACGACCTGCTACTGCTTGGTCACTGCGCCCTCTACCGGTAGGATGGAAAAGAAATTTCATGCACATTGATTATACTGTCATTTTTTTTTAACAGCTGCCACTCTAAAATTTAGTCCCGCCAAGTTCATATTTGCTTTCAAGTGTTTTAATATTCGAGAATTCAAGCAAACTTTTACTGCACGTTTTTGTAAACTGACATGAGGGTTTCATTAACTTGACTATCGTTTTGCCCGCACCAACCATCCCGAAAGAAAACACCAAATTCTTGCTGTGATTTTAAAGGACTCCAAGCTTAAAGGAAGTCTGGTACAGCTCTTGTTTGGCCTTTGTGGTGTTTGAGCTGCGAATAAAGGGTCTAATTTGCTTCTTTTGATAAAAATGACAAACAATATACTGTATATTTTAGCTTGTGAGCAGCTGTTGAATAAAATATTGAGAGAAAAAAATTTTTTCCAGTAAAGTCTCAGAATCCAACTTGTCAAAATGACCACAAAACAAAGATTTTAGAGGCAAAATATATTTATTAACACCGATAAACATCTCAGCAGCACCTTTTCGGGGGGATTGTTCTGTTATAACTCTGAAGCTGTGAAACTAAAACAAAAGTGAAAATGAAAAAAAAACATTAAGGATTTGAAAAGAGCTAAAAAGCTCATTTCTCACCATGTCAGCTGATTAACACCAGACTGGAAAGAAATACAACACACTTCATTATCACTGGCATTTAATTTGTTAAAAGATCTAAACGATCTCACGTGATTATCTCATTGACGGGTACGAAAGTGCCCTGAAGAAAAATTAGCATTATCATAGATGAAGTGAAGAGTTTTAACAGGAAAAGGCATTCAAAGCACCGAATTGATCGTTTTAAAATATGATAACTTAACTGTGCAGCTTCCATTATCATTGCAGAAGCAGCTGGACAAAAAGTATGAGAGGGCTGTAAACATTTATATTTTTTAAAGCTGCGCTTTGTTATGTTTTCCTTCCCTAATTTGCAGCTTTTTTTATTGTCAAAGTGCTCGAGAATAACAGTCAGAGTGAGATAATTGGTTCACAGCAGCGTCGCGTCGTCGACGTGTTACGACACGGTGCAGGTGGAGGACTTGGGCGGCTGCTCCAGGATGGACTCGCGCCGCAGGTCGTTGGGCAGAGCGTTGCCGGGGCCCCAGACGGTGAGCTCGCCGTAGATGCCCATCTCGATCATCTCCTCCTGCCAGGGAATGGAGATGTTCCCCGAGGCGAACTCGTCGAAGAAGTCCTTGTCCTTGTCCTCCAGCTGCACCCCCTTCACCGTGGAGAAGGCGCCGACGTCGTCCAGGTCCTTGGCGTACACCGTCTTTGAGTCCGGGACAAAAGGGGGCAGGAGGATCCCTGAAGAGAGAGAGAGACAGTGAGATTTCCAGGATCGATCATCTTTCATTTTTGCTTCTGTTCTTGTTAACGTGATGATAATAAGCACTGATCTTCTGCCCAGGCGCGACTGAGAGAAATATTTCATCTCATTTGATTTACTTCACACATTTCACTCAATAAACGACCCGAGTTTGACTTAAATTTTTGCTGAAAAACACCGAGAGGCAAATCAAAAATACAGACTCTGCAGGTCTTTAAGTAAACTGCAGCTCTGACACAACACAGCGCAGAGTGCCTGAGCAGTTAACAGTGCGAACCGGACCTTCGTTCAGCTTCCTCCAGTCGATCTCGCTGAAGAAGGGATGCGCCCTCAGCTCATCGCAGCAGCCGTCCCTGAAGCCGAGCCTTTTGTCCACCTCCTTGCACAGCAGGCCCTCGCAGATGGAGCGGGCGCTTTCGCTGAACTTCTCCGGATAAGTCACCGGGTCGTTCAAGATCCGCTTTTTCACCTCCTTATTCTCCACCTTGAACATAAAACAGCACATCTTCATCTCTCTAAATATTAGTAATTTAACTTCATTTTTTTTTCTTTATTTTTCACGATTTTCAGGTGAAATTCAACTTATATTAAAGTGAGGACTCTTGATCAGCTTTTACAAAAACACAGTAAAGTCTGAAGAGAATCATTTCAAGCTTCCAATATCTTCAATTCTGGATGTGAACAAGTCAGTCTGCTGTAGCATCGGGCAACAAGTCGCTGAAGTTGAGCTGATAAAGTCAGACGACGGAGAGGTAAAAAATTCAAGGTCACGCACGGTGCGCATCCTGCACCCACAGGCACATTATCAGGAAACAGCCCCCCCGCGCACGGACGTGTAAAAAGACCCCGAACCTTCTCTTGAGACGCCACACCACTTTTAACAGTATTTGTGGTCTCTTTGTGGTCATTTGGTGTCACTTGGCCATTGCTTGATGCTGGTTGTCTCCCGGCCTCTGGCGCTGAGCCTGATCGGTCCTTTTCGCATATCCGTCCGTGTGCCCACCTTCTCTCCTCGGGTCCTGAACGGCCCCTTAGCAGCGATGAACTCATACAGAGTGACGCCCAGAGTGAAATAATCCACGGAGTAGTCGTACTCCTCTCCTTTTAGGAGCTCCGGGGCCATGAAACCTGCAAGCGACAGAGGGGAGGAGCAAGAGGCTTGAGTTCGAGAGCAGTTCGCAGACAAAATTCCTCTCTGAGCTGGGCAACAACAGATTCCTCCACTTTCATGTACAAGAAATGTTATTTTACGTGATACTTCCTGCTTTTCTTACCCTCTAAATCCAGTTTGAACTCAATCCTACTGCCTTAAATTTCTTCTTGATTCAAAATAAACTTTAATAATAAACTCTCAGTACTTATCTTTCCTCTGCAGTACTTTTATTGGTCTTAATTGAGAGCACATTTTTCAAACTTTATATGTTCTATAACTAGAAGATTTTATTCATCCTTATTGAGTTTATATTTGCATTTCGTGTATATATTTCGTACCTGGGGTTCCAGCGTAGCCTTTAATTTTGAACTGATCGTCAGCCAGCTCCACAGCCAGGCCGAGGTCAGAGATTCGCACGTTACCTGTGCGAGTAAACCGCAGATGTGTTTGTCAAAAACAGCACACACACTGTTACAAAGACTCATTCACTCGCAGCACAGTGAAAACCTGCAGACTCTCACGACTGATCTGTTTGTGTGGGGAAGAGTCGAGCGACGAGCTCTGTTCTTTCCTTTCCTTTGAGAATCAACACTGAAAACGACTTTTTTTTCTTTTCATTTTCGTTTGCAGGCATCTGACCCGAGTTATCCAGCAGCACGTTCTCTGGTTTGAGGTCTCTGTAGATGATCCTCTTCTGGTGCAGGTGCTCCAGGCCCTGGATGATCTGAGCAGCGTAGTAGCAGGCCCGCGGCTCATCGAAGCCCGGGTTGTTCTCGTCCACGTTGTAGATGTGATACCTGAGGGCAGGACAGACACCAGCGCAACTTCAGCAGGGAAGGACCAATCACAAAATGCACAAATGTGGAGTATTTACTCATAAAAAGTGACACTGAATCGTTACAAATGCAAATTCCAAAAAGACCCTTCTTAAGTGGTCTAATATAAAAATGTCCATGTACATGAAACAGGCACAAAGATTCTGAACTTCTACATGATGTGATTTTAAAATAGACAAATATTAAAAGCTTTAATTATTGTTCTGGCATTACCACAATATAACCTAATTCTTATTTTCACACGAATAAGGGCCATAAGGACAAACTTCCCATCATATATAGAGTATAAGACATCTACTGATACGTTTAATGTCCAGGTTGATGGACGATGATCAAACCTCAGGTCTCCTCCGTTCATGATGGTCATGACCAGACACAGCTCTGTTTTCGACTGGAAGGCGTAAGCCAGAGACACGATGAACCTGCTGTGAACCCGAGCGAGGATCCTCTTCTCCACCATCGCCCCCTGGAGGCGGGAAAGGACAGCAGACGTGAGCGCTTTCATGCTTGCTGGACAACCGTCTTTAAAAGAAACTGTCTGTGTATTTGCATCGGAAAATCAGAAACTTCTCATTTTGCTAGAAATGAAGTCACGTCATCGCAAAGCTGTCCCTCAAAACTCTGACTGTCAGTAAGAAGATGGATCCAGATGTTCACTTTTATCTTTGTCTTTCTTGCAAACTCTTGTCAGTTTGAGTCCAGAAATTGTTGCACTTCACAGGTCAGGATGAACCTCATACTTTAGCTTCAGTGGTTTTAGATGTTACATCATATGAGTACTAATTATTCAAGCATATCCAGAGGATCAACTGATAATCTTTGCAACATTTTGAGGGTCTAAGACGGCACCTTATAATGAGATCAAAATGTGGGCTAATGAGGCTAATCATATAAGCCAGTCATGCTGAATGTTGTCTGCAATGCTCCATATAGGAGCTGCTGTTGAGAGGGGACATTGCCATCATAAAAAGCCTTCAGAAGAGGACCACGACATCCGTTCCGTCTGGTGAATCATCCCTCACTTCCTGACACATGTGGTCCGACTCTTTACCTCGTAGCCTTTCCTCTTCTTCAGCCTCTTCTTGTTTAGCTTCTTGCAGGCGTACAGTTTCCCCGTGGCCTTCGTCTGGCAGGCAAACACCTCCCCAAAGCCTCCTTTACCCAGGACACGGAAATCCAGGAACCAGTCCTCTCCCATGGGCTGCATCTCCAGCCACTTCCACTGCAGGAACCTCTTCAGATACATGCTTTCCAGGAAGAAAGTGTAGGGCACTTCCTTCAGAAAGTCCATCACACTGTCCATGGTCTCGTTGAAGAGCTCGTTGCCGGCTTGCTGGTGTTTCTCTTTGACCTTCGTGATGCCGTTTTCTGGTAAGAAGGGGCAGTAATACTTGGCTTCAGGCTCCATATACCTGGACAAGATCTTGCTCGCTTTCTTGACTCTGTCTTCATCTTCTGCCATGTCGTACTCCTCGATGTCCTTCCACAGGCGACAGGGGCCTTTATACTCGTTGACGGAGTCCAGGAACTCCTGGAAGAGACGTTTGCCGATGGGCTGCTCCACACACATCGTCTGGAAGCCCAGGTCCAAGGTCTCCCGCAGGCCCTCGCAGACCGTGATGTGGGGCAGCTTCAGCCGGGAGTGGTACTTCTTGTCCCGGTTGGACGCGGGGTTGGCGGTGCCGTCGAAGCTGCCGCGAGCGGAGATGTAGGCGGAGTTGGCCACCACTGTCGTCAAGCCGCCGATGTCCATGATGAAGCAGCGGAGGCGGCGAGGAGATGGATGAGGTGAGGCGAGAGCTTCAGCGGAAAGGTGTCAGAGGGAAGAAGGGATGGGAGTCGACGCGAGAGCGACCCAGCAGCCGAGCTTCCCGGTGCGTGTCGAAGATCTTGTCTTCCTCCGGTGGTCCAGAAGAAGAATGAACGCGTCTGAGCGCCCGCTCACTGCAGACAGCCAGTGTGAGCTCAGTGACTCCCCTCATTGAGGCTGACACACATGCAGGCACACATGCAGATCTGCCTTACTCATCACCTTTACTCAGGGAATTATCCACCCTTGTAATGCCTTATCCTGTGCGCACCCATGTGCACGCTGCGGAAGACGTTGAGTGACACAAAGGCCCTAGAGAACATGATGGAGAGGCGGAAAAGGAGGGGGACAAAAAGCACGGATAAAAATGGCACACGTGTGGTGGGCTGGTAATGACAGGAATGCAGAGAGAGCAAGAGAGAGAGAGAGAGAGAGAGAGAGAGAGAGAGAGAGAGAGGTCACAGTGTTTCATATTTTGTCAGTCTTTCTTCATCGCTTCAAACTGCATTTATCATGAATGAGAAAGCGATGCTCAGTCTGAGCAAAAATATCCAGTGTTTCAAAATGAATTGTTACTTTTTCAAGCTCCGGTGCCTGATTATTCTCCCACACAAAGCTCCGAACGACAAACAAATCAGTAAAAAACAATTCTTATCTTTGGGTTTAAACATCAGAAAGGGATCTCTAAATCTTCAGGGAACACGGAAAAGTGGAGAAACACTCCTGTTGGATGAAGGAGCAGGTTAGTGAAGGGAAGAAAAGGTTCTCTGTCAGACTTTTTTGTCGCCGCTTTGAAGGGAGAAGAGGACGTGTGGGCGATGGGAAGACAATCGGACATTCATGGCAACAACAGCAGAGAAGCTGGGTGGGAATAAAATGCCACTCCGCGCATCATCAGGGAAACTTATAAATACACCAGGCAAAGCAGAAATTTATGACATGCAAAAAATAAAAAAAATGAATGTTTGTTTGCAGCACTGCCAAAAATCTAAAGAAACCAAAAAAAAACTACCTGTCTTTATTGAAAAGTGACTCTAGTCCTACTGCTAATAAATTCAACTCAGCAAAATCAATGAATAGCAAAATGTTGCACACTAACTTATCAAAGCTCGATTTGCTTTAAACAAAAGCTTTTGGCAAACTTGTCAGTGAAGAGCTTTGATGAGTTTGCTTGAATGGCACAACTTAATGAAAGTAGAGTTTATCCCAGCTTTAGGTCAAAGTTTGAAAACGAACGTCTCTGAAAAGTTCTGAGAAGCCATGTGTGTCCACCAAGTGTCCACCACTGCACCACTGTATCCTCCCCCTAATAGGATGATGGCGATGAAGAGGCCGCTGTGAAATGTGCTGACTGCTCAGGCGGTAGGTTATCAGCTTACACAGTACATTCGCGCAGTCACATGCACACATATGCAAACACACACACACACACACGCACGCACACATATGCAAACACACACACGAGCTGGTCTGTCTCATTCACAGCTTACTGTCAATTAGGCCGCCAGATATATGAATGAATTTCTGTTGCTACAGAAACTGTCGAGTTGCAGGTTTGATTCGATAAGTGTCACAGGTCTGTTGTTGCAGAATTTATTACAACTCTTCACCTGCAACAAATAATGGACATCTTTGCAGTTGCACTCTGGTTCAGTGATGTGATGCACTCGTACCTTTTTATTTTATATTTATTCACAAGTCTTTTTTAAGGATTTACAGTTGCTATTTACCAATAGTGGGCAAAATGACACTGTGGAGCTCTTACTGAAGATTTCTGGATGTTTTATAAGTTGGAATGAAAATTCCCAGGATTAATTAAGAGTTATATTCCCATTTAAAGCATTAGATGTGAAAGTTATTTGAAAAAAAAGAGGCTTATTATCAGGGTTTTACTGAGACTGATGAGAAACAGCCAAAGCCTGCTGGAGACCTGAAATAAGATGGACAATTACGCTTTCCCAAATAAGAAATTTATTTTAAAAAATGAGTAAACAGAATACAAAGTAAATTTGTGTCACTGAGTTACAGTTTTTAATAAATAAACTGATAAATTTAAAGGCTTTAGAAAACACAAACAATTGGATGTAAAAAAAAAGAATCGAAGGGTCGCTGGTGACCACCCGCACACATAGAGAGACACAGACGTCTTGTTACGACATGGCAGAAAAATGACATTGAAAGAAGAGACATGAACCGTGTTGCACACATCCTCATTGCACGCGATTGAATTGTAAGACAAAGACGATTACAGCACGAGACACGCCGCTTCTTCTCACTGCGAGGCGACACTCCTCTGTCGTGTTAAGTGCAAAGAAGTGTTGATTTAGGCACATAAGTTTGACATTCAGTGGCGACTAGTGCAGGTTTTTACCTCAGCTAATAAATATTCACGAGTGTCTGACGCAGTTTTCTCTCTCTAATGACACCATCTACATTCTTAGTTCTACAGTGCTTTGTGGTGCACAGCGATTTTCTACAACTTGAGAGACTTTAAGATATCGGTGCAGTTTGCGGTAGTTTTTTTTTTAGTATTCATGGAGTGTACTGACACGCCGTAATTCACAGTAGTATGATGACAATACAGTCAAACCAGGGACATGGTTTTTCTCAGTTCGAAGCAGCAAACTAAACCTGAAGAAAGTGAAAATTCTACCAGAAAACATGTATTTATACAAAAAAAAACCCTTATAGATAAAAACTCACAGATTCAAATCATATAAATCATTTTGTAAACATGTCATTTGTTGAAAGGAATAAAGGATTCATGGTCAATAAATCTGGAAAGAAAGAAATATCTCTTTTTGTTGCTTGCACATACAGCAGGAACAGCTTTAAGGTTAGATGGATTTCAGGTCTCTTGTGCTTCTCCTAAAATGTAAATACAGGTGAGCTTCCAGATTACGGAGGTGAAGAAGCTGTCAAGTCCATAAAAAGCTTCTGTAGAATTTTACACATGATGTAAAGCCTGGAATTAAAACTCTTGGTAATCGAGGGCTGCAGTCCAGCAAATGTTCAATGTGTTTACACACCTGAATTTAATGATGGTGTCATCATGAAGCTCTGCAGAAAGTCTGAAGACAGACCACTGATTACAATCTGGTGTTTTGAAGCAGGGTCGCATTGAAAACATGCACGACTACAGAACTCAAGTACCACGATGTCCCGCCGCTTGCTTAGAATGTATAGAGTTGTGAATGTTACACAATGGAGGGAGTTTCTTCTCTCCAACAATGTGCAGACCCAAAAAAGAATGAAAATAAAGGGGAAAGAAAAAGAAAAAAGAGCTTGGGCCAATATTGATGCCAACATTCGACTTGAGACGCTGCCGTCGGCCTCCAAACTTCACGTGGGAATGTTTTGTTCCTCAAGTCAACGCGGTCACGTGACTGTTTTGCGTTCGACGCGAGGAACCCGCTTGTATGTTGTGACTCTCCAGAGCAACGGAGCCAAAAGCAAACTCAGAGTCGTGACGCTGAGGACCAGCAGATACACCTGAGGAGATACACAGAGGAGTGACACATCAACACAGAGTCATCAGACGTCTACAGTTGTCAATGTCGGGCTCTTTACAGAGGAGGAAATGACGTCCACCGACCTCCCTGGAGATGATCCCGGCTCGACGTGCTCGGCTGCCCAACACGAACGAGAACTCGCTGACCTGCGCGAGTCCCGCCGAGACGATCCAGCGTATGTGTCGAGAGCAAGGAGGCAGGAGCACGGACAGCACCAGTACGGCCATCAGAAACTGGAAAGGAAATCAAGGGTCAGGATTAACGGAGATGCTGACAACGGAGGGGAATATAAGCAAAACAAATGAACAAAAGCTCTCAATACTTTCATGATGACGAGTGTTAACGTCAGCGCCAACAGGACCGTGAGTTCATACAGCACAAATGTCGGAAACACGTGGAAACCTGCGGCCACACAAAGCTGAGTTAATGACTCCCTATTGGGAAAGCGCAAGTGTAAGACAATCGTTTGTTGAAAACTTTGGGTCTGACCTATAGAAGCAAAGAAGATGATGGTGAGGAAGTCTCTGATTGGCTCAATGCATCCCAGGACCTCCGTTGTGACCATGTGACCCTGCGAGGAGAGCAGCGCTCCGCCCAGAAAACAGCCCAGCTCCATGGAAACATCCAGGATGTCGGTAACCTGAGGTATCAGTCAGCGAAGCAAAATCAACACAGACGGACGTGTGATCGAGCGAGCTCCTCCTCAGAGAATAAACAAAAGGGAGCAAAGAACATACTGTGAGCATGAAGAAGACAAAAGCCGCCATCCCGAGCACCAGGATCTCTTTGTTGCCTTTACTCTCAGTGTGCAGCTTCTTGTAATAGGGGCCGATCAGGAAAGATCGCATGAACAGAAACAGCAGCAGCACAACGGCCAGAGAGCCCAGGACCTGAGCCAAGAGGCGCAGCACGTGCAGGCTACCGTACAGAAAGCTGTGGGACACAGAGGAAACGATGAAAACGATCCGAGACTCTGCGCGTGCGTGCGTGCATTTACTCAGCGCATGAACACCGACCTGCCGAGGTCGCCACTCTGCGCCTGGATCATCGTTGGCATCGCGGCAATGAAGAGGCCGAGCTGAACATCCTGCATCACGAGCATCCCCAGCAGGACGCTGCTGTATTCCAGGTCACTTCCTGTCAGCAAACACGCATGCACACACGAGCAAAGTTTGTAAATGATGTGTGATGACAGCGAGTTTATCAAGTGTGAATGTTGCTCGCATGTGAATTTAATTTCGGAAAATATGCATGTACTGATTTAGCCACACCTGCAGTTATGTCTTCATGCCTTCCAATCATCTAACTCAGTCTAACCTCGCTGCTACTTTGACTTCATACTGCTGACTGCACGGCTCGTGTACCTTCTTTTTCCACCCTGCTTCCTCCTGCGAGGAAACGCGATACGAGCGGCGTGCTGGACAGTGACAGACACGTGGAGACGAAGACGGTCTGGATGGGTCCAATCTGCAGGACTTGTCCCCCCAATAAACCAGCTCCCACCATCAGCAGGCTCAGGGAGCAGGTCCCCTGAACGGACGTCTTCCAAACCTACATACACAGACCGACGCGTTAGTGTCTCTTCAGGAGACGCACACAATGACTCTACGCTTTGACCTCAAGTCTTCAGGACAGATCAGGTTGATAACATTGTTTGTATTATAATTGCACGAGGGCTGTGGAAGAAGCTGCATCAAAGGTGATGATGTCGAGTGCGAGCAAAAGTCGGTCAGCCAATTGGACACACAGAGGGGTATTATGAAGGTACAAAAGCCCTGAAACAAAATCTCTACAGAGGCTCAACAGCCGGGTGCTTCAAAAACCAAACGGGTGGAAAAGCAAGTTCTCTGCTACGGCCAATCATCTACGCTGAACAGCGATGCAATGCCGTAAAAGCCAACCGGGCGCAAAGAGAACAATTCACAGGCACTCTACCAGCTTCCACAATTGAAGCTGAACATAACGTTCAAAGATTTTGGCTCATGAAGTCGACGTCAAATTCGTGCTGAACATCTCGCATTTCTTGAAAAACACAGTGTTCGAAATATTCCAACAATTACAATCCCCCCCCGACGCACCTTACGGAGGCGTTCAGGTGAGAACTCCAGTCCGACCACAAAGAGAGTGAAGAACACGCCCAGCTCTCCCAGAGTCTCAACCTGAACCATCGACTGCAGGACACGGAGACGCGAACAAAACAAGAATCAAAATAGATGATTAAAGACTTCCTGAATCAGTGGAGACCTCTGACACACACACACACACACACACACACACACACACACACACACACACACACACACACACACACACACAC
>JASSRZ010000001.1:17973795-17991475 GCA_032164315.1 Malacoctenus gilli
TGTGTGTGTGTGTGTGTGTGTGTGTGTGTGTGTGTGTGTGTGTGTGTGTGTGTGTGTGTGTGTGTGTGTTTTTGCTCATTTTTCTGTCCTGTTCCAGACCCACAGGATGAAAACAAGATAGGCATTGATGGGATCCAGCAGTTCTGCGATGACCTGACACTAGACCCAGCCAGTATGAGCATACTTGTGGTAGCGTGGAAGTTCAGAGCGGCCACACAGTGCGAGTTCAGCAGGAAGGAGTTCCTGGATGGCATGGCGGAACTAGGGTGAGAGTTACTGAAACTGGAATCCACAATATTCGGCCAAGGTGCAGATTATTTAGCATTGTTACCTCGCTGGGGTTGCCAAAGTTGGAAGTAAACACTCTGAGATTGCAATGATTTTTTTTGTGAACTCTGGAATCCTGCAAGGATCTGTAAAATTTGAGCTTTCCAGTTAAACCTTCACATGTTTTTTTGGTTTGTTTTTTTTTTCTTTCTGCGACCTCCAGCTGTGACAGCCCCGAGAAGCTCAAGGCGATCCTTCCCAGACTAGAACAAGAGCTGAAAGACACGGGGAAGTTCAAAGATTTCTACCAGTTTACCTTCAATTTTGCCAAGAATCCGGGCCAGAAAGGTTTAGGTGAGCAAAACATGGAAAAAATAAGACCTTTTATTTCATCGAAACAGTTCAGTATCAAGCCTGAGGAGCTGTCCTGTTTTTCAGACCTTGAGATGGCTGTTGCCTACTGGAATCTAGTTCTCACGGGTCGCTTCAAGTTCTTGGATTTGTGGAACCGCTTCCTGCTGGTGAGTATTTTTCTTCAGTTTTTTTTTCCCCTCCATGTTTGTAGGAGCCTGTAAAGCAACTTTATTAACTATATGGATCACCTGACCTGTTAGGATGTCCGCTTCCTTTGAATTTTCTGTATAGCTGACAAACAGCTCAAGAACAGTTCCAGCATCACATTGTTATCAGACTCTCCTATTGGTAATGTTTCTCCTTTCTCGTTTCTGTGCTGCATTCAGGAGCACCACAAGCGCTCTATTCCTAAGGACACGTGGAACCTCCTCCTAGATTTTGGAAATATGATCGCAGACGACATGTCGAACTACGACGAGGAAGGTGAGCCAGAGATGATGAGCGGGGAAACCGAGATAATTGTGACTATTTGATCAGGACTGTTTGTAGCACAGTGTGTACTCGGCTCAGATAAAGTGTATCACATCTCTCTTGCTGAAGGTGACTGATTTAATGCTCTGTGGAGAAAACCTTCACGTCTGGCTTTCACTGATATTTTCACATGAAAGGTTTTACTTTTAAAAGCAACCGTGAAAAAAGGCACTCATAAATACTGTAATACATGAATTTACAAGGTTTCTGGGAAGCATAAGCAACAAGAAGTCACTATTTTTATTCAGTTAGGAAAAATACAGTCACATATATTGAAAAATGTACTTCTGTTAAACTCTGTCTATGTGATGTTCAGTTCCCCAAACGCACCACATCTAAATCCAACTCATCTGGTCCACTTTGTGTTTTGTTTCCCAGGTGCTTGGCCCGTCCTCATCGATGACTTTGTGGAGTTTGCGCGACCAATAGTGACGGGGAGTAAACGCAGCATCACATAATATCTGTCCTGGTGTACTGCAGGGGGACTAGAATTTGTGTTTCTTCCGATTTTTTTTTCTTTTTCTGAATGAGGTTTTGATACAAATAAGCCAAAAAAAAAAAAAGACGAAATTCTCAATAAGCCCGTCTGCAGCTTGTCATAACGATTGCTCTTCCAACTGCGCAAGACGCCTCAGACACGGATTGACCTGGAAAACCAGTTCGGGAAGGAAGTCGGCAGGATAGAAAAACTTTTTCTTTTTTTTTTTGCAATGTCAATGTCGCCTGCTGGCTTCGGACAGAGTTGGCGATATGGAATTGATGGGTACGTTAAACTGGTCCCTCAGGTCGCCAGTGGGTGTCGCTTTGAACTGCGGACTTGCGAACACGCGCCCAGGACGCGGCGAAGGTCGGCGTGAGCGCTTGAAACACGCAGGTGATTAAGTTATCAATGCTGTAAGCGGCGGGCTCTCTGAGTTGGTTTAGAAGCTGCACGTTTAGTCCGCTCCTTGGAAGCAGTGCTGCGAACGGGAGAAAGCGGTCGGAATTATTTTCACAGAGATTGTGAATGTGTTGCTTCTAACAATCACACCAGAGAGAGAGAGAGCGAGTGTGAGAGAGAGAGAGAGAGAGCAGAGGAAAGGTGTGCTTGCTCGATGTCATGTCTGCGTGCGTGTATGTGTGAGTCCGAGGATCAGAATTATTCAATATGATGGAAGGAAATTTATTTGGTTTATATGAAAGAAGCTATTCTTTGCCTTTACTGAGTGTCGGTGAACAAAGTTGAGATCAATGTTTTGTAATCCGGCAGTGATGGAGCAGCATGCTTTTTGGGCTCAGCACCAGCAGAAACATGTTAAATACTGCACACACAGAAAGAGGAGCTTAATAAGTGTACAGTGCTGTGCGAAACATTTGGGCAGGTGTGATGTTGAAGTCGCTCATCGGCGAATTTCAAATCCAAAAACTTCTGAAGACTTCATTGTTTTTGTCTGATAAGCCTCCAGCCTCACAGGCCTGTTTGGGCCCGAGTCTTTGAGCATTTTTCACCACCGACTGAAGTTTTCGCACAGTATTGTATGTGACGATGGATAGGTGATGGCATTTATAATCAAGAATAGAAAGTGAGAAGCATTTAGTATCCTCAGTTTTAAACTGCTACAGAATTTTATTTTTTATTTATTTTGCAGTGTGTGAACACAGAGAGAAACTGACTGACACGTTGACTTTGTTTTCCTCAATAATCCAGGTGATGACTTGTCTTCTTTGCAAACTGCACTGATTTACTATTGTTTCTGTATAAGGTACAGCAATTTTTAGTATATATGACAGTGTTGTCACATTAGGAATATACTTTTTCCCATTCAAACTACCATCCACATCACAGTCAAGTGTTGGAGCGTGTTTGTTTTGTCCACTGCTTTGCAGGGCAATGGTAGTTTAACTGCAGAGAGCCAAGAAGGATGCTGCTCATACTGCCATCTAGAGGTGGCTTTGGGTATGGCGTTTTTCCGAGCGCCTGCAGTTCATTCAGAGATCCGTGTAGCGGTGCTTTACACATGATCCAACCTCTGAGTATGATCATGAACACTGAACAACACTGCGTCTGCTGAATGCAGCGCAGCAGACAGGCTGAAGAGCTCAGGTACCCGTCATCCTCTCCAGCGGGTGGCTCCCTGTGTGAACATCAGTGTCCCCTCAAACACTCATCTCGTTTAAACTACTTGCTGTTTCCATGACGCAAAAAAGAGAAATGCCAAACACTATCCTGTTAACAGTCACAGGGGAAAGAGCAGCTTTCTATTAGGTTACATTTCTCACACTGATGTCAATGCATCATTCATACAACTGTTGGTGTGCTTGAATGTACATTGAAATGAGTTTGGGGACTGAAATACCATGGGATTTTGTTCCCATGTGCAGAGGTGAAGAGGAACATGTGCTACAAGGTTTTTCTGACTGTGTCAAAACTCCTCTGTTAAATGGCTGCAGACTGGTGACAGTCAAAGCAGCGGGATTGTTGCCCCAGTTCATTGAAACTCATTGTCCTCATTGGTTCAGGACAAAGAAAAGCATCAGTCTGTGTTCCAATAAGTTACATTTGGTACGTTTTTTTTTAGCTGTCAAACGTGTGAACAACTGTTTCATTCACAAAAACAGGAGTTATTTTTTGCCAGCAGGGTAACCAGTATTCACAAGATGTTTTGTCACCGTTACATACGTTGTTCTCTTGGAAATAATGTTGTCAATAAAGCATGTTGTTTTTAACATTGTTGTGTTTCTGGCCAGCTTTCTTATGTGTGGCACTCCCGATAGCTAGTGGCTGAAGCGTCAGCTACAGTACTTTAAAGTCTGACAAATCTTTGAATTGAGTTGTCTTTGTCTGCTTCGGTCTGTTTAGCAGAGCGAATGAATGCTTGAAAGATTTCAGAGGTTTACAAACTACCTTCAACCTGCTGAGAACCAGCTGTCCCACGGAGTGTCTCCGGGTGTACGTGAAATGTCCTCTTGGTCACAGTTGTCCCTTATCAGGTTGCATTCCTGCTGCATGTCCTCACCATCACTGGCTCTTCTGTTAAAGCTTTGTCTGCAGTTACTACAAGTCTAAAGCAGGAAATACAGTAAACAGTCATGCATTCGAAAGGAAAAAAAAAACAAACAAGGGTTGTCCAAAGTTCTCAGGTTTTTGTTTGTGTAAAATGTACTTTTGTGCAGTATAAATTCTTAAAAAAAAAAAAAAGTGTCATGTTTTAAAAAACACAAAATACAGATGCCTTAGAACTCCAAAATTGCAACATGAATAATGGGAACGACAAAAAACCAATATAGATATACTCTTGAGTTTACATAGCAACGGATAGTTTCAATATTGACTACCCAAAGGAAGAGATATATTGAGTCTGGGAAAGCATTGCCAGTCAACTCAGTGAATGAAGGCTCTCTGAACAGTTTAAGAAATTGCATGAAAATGTATCTTCATTCAAGGAAAAAAATGTAGCAAATTTATTCTTTGTGTGGGATTTAACGACCGAAATAAAGCCCACCTGTGGGTCCCAAACCAGTCTTTGGGGAACAATTGTTTGGACTGATGACCTTTCAGCTCTATGCTGACCACATCTATCCAAAATACTTTCTTCTAGGTGACCTAAAAATCCCCCACAAGCTTTTGGATAAACTGTGGTCAAGGTTTAATATTAGCGCTCTTCAGCAACGGCTATCTCTTTACCGCTCTTCACGTGTTGGAAAGTTGCCTGAGGTTACAGTTGTATGTAAATAAAGTTTCCATGATGCTTTTAACTGTTTCAATTAGCACAAGCCTGCCTTTTGAAGATGTTTACATTTCCTGTCAATTTTTTAATGATGATACTATCTTGGTCACTGTCATCTCTTTCTTGCCAAAAAAGATCAACGATGTGGAACAGGATTCCAATTATTAGGCATGGAAATAGAAAAACATCCAAAGAATATTTTTACAAGTACTGTAACTGGAGAGTAGATTAGCTGATGTCAAGGCATGAGGCGATTAATAAAGAAGTTCAAAAGGGTGAAGTAAGGATTAGAGGGTTGTGTTTATTAAAGGACAGGGAGGGCCCAGTGGAGTTGAGGGTTCATCAGTTGGGATGATGCTCCATTTGTACCCTCCTCCCGAGGGGCAGGTGGGATGTCAACAAGGTCCGGCACCAGCTGACGATTTTACACTCCAGCCCAGCAGCACATTAGCATCTCCTCCAGTGTGTCCGGCCCCCATTACCATTCCACACCCAGCCGTCCAGCTTTTAGGCACTGGGACCATGGGGATTGCCTTTTTAGGAGACACCTGATCGGAGCTGAACTCACCACCCAACACAAAGAAGCTGCGGCTGATAACGTGATGCTTTGGTGGGTGTGTGTGTGTGTTCTTGTGTGCGCGCACGCTGGCCCACCCTGGGTATTAAGAGTATATGGGAAACTAAAAGGGAGCTCCGGAAATGGGAAGGTGGCAGTTTTTGTTGAGTCACTGCACACAAAATTGAGGTCTTGGCAAAACCGCGAGAGTCAAAGGGGAAGCTGAAGTTCTCTGGGATGCTTTGGAACAACTGTTTTCTTTTCACCTTCGATGGTCTGTGACTGTGAGGACTTGACGCGGTGGAGCTCTGACACGGTGAAGCGACTTCACTTCTGAGCAAACGCTACCCGAGTGCGACCGCTCTCATCTTTCGCGCGAGACAAACCAGTTGACCGAGCATCATGGAAAAATTCAAGGCGGGCATGGTCCTGGGTGCCGTCGGGGACGCTCTGGGCTACAGGAAAGGAAAATGGGAAAACTGCATCTCAGGCAAGAAAATCCAAGAGGAACTGGCTTCTCTGGGGGGGATGGGGGCCTTGAAGCTGGACCCCGATAACTGGCCTCTGAGTGATGCAGCGTTGATGCACATGACCACAGCAGATGCACTGATAACAGGTACGTCTATTTTGCTCCCAAAAACAACTACATTTTTTTTCTATTTTGACTGCATGTAAATTGAAGATATTCAGGACTAAAGTCGGCTTACCTGCTTTTCTTGTATTTTGAAATTTCAGAAACTTGGATTTTACTCGTCAGAATGATAGAAAACAATGTTTTACAGATTGAGCACGCACCCTGTTTATCCAGGTTTTTAATGGTCCTCCATTTAGCCAGACCAGAATAGACAGTTCTGCACAATCACTGGAAGCTGCTAATCACTCCCTGGCAAAACAAGCCTAAATGACAAAACCTGTTGACATGTCATAATCCATCTCTTTGCAGGGCATCAAAGAAAAGGTCCTGGTAGGAAACTGACAATGACTCCCCTCACCTAAATGCCATTCGAAGCCCCCGCAGCTTGGCGAGGAGTTGCCAGGGACAGACGAATCTGAAATAGACTACTCTGAAAAGGCTGATCCTCAGCTCTCTCTCGGTGAACAATAGGAGGTCAGGCCACTCGGTGATCTGCCTGTATCATATTTGGCAACAGTTGCAGCTCAAAGCCGATGATGGCGGTCCCCAAGAAAAAAAAAAAGGAGGGGGCGATGACATCTTTTGAGATTAGGAAACCCTATTTAGCCGCATGCACACATGGAAGACTCAGACCACAATGTAGGGTATGTAATGCATGCTGTTTATGTTAGCGTTTGGCTTGTCAGTCTCTTTGCAGCAGCATTGAGAACCATACTGCACACAAGTCCAAAGAAACCACTTCAGTGTAAAAAAAAAAGTACTACCAGCCAAAGTGGAGCTGTTCAAAACTGAAGCAGAGAAGAAAAACCTCAACTAAACCTGAAAGATGAGGATTACCAATTTTCAATTCTGTTTTCACATATTCACTGAAGAATTTGACAGTCTTAGACAAAGACCCTTAAATGTATCCTCCCTCATCCGCCAAGCGGCAAAATCCAAAGGAAGAGGTCAGTGAGCGCTGAGATCATCTCAGGCTAATGTGTCTTTGTCAACACCAACGTTCTCTCTGCCACACACACACACAAAGTGCACACATAAACAAATTGTGGCACGATAGTGGGCTGACTGGTTGAGGATCCCAGTCGACCTCATGGTGTGTGCGAGTCACTCCACTTGCTCTACAGGCATGCTGGTTCTAATCTGCGGTGTTGCAGACTGCGGCTAAACTTAGCCCATCACAACACCACTCGTCTTGCGTTGCATGCCAGTCATGAATGACTCTCAACCGCTGCGCGTGTTTTCCTGCGTGCAGATTATTGGTGCCTGGATGACCTGTACCGGGAGTTGGTGCGTCTCTACGTCGACGCCATGGTGTCGCTCCAGGGCAGGGCGCCTGATCCCGGCACAGTGGAGGGCTGCGTTCACCTCAAACCTCGCAACTACCTGCTCGCTTGGCATACACCCTTCAATGAGAAAGGTGACCGAAGCTTCGGAAATTAATTTTTTTCTGGAAGCAAAACGTTACAAAAGTGACGAGTCTGAGTGTGTGCGCAAACAGGGTCTGGATTTGGGGCAGCTGCGAAGGCCATGTGTGTTGGGATGAGATACTGCCAACCAGAGCGACTCGAAAGCCTGGTGGAGGTCAGCATTGAGATTGGCAGAATGACCCACAACCACCCGACAGGTGACACTGATGTCATTTTATTTGACCCCCCCCCCCCTTCTCTCCTCATCTCGTGATCTGACCTGTCAGCAGATGGATTTAATGAATTGGATTGTGGTGTCACTCTTTTGTTTCAGGATTCCTCGGCTCCCTGACGACTGCTTTGTTTGCGTCCTACGCGATCCAGGGGAAGCCCGTCGTGACTTGGGGCCGCGAGCTCATGAAGGTCATCCCTCGAGCCGAGGAATACTGCAAGAAGACAATCAGACACATGGCAGGTCAGACTGGATGACCAGTCAAAAGAACGTTTCTTGCAACTAATGTGAAACATCCAAGTGCTTTGTCCAAAAGGGTCTACTGGTCTGGTATACTAGTTGCCTCAAAACGAGCAAGCAAAAGATGAACCGACTGATAAATGTAACACTGTTAGATTGTTGCTGTGTGTTTTTTGCAGAGTATCAGGAACATTGGTTTTATTTTGAGGCCAAGTGGCAGTTCTACCTCGAAGAGCGAGAGATCGAAAACGAGGGACAGAACAAGCCCGTGTTCCCTGATCGCTACGATCCGGAGGAAACCGACAAAGTGAGTGCCTTTGTGCCTCTCTGGCCAGTCACTTAAATGACACAACGCCTCTCTTCTTAAGCCTCTTTCACTCCGTCTGTGCAGACTTACAAGCGGTGGAGCTCAGAGGGCCGCGCTGGCCGTCGAGGTCACGACTGTCCGATGATAGCCTACGATGCCCTGCTGGCTGCAGGGAGCGACTGGGCAGAACTCTGCAAAAGAGCCATGTTCCACGGAGGTGAGAGCTGCAGCACCTTGGAGCTTTGGCATGTATTTAAATCCAGAGGTACCCCATAAAATGCTCATTGCGACCTTTTGAAAACTCGTTCTTGTAGGTGAGAGTGAAGCCACAGGCCTGATTGCAGGGTGCCTCTACGGCCTCATGCACGGTATGAACCAAGTTCCCTCGGGCCTGTACCAAGATTTGGACAAAAGAGAGCGGCTGGAGGAGCTGGGAGAGGCCCTCCACAAGGCATCTTCGGAGAAATGCATCAAGTAATCCTGGTCTTCACTGGCCTGACCTCTTCTGACTGCCAAACGGAACTGCACACGACTCTGCTTCACTCTGTCCTCTCGCTCGTTGTCTCACCTCTCTTGCCCTGCTCTCCCTGACTTTGCTGCCCAATATCCACAGCTCTAGCACATCATGAAGGTAAATTGAACCCTTGTTGAAGACATGGACCTAATAAAATCACCAAAAGTGAAGATAATCAGGTTATGGGCTTGAGTTAGACGCTGGGTGGGAGAGGATTTCTTTTTTATGCCACAAAGTCAAACTTTGACGACAGAAACCAAAGACAACACACGTAAACCTGACTTAAATTGTGATCAGAACAGGGGAAATGTTTGGCCCTCCTAACATCCTCTTTAAAACGCATACACAGTATCACAATTAGAAAGTAATATTTAACTTTGTTTTTCTCTGACCACCTTCCTCTCTGAAGATACACTGTATCAATATATTCACCTTTCTTATGTCTCGCACATATCTATCTATCTATCTATCTATCTATCTATCTATCTATCTATCTATCTATCTATCTATCTATCTATCTATCTATCTACCTACCTACCTACCTACCGACCTACCTACCTACCTACCTACCTACCTATCCATCCATCCATCTATCCATCCGACAGTTTAAAAGCTCAAGTGCAATTTCCAGATGACACCAAATGATTTGCACGATAAATTCATAGACTGTAAACTCTACTTCCTGTTTATGATCAAAAGCTGGATCCATGATCAAAAAAGGGGGACACGCCTGCCTATTTAAACACAGTTCTTGTTTACGGTTTTGGTGCAAACACGTTTTATTTGAGCTTTGACAAAGCTTACCTTGTTTTTAAACCTCTGCCTCTGCCTCTGCACTCCTAATGTTGCTGCTTTGATCTAAAAATATTAACTGGATTCAGTAGAATCAACCTGTTTATTACCACTGTAATGACGCATGTGGGATGTACTTGAATCTTTATGAGGAGTAATACTGACATGGAGAGAGAATATTCTTTTTTTTCCCTTTTTCTGAAATACACAATTTGCACTGTAATTCTCTTATACTATATAATACACTACACTGTCAAAGCACTGTGACAGAATAATCAGAGAAACGACATGACTATTAAAAAGGACTCGGATAAATAACATAAACAGAGCGTCTGTCTTCTTAACTCGGTGATCCTGAAAGATATCCTCTGAATTCTCGCCTTAACTAATCATTAACATTGACACTACCTGTTTTTAAAGTCAGTGTATGATATAGCCTCGATAAGGCAAAACTAGAAATGTTAAGATAATGTGTCGGTATAGTTTTCTCATGAACTAAAGACTTTAAAATATTTTTAAAAAGCATTTTTTAATAGGAGGTGTAAAAAATCAGTTTGTTACGGCCATTTGATTCTTTCCTTCAAATTGATGTTTTTCTTCAGTGATACTTCAGCAACGCTGCTTCAGATTGGTTAAAGGGCTTTAAATCTGACTGAAGGAAAGGAACGTGGCTGCCCGAAATAAAGTTGTACATCTCCTCTATTCTCCATAGACCAGATTCTTGGAAAAGCAGTATGAGCCCAGATGCCAGTACTTTGAGGAAGTTGGTTAGAGACCCCAAATGCCGCCCGGTGCTCCGAGGGATTCTGGAGACGCTCCTTCATTATCTAACACACGTGCTGCACAAAAGGGTCGCCAAAAGTAGAACCTCGGGAAAACCAGTGTCTGATACTGCAGCACAAACAAATACTCGAAACAATGGTCCTTCTGATCAGGACAGTGACACCGCAGAGAAACACATCCAGCTTCCTGAAGTGGACAGAACGAACCGGGAAAAGGCCGCCAAGAACAATGTTCCGAAAAAATCCTGGTTGGACTCACAAAAAATCAATCGACCATGCAGGCGGGAGGACGCCCAACGGGCAGGAGACCTCATACAACGGCGCCTCACCTCATTCCAGCTCCTGCAGTCCAAATTCACAAGGTCCACACCTAAACCTCCCACCACCCACCAGAGGGAGGTTGGAACTCTGGCCCCCCGACAAGGAGTGCCAAGTAACACAACCCACCTCCAAGACAGCAAACATGACATGTACAAGGGAGACAGAGCTACAAAACAACAAGGCCTGAAGAGAGAAAGCAGCGTTAGGAACATCGTGGCCAAGTTTGCCATGGCGGAGCTCAAAGAACAAGGACTGAAAACGCAGAAGAAGCAGCCAGTCAAGCCAAATGTCATCGGAAAGGGGGTCCTCTTATCCTCCCTAATGAAGAGGTTTGAGACGGTGGCCACTGTGTGCAAGGGGAGCGACTTGAAGCCTGCACATGAGAGGCCTTGTGCAGTCAAGGTGGCAACGGACATAAAAGCGGCGGTGGCTTTTTTTGAGAGAGAGGATATACAAAAGGGAGACCGAAGCCTCCACGAACGAAACAAAGAACAGGAGGTGAAAAGCAAGTCCTTCGGATACGAACTGAAAGACGATCGAATCACAAACAGGCAAGAGCGGAAAGCAGATCAAAACGAGCGAGTTTCAACAAACACAAGGTTGCACATGGGAGTAAAGAAACATTCGACAGTGAAACAAACAAGGGACCGGCCCTTACATCAAAAGAGTCGGAGTTCGAGAATAGAAACAGGAAAATGTGAGGATATCCATGTTGACGGTGACAGCTCAGAGAAATCAGGTGATCGTGGCACCACTGTGAAAAAGTGTCAATGTGTCCCCGATAGGTTCAAATTTGGACATCAACGATTGCTCTCTGTAACATCTGTGACAGAGTGGTCACTTCCACAACCTCACAGAACAAACCAGCAGGTTGAGGCCCCGCTGAGCCGGTGTGTGGTCACCATAGCAACCTGCTCACCTGTGTGGGCCAGATGTGCCGTTTCGTTGCCTGAAGTACATCAAACAGAGATCCGAACTGAGGCTTTACAGCAACACCTGAACACAACTAAAGACAGTCCAAACGAAGCGCTCGCGCACTGTCGCAGTGTCGCAGCTGCAGGTGGACCCCACACGTTAGCAGCTGAGGACAAAAGGACGTGTGACAACATGGGTCCGACCGAAGACACGTGGCATTGTCAGGAAAATACCACAGACACAGATCCGTCAAGAAACGCGGCTATTCAGAGAAGGTTGTCCAGTTATGTCATCCCACGTGTTTGTAGATTAAATCACCAGCCAGGTATGAATCAGATTGAACTGTCTTCTCAATCACTGCCACCCTCAGACACTCCTTTGGATGTGGTTTCATTATCACAGTCTGACACTTCTACAACCGCTGTTGATGATGTGCTGAAAAGGTTTCAAGACCCCGTCACAGGCCCTCCCGATGACTTCAGTCTTCATGCGATTACAAGAAAGAAACCTGCAGAGGGTAGACAGCAAGAAAAAGACAAGGAGGCCAGAGAGGATCGATTGGAGGACAAACTGGTGAGCAGGACAAGTGTTGGTCACCAGCAATGTTTCAAACCTCCCGAGGACGCGACATTTGAGGACGGCGCTACACCCGGTGTGACAGAACCCGAGGTTCAATCGGAAACAGACAGCTCGAAACAGAAACCAAAGTACACGACACTCAGCTACGGAGACCCTTCAGTCAAGCAAACGTATAAACCCAAAATCATACGGTTTACAGACACCTTCACTTTTTAGGTGAGTGGGACATGTCAGAAACAATCCCTGCTCAACTAAAATCACTGTCAGTGTACCTTAATGTACTATCAACACTGCATTGTTACTTTTTTCAAATAAATAATATATATCAGATATTAAAACATGTTTACCATCGTGTTAATATAAAAAATATTTCATCCAATAAAATATTTTGATGAATAAAAATCTGATTATCGTTGGCTTCTAGAAAAGGCTGTACTGTTTACAAAATACAGAAAATAAATTATGATGATTGAACGTCTTTTCAGTGATCACAACAACAAAGGATAACTTCCACTTTATTATTTCAACAGGCTGCGTAAGTTTGCAAGCTGACTGTGTTTTGACTGTTTTATGAAAAGGTCTGCACAGTTAATGCATCTCTGAATATCAAGAAGCAACACCGTAATATGGACAGTTTGTTATTTTTATTTTAATAACTATGCCTAAACTTTAACAGCACTTTCCTAAAACGGCACATTCTTGCAGCAAGAGTGGTGACAAGCCTGAATTTGATGCTTTTGTCGTCATTAAATGGATCATTTTAATGCCTAACACATAAACACTCACACAGCACAACAAAGCCAATAATATCACAGGAGTGCCAAACATTTCAATAGCTGGAAGCTCCACCGGGTCGCAAGCAGTAGCGGCCCCGCCCACTGGCGGGATTACGCAACTGCAGTAACATGTGTCCACATTTCAACTCACTGTTTTTTCCCAAGCGGATAAGGGATCGAGGTCCGAAGTGATGCATCATCTGTTCATCCTAAAGCTAATCCTGACTGGCACTGGTGCGCTTTCATTGCTCAGTGTCACTGTGTGTGTATGTAGGCCAGAAATGTTGGAGTTGTTTCAAACGTGTTTCTCGGCCAGTGTGCTGTCTCTTTTATTGCAGAAACCAAACGGTCTTAGCATAAACGTATAGTTTATTGTGTCTCTTGTTGCCTGCGTCAAATATTTCAGACGATTGTGAAGTTGCTGTACAACTTTATGTGGTTTGTCAGCTTTTTGTTCCATACCGAATAAAGCCTGCTCGAATAAATGAACAAAATCTCGATCTCTTCATGTTCCATTTTTTTTTAACAGGGTCACACATCCACAAAAGCAGCTGTGTTTTCATGGCAGTAAAAATATGTCACACAGTGTCCTATCGTCGAAAGTTAATCATCAGCACATAATTTGATTCATATCTGGTGACTTGAATTTGTATCATTAAGTCGCCTTTTTGGGGTGAGCAATTGTCCTCAACATAAGCTACTTGAACAAAGATTTTAAATGATTTGCAAAATAAATACTAAAAAAAAGGAAGAAAAAAATTCCAGTCGTTTAAAAACAGTTAACACTCCAAAAAATGATGGCGTTTATAGAGCATGCGAATACAAAGTGGAAATATGGACAAAATAAATACATTCAATTTCTACTTTTTTATGTCTGTCTTTTTTGTAAGCAAGCGTCCGATGATTGTGAAAGGAGTGAGTTTACCGGGACTCACCATCACAGCTGACAAGCTTGACTGCTCGCTTCGCAGATGTTTACAATCGACAGCTGACAGGTTTACCTGTGAGACGTGGCCGCGGTCCCGAGGGCGCGCCCGCCTACCAGCTCTGCCGCCTTCAAGTGCTGTCGAACACACCAAAACTATTTCGTGCAAAACTAAACTGAGACTGTTGTAAGGATTGGAGTTTGTTTGCAGATGATCACGACGGTAGATAACTTTGATATAAAGATTCTGCTTATTATAGTACTGTAACAACAAAATGGATGGATAAGCTTAAAATGTGATGATGTTGTATTTTGAGACGATCACATTTTGAACAGTTTCACCACCAGAAAAATTGGGGGAGTTTTTGGCAATTCGAGCCAGTTTTAAACTATGAATACGGCATTCATTTTAAAGTATTGAATAGCTTTTTGTAGAGCTATTTGTTCCCAGTTTATGAAAAGTATACAAATGCGGATTTTTAGATACATGACTTTTCACGTGGTTTGATGCACTCATGTTTCCATTAAACTATAAAAGTATATTAAAACTCTGTACAGGAGATTGACAGAATCATTTTTCTAACGGACAATTATTTTCCATCTCCCAGTTGATGTTTATTATTGCCCTTGTGAAACCCTTTATTGTATTTCAATTGCATCAATGTGGGGGAGGGGATTGGCAACACCGCAAAATTAACTTTTAGAAAGCCACATCGCCCCCACTACCTTGTTTCTCTGATGCAGCTGCTTTTATTTCCTCCCCAAGGCCTCTGAATGCACCACAAATCACATTCCCATGAGCGCAGTTGAAGCTGCATGTTACGGGGATCACGTGAAAGCATCACTTAGGTCTGACTGAGGCTAGTGTCCCGGGACAAACATCGTCGTCATACGACGCCAAATCTTCCACGGACCGCGCCGGCCAAAAGGAGTGGGAGTAACGGACCACCCATCTGGCTAAACTGGATTGGGTTAACTGAACCCTTGTGTTTGGATGTTATACTTCGGGCTGAGAGTCAGTAAAATCCGGTTAGTTTTTCCCAGAAGAGTCTCCGGGGACCAGCAGCAGGTGCATGTGGATGGCGATAAAACTCAAACTCGTCGCTCCCTGCTCTGTTTGACCACCGACTGCCAGAAAGCAAACGGCGGAAGAATCTCGTTTTAAGCGTTTTGGTTTGGCGGCGGAAAGAGGTGCAGGACTCCTTTTTTTCCACGGCTCTCCCATTTCGGGAATTAGTACGTTAATCCCAGGAAAAGGGCAGCGTCTTGTCCCGTGGCTCCTCCGCAAGCCAACATGTAGAAAGTGAGCGGGCGAGTCAGTTTGTCGTAAACTTTTGCCATTTCTCGGCGGACAGATGGTGGGACGTTAGCACAGATTTGTTTTTGAGACAGCGCTTGAGTGAAAGAGGCAATGGAGAAGACGAGCAAGAGCCGGAGTCACTACACCCCGGACGGCAGAGCGAAAGACAGAGTCGACAGGTAACTCTCGTCAATTTAACGGTTAACAAGTTCCGCTGAGGCGTGGAAAATGTTCTCGAGGCAGCGGCCACTTTACATACTTCCATGCTGATTTAAGTCAGAATGAGTAATCTGCCGACTTGTAACTGTTACTGGGGCATCCTTTGCTGTTCAATACAACGATAGCATAGACGTGATGTTCTAACTATTCGCTGCTTGAAATTTAATCAAAGTACCGTCAGTGTCAGAGGTATCTACTATATACTTTATTTCCTTAGCCCACATAGTATAATGCTTTTTGGAGTAGAACGTTTAGAATACTTAAGTGTGCAAATTGCTTCAAAAGAGCCAGATGTTTGCAGGTAATGCTTTACTGTGACTATGTAATGCAATCTGACAGCAACTAAACTAATCATATTAACTTTCTCACAAAATGTTTGAAACTGTCATCTTACAAACATATTTCTTTTTGTTTCCTACTCTTAAAAAATTATAAACAAACATTGGCCAAAAAACATGCATCATCAGGCAGCAAAAAAGTTAAAATGTTTGATAAACAGTCAAACCAACTCTTGGGCATTAAAGAGATGCTGAATGTGTTCATTCTCCTTTGACTTCTTCATGAGATAAAAAATCACTTCTCTGAAATTGGTCTCAAATAACTTTATTTAAGAATACTGAACATGATTTTTTTAAAGGCAAAAGTCTTTTTGTTTTTAACTCGGTTTGCATTTTTTACACGCGGACTGAATGAGTTCGTGAAGTCGAGCTTCAGGTGCTGATTCATCCCTTTTATTTTTCCAGCTGACTGCTCTTTTCTTGTTATTTGGAAAAAGCACCACAAACCTTGTTGTGTGTCAGAATGTGTGTCAAAAGTGTGGAGCCGATGCGCAGTTCACACGCTGATAACAAAAGCTGACACCTGACACAGGGGGGGCTGCGTTGACAAATTACTGCAAATGTGTGCTCCTTTTTCTGCAACAAGGACACTCAGACAAGAAGCCTTTTCTCTGCTTAAAGCTCGCTGTTCTTTTTTGTTGTCTGTGGTATCTGTGTGCGACATATATGACGGTAAAGTGGTCTAATACTGCAAAGCTATTTCTGTTTGGCAACTTCTGAGCAGACGTAGAGGACCACCTTTGGTGGTGTGCAGGCACATTTCCTTGACAGGGATGTCTTTGCTGTCGTGCAGGGGTTAAGCTGTCGGAGGATTATCATGTTACCTAAGCCATTAAGTTGAGCCACTTACACTTGCAACTTTCTAGGACCTGATTGTAGATGCATGATTGAGATATTTCTCTTCCTCCCCCCCTTCTCTGTTTGTATTCAATAAATACAAAAGAAAAATAACATCCCTTTTTCATTTTTGAGTGGGACTGGGTTCAGAAGAGAATGTGTCGTATTTCTCGTGAATGTTAAACGCTGACTGCTCATGTGTTCCTCGGCATTAGTTGTCTAACTGTGTGTTTGGTTTCAGGGTGGATCCGTATGGCTTTGAGCGCTCCGAGGAGTTTGATTATGACTCATACGAGGAGCTCATGTCTGACTATTTAGTTGTACTCACCCGAAGAGCTATCAAGTGGTCCAAACTCATGAAGGGCCAGAGCAGAGTGCAGAAAAATGTCAAATGTGAGTTTAAAAGCTGACTGAAGCAGTATCCTGTTAGTTCTTTTCTGCCATGCAGTGCTAAATTCTCCTCTCTCTGCTTCAGTAAAGCGTTATGTACGAAAGGGCATCCCCAATGAGCACCGGACTCTGATCTGGATGGCTGCCAGTGGGGCTCAGGACCAGCTTGAGAAGAATCCAGGATACTACAAGTCCCTGCTGGGATCTCAACATGACCCCAAACTCGTTGAAACAATCCGCACAGGTCAGACTGGTAACAGTCCATCCGTCTGACAGACCAAAGACTCACTGAGGACTCATCACAACACTCGAACAAACCCAAGATTGTCGACAAATTGTGTTTTATTCCAGAAATAATACATGAAACAAACCAATTGTTTTCTTTTTCTGATATTGAAGTGTTTGTTTTGGTCTTTCAGACTTGAACAGAACATTTCCAGACAATGTCCAGTTTCGCAAAAGCTCCTCTCCATGTCTGCAGAAAGCTCTGTATAATGTGCTGCTGGCTTATGGTCACCACAATCCCACTGTGGGCTACTGTCAGGTAAAGCTCATCTCCTTCCTGGCTAGCCTCAAGTATGTTTTGACCTGGTACTTTAACTACATTTAATGAAGTTTACTACGACGGTTTTTCATTTTATTCAGAATCGAAATCTCTCAGAGGGACAATCCAGTCTATTTCAGTGTTATCAGTCGGTTTAAATCTAACTGATTTAGTCCTAAATGCTCAACCAATTTTAAGATGAATGTCCCGTGTA
>JASSRZ010000001.1:17993053-18026189 GCA_032164315.1 Malacoctenus gilli
TATATATATATTTGTAAATGGAATAAAAATGTAGTTCAACATGCAGAATGCATCTTTTTGCAGATGTAAATTTTAGTGTTTCGCAAACAAGTTTTAGTGCAGGGTACTCACTGAAAACCTGCTGATCTGTCCATAGAAACTCTGTCAACTCAGCATATCACCATGGTCATAAATAACATTTGAAAGGCAAATTATGTCCAGCAGTGTTTATGCAGCTTCGTTTGCAATTCAAACAGAGCTGTGTTGATGGCCACATCTCCTCCAACGTATAAATGGGACCATTCATCTCCATTCATACTCCGTTAGCCCGTCTTAGGTTTCAAGTGTTTCTGGTTCTTTCATTCCTGCCTTAGTTTGGGCCTGTCTGCTTGTTGTCATGGATAATTTAATAGAGAGCTCTGCTGTCTGAATTGAATTGTGTCTGGGCATTACTACCAGATTCATGTACCCTCTGTGCGTGTCTCTGTCTTCAGGGGATGAACTTTATCGCTGGGTATCTACTTATCATCACAAAAGATGAAGAGAAATCCTTCTGGCTGATGGACGCCCTCCTCGGTAGAATCTTACCAGGTTTGTATATATTACCTTGCCCTTTTGGTACCCGTGTGTAAATATTCCCCAAAACTGAAACAAACCTTTCAGGCTCATATGCCTGAAGCAGAAGACTTGATTCATGGGATTTTTTAGGGTTTTTGTAAGAGTGAAGACTTTCCTTTCAAAACAAACCAAAATAGTTCAGTTTGAATTTCTTGTAACTGAGATCTTTGGTCCAGTTTTAGATCGAATGAATCCAAAATTTGAGAGCAGTGCAGTAACTGTGATGTGCGTACGGTTCCAGACTACTACAGTCCAGCCATGCTGGGGCTGAAGACGGATCAGGAGGTGCTGGGCGAGCTTGTGAAGGTTAAAGTCCCCCGAGTCTGGCAGGTCATGATGGACCAGAACGTCATGTGGACTCTGGTGGTCTCCAGATGGTTCATCTGTCTCTACATTGATGTCCTGCCGGTTGAGGTGAGTGCAGTTCTGTTCGGTAGTACCGCCAGTTGGTGAGCTTTCTAACACTGTATCCCAAAAGAAAAGCACTTAGCTCTAAAGTTTAATATGTACACGACACTTTTGTTTCATTGTTGAATACATGTTTCTGATCTTTTTAGTGTTCAACAGGTTGTCAATTCAAACAAGGTTATCATTTTACACGTTTCACTTATGTGTTTTGTTATGGCATGGCCGGCTCACAGCAGTCTTTGTTGGGGCCATCTCCCTTGTTGGTCTGACGAGGGCGGAGAACTCTGTTTGTTGAACAAATACACCTGAAAGTAGTCAAAGCGGGTTCAATCCATTCAAACGCTGATGCTCATACCTTGATATTTAGTCGACACACACAATAAAAGGCAACAAGTTAAGGACCATTCATTGAAACTGAAAGATGCCAATTTCTCGATGCTTTTCCCTGGTGCAATGCCAACAATTTAGAAAAAACAGGGAAACAGGAACTGAAGTGAACAACAGTCAGATTATTATGCTTCTGAATTATCAGGTTACATTGAGTCATACTTTTTACAAAGTTGTATTTATTTACAATTTGGTAAATTATCAAATAAGGTATTTTGCAGATATACTTCCTCATTTGTGGTTTTTATCGGTTTGCAGACAGTTTTAAGGATCTGGGATTGCCTCTTCTACGAAGGCTCCAAAATCCTTTTCCGAGTCGCTCTCACACTGATCCACCACAACCAGGCATTCATCCAGGAGGCCAAGTCCTTGCCAGACGTCTGCCAATCATTCAAACAGATCACCCAAGGACCATTTGTTGATGAATGTCACACTTTTATGCAGGTAAATAAAAGATTTCATATTTCATTTCATTCACTTTGAAGAACGAATTGGTATAAAAGGAGCGTCACCTGTAGCTTGTGCTCTTTTAATCTCTTAATCTCTTTTTCTTGCCTTCCCAAGAAAATCTTCACCGAACCAGGAAGCCTCTCCATGGCAACCTTGACTAAGCTGCGAGTGACGTGTCGATCTCGAATCGTTGCGGAGGAATCCTGACCTTGACTTCACTTCCTATCCGACACTTTGTACACATTCCAGTGGGATGGACACCGCAGCTGATTGCACCTCTACAGAACTCAGTCACTGTGACAACTTCTTACTGTAAACAATCAGTCTTACACATGGCAAGGTGATCCTACAGCCGGACTATAATTGCTGATGATGTGCTGTATGAGCCGATGATTCCAGTGGAAGTCAATATTTAGTTTGTCTTAAGCAAATACTTCTCCATTTCAATATGGAATTATGCACTTTAGTTCAGAAAGTTAGAGATAAAGATAACTGTCAGTTAGACTATGTTTTCAATGAATGCACAACAAAGAGGAACTTTTGTAATGTTTTTCACATGTTATGAAACGATGTATGGTGAAAATCTTTTGTTTCAGTAAATGGCTGGATCAAATTCAATGCTGGGCCGAGTGTCATTTGATACAATATACAGTATATCATGCTGATTTCAACATTTTTGTGTTAAAGCAAAATGATGCACGGAGTTGGGTTAAGTACAAAGGAGACTAACTGAAGCAATACAAACACAAGTGAAAGGGCTGCTATTTTCCCCACGACCGTGTCTACTGCATTCTGTGTGTACTATGCAACTACCAACATACTACTGATATCAGATTTTGTTGCACTGGACAAAAATATCTTTGGCACTTGTCCCAACTCTTAGTACTGTGTGTAATGTACACTTTGTCAAACCACTGAGTAAACAGCTGTGTTCATTTCACTCAAATACATTAAACAATATTTCTGAATGCAATGTCTGAATCGTATCTGGACTTTTAAGATCTTTATTAACTTGCAGAAAGATGCACGATAGAAAAGGAGATCAAACCATTTTCTATAAAAATAAGATTAAATCAACAAAACTTCATATTAATTTTTGGGGGGAAATCATGAAAGCAAAAAAACATTCTTCATTCAAGTCCTGCAAAAATAAACTCTGCATGACGACGCACTGCAAATCCACAGTTTTATTATCACAATCACCCAACTGTAATTAGTTGATACAAACACTGCAGAGCTCCAAGGAGTCAGCTTCAGTAATCTTCATTGTCGAAAAATACAACTGTATAAGATGCATATTAAGAGCTTTCCCTTTTCTGAAGAGTCACAGGGATAAGTGTGTGCTCAAGACGTACAAAAGAAAATACCAGCAAGCTCCTATAGCGTGGAAATAAAATTCAACCCAACTTGCAATTTTGTGATTCGTTATCGATTTGGACCTTAAACTTCATTTGACTCTTCTCGTGGTTTTTTTCCAATCAAATCTTTTCTTTTAAATAAATACACAGCTAAAAACAAAAAGAGAAGCAGTTCACAAAATCTTTCCAGTGTTTACAACATGAAACGAGCAGAGCCAAACCAACGCCGTCGAACTTGCTATAGCAGAGTCGCATCTCCATGTGTGCCGTCCAAGTCCACTCTGGAATCATCACCACTGAGGTTTAGCAAAGATTCTCATTGTCATCCAGAGAAAAAGGTGAGAGGGAAATACGAGATCCAGAGGTCACAAAAGAAGACTAAAACATGCACCCATTACATAGCAACAACAGCCTCCACAGTCCCATCGCTCACTCTCATTTCCCCACCACTCTGGAACAGGGTGAGATAAATGACGGGCTCTCTCAGATGGTCTGGTATCCCGCATGGCTCCTCTTCCTGCCTATTAGGTATGCAATGAGGACGATCAGCACCAGGCCAGCGAGAGCAGCCCCAACGATGATGGGGATCAACATCTGGTCCTGGTCCATCTGGCACTCCTCCGCTTTTGACAGGGGGGGAAAAAAAAGCATACAGAAAACGATGGATCAAGGAACTAAAAGTTTCATGGCACGAACAAAAAATAAAGGCTTATTTTCACAGGGTCTTAGCATATCACAGAGAAGAAAAAAGAGTCATACCTGTTGCAAACTGGTCAGTGGTGACCCCAAAGGGTTGGACCTGCAGTCTGAAAGTATTGAGTGCAAAAGTTGGCACAACAGCCAGTGTTTGCTCAGTGTTGCACATGTATGAGCTGCCCAGTGTACTCCTCAAGTAGTTCAAACTGGTGTTACTGGCTACAAGGGGAGCTGGAAAGAGAGGAGATCAGTTTGGCTTGTTAATATATGTTATTTTAACATAAAACAAGTTGGAGTTCAAACAATCAATGCTGCCGGGTAACGTACTCGCCATATTTGGCCACTTCGCCGACAAAGACATTCCGCTCAGGTGGTACTTGTTGGTCGTTGTGTTCTGTGCAAGAGAAAGTATCGACTGACACTTTTACAGACACACAAAGATAAAGTGTAATAACATGGACTAATAAGATGGAAACACACTTACAAGAGAGAAAGTGAAAGTGAGGTTGGTGTTTTGCTCCTGTGTTAAAACCAGCACAGCACTGCTGGCCTCACAGGTTCCTGATGAATTTGTCAGGTCAGGATTCAGGTTGAACAGTTCCTGAACAGTCTGGAGGACAAAAGGAAAGTTGTTGGTTTAAGTGCACTGAAACCCAATTTAACGAGAACTTATCAGTTTAGACTTTACACTTGATGCTACCTTGTTCTGGGACAGAGAGAAGTAGGAGACGTTGAGCTGCAGTCCCATCTGTGCAAGAAGACACACAGTGTCGTTTTTGTTCACAAAGTAGGTTCCCCTCTCTGGTGTCCCTGGAGGAGTTGGTGCTGGAGCAGCTGTTGTTACACTGCTAGTAGTTGTCGTTGGTGGCACTGTTGTGCTGGCTTGATCTGCGATGCATATGCTTTCTGAAATAAGAGATATGTTTATTAGGTAGTGTTTTGTAGCGTATTCATTAGCAGCAAACACAGCCTCCGCGCCGTACCTGTGGGACTCAGGTCGTTTCCGGTCATGTACGCCTCCATCTTCATATTAGAGAAAGTCACGGAGGCTCCACCAGCTGCAACAACAGTGGGACTCACGCAACTGTAAGTGGTGTTGATGGCAGCCCAGATGCCAACTGAGGTCGACACCACCGTGACCACATCTAGGACACAAGACATTAAGCTATTCAGACACTCAAACTGGCGAATGAGGCAACCTATGTGGCGAAAACAATTATGTTTCAGACAATAATTTATACAATTATCTTTTCTATGAAACTTTTTTGTCCGAAAATATTGCTTTTCGGAAACTTTTGCAAGAGGCTTTTCAGTTCAACAGATGCCTTTTCTGTGCTTGCTTATTCAGGTTCATTCAGTGTTTCACTTGATAACAGTTCATTACACTCACAGAGGTGAGAGGGCAGTTTGCTGTCCCCTCGCTTTGCACCTTCTATGTGTATTTAACGACAGCAAACTAAGCGAGTAGCTTTGTTTGGACTCACCAGAGCTGTTGGCTTCAGGAAACACAGACGAGTCACTCAGGTTGTACTGCAGAGTCAGGTTAACCACACTGTACAGGCTTCCATTGGTTGAAAAGGTTAGTCCGAACGCGTGGCCGGATCCAAACGCCGCCACCAGCCATTGCGAGCTGGCGTCTGTGCCGCACGAGCTGCTGCTTGCATCAACAGTTGTGGAGTCGGGAAGTGCAAATTGTACGGTTTTCTGAAGACAACCAGAGATATGGTTGGTGTGGAAAAACACATGTGATTACAGAATACAAGAACAAAACAGAAACGCCTGCTGTGCGCTTACTGTGCTGCTGGCAGTGTCGTACGTGATGGAGAATGATGCTGACAAATCAGCCTTGATGCAGGTGGAGTCTCCCTCCTTCACTTCGAGGGTAACAGCCTGCGTGCAGCCTGAAGGAGGAGGAAAACACAACTGAAAAAAAACACTTCGCATTATCAATGTCCGCTATCGTAGAAAAGTTTCTGTACCAACACCAACATCTCCCAACACTTTGCAAACTACAATCAATAAGACTTTTGAAATGCAGTACTCAAGCTTGAACAACCTCAGAATGATTTGAAATAAACAACCCTGAAATTTAAAAAAAACAAAAAAAAGAACAACCACATGATTGATTCGTTTGCGTTACATTTGCAAATGGAGATGATCCCGAAAGTTGTACAACTGCTGTTGCAGTGTCCTAGAAACAGAATAACGCAGGAACAAAATCCACCGGCAGAGGTCGACAGAGAGCCAAAACTGGCAGGGGACCAGAAAACCAGCCGGGTCTTTTTTCAGAGCTTATCTGAGCTGCGTCCCTTTTCCAGAATTGCAACATGTCCTGAGCAACAGAGTCAGCAGACACACTTTGTTAGCTCGAGTGCAGCTCATGTGAACATTTTTCGACTCAGCCAACCTTGCGGCTTCCTTTCTTGCACCTCAGACTATCGAAGCCTACGCGATAAAAGTGTCTCTTGCAACAGCTGTAAGTTTAAACACATTTACTGGAAACCACAGTGACTATTTGAGAGTCATGCATCTCGCTTCCTTAAAATATCATCATTAAATATTGCAATGACCATAATGTAACCAGGAAATTTCACTGCACATCCCAATATATTTGCAAAAAAGCTCACATGGCTTTGCTGACAAATGTTTTTTCCTTTTATCACATTAATTGCAAACATCCTGAAAAGTTAAGATAATTAATGTTCAGCTGCCAAGTCACTTCGTTTAAAAGAGAAGATGCTCTCTCTCTTCCCTTTACACATTTTTTTGAACAAACCATAAAGAGGAAGTCCAAATCACTTTGACGCCACCTCTTCTTCGCTGAAACTTGACAATAACATCACCGCTCTGTTCGCCGTGTAAACATGCAGCATTTGGTTTACCCAACACTGCAATCTGATCATGGGGAGCAATCAGTTGTGTGTACAAAGTGTCTGGCTGCAGAAAGCGGCATGAGATGATTCTCCGGAGGGCCCGGCCACTTGGGTTTCAAGGAAACGCTGGTGCTTTAAGGTCACCACCATGTGGCTGACCGAAAGGCAAAACTCACTGCAGAGTTCACCTGAAAAGCGCAACAGCATTTACAGTAGCCAGTGGAGGTACATCCATAAGCGACCGTTTTCCTGTGTCAGCAACCAAGGTTGTGTGTTTGTGTGTGTGTGTATTCTGGGCAATTAAACTGGTCATAAACCAACACCGCCAGTGGGCCCCTCCAGGCCTGTGTGCAACACAAAGCCAGCATGCGAAGCCCCTCAAATGGCACAACAATGAAGCCAATCTGTTGGTGCACAACATCAACAAAACATGAGCATCACATTAGAATAGAAGAGATTAAAACTCCATTCAGGCCCAGGAACATTTTAGGTAACTCTGGTCCATGTAAAACTTTAGCTGGCTGTGGGTCAGCGGCAGTGAGATCCACTTGTTGCAAAAAACGGGAGATATTTTGAAACATATATTGCTTGATTTTTTGCCTTTTGCAGCTCTGGCTCTTGCGATGAAAACAAATTCAGTAAAGATCTCCATTTCTAACCAGATAACTTCAGTTAGACTAATTTCACAGAAATTAGCAACAGTCTTACAACAAACCAATAATAAAAAAAAAGCAAATAGACATCGAAGAGAAATCAATCATTCTGGTGAAACTTTACATTTGCAGATGTCACCTCAAGATAAAACTCACTCATGAAAGTAAGCACTTTTCAAGGACATTTGGGGGAAAAAAAACCTAATGAGCATTTGATGATAAAAATGTCACAAGCTGGCAAGAAAAGTTGCATAATGCTTTGACACACTTTTTAATGTTAAGCTGATGTATGAACTGTTGATGTCCAGTAGGAAACGGCCCCTCCAACCTAGGCTGGCTTTACAAACATCCTTATTGGGGGACAATTAAAAACGACGTTATCTTTAGTTAATCATTAAATGCAGCTGCTCTCACAGTATATGGAAACGGAGGCCGGTGCACCATAAATAGCACATATTCTTATGAAACACGAGTTTTCAATATGTTGAATAATCTCCATTGCGCGCTGAAGATTTGAGAAAAATGTGAGGTGATAAAAGGCATCGAGAGAAAAAGGTGTGAATCAACAAGCGTTAAAAATAGCAGATAAATTTGATGTTTATAACTTCTAAGCTGACGAAAGTGTCAGGTAGGCTTTCTATCCACTGAATTCTTATCAATATCAACTCTTTTTACTGACGCCATTCGGTCCCAGCACTCGGTATGAACGCCCCTGGTGTGAAAAGCGAACAAACGACTGTGCTCGCCGTCGTCGTGACGTCGTCGGGTTCAACGGTCCGCTCGGCCAGCGGCTGCAAACGGCCAAAAAAAAAAAAAATCACAAAAACACTCACCTAAGACCGCAAAGAAGGCGATGAAAAGCGCAGGCAGAGCGTGACAGACCCTCATAGTGGGGGGGGTGAGATGACACAGCGGTTGTCAAAGCCCGTAGAGAAGCAGTTCCAATCCCGGGGAGGTGGTGTTGTGACGCCGCTGCAGGCGCAGGTGGGTCGACGCACGAAACTGCACTTGACTTGGCGGACCGCGAGCTGAAAACCGACGCTGTCGTTGTTGTTGTTGTATTCCTCTTGTTGTTGTTGACGCCCCTCTGCTTTGTCTGAGGGGTGAGTAAAATTGCCGCGCGGTACTCCAGAAGTGCGTCCGGCGGGTGAATAAAGAGGCAGTAAACGCGGTTAGTTGTCGGTGCTAGCCACAGAGTCTGAATAAGCCATGTCTCGTCATGTGAACTGGGCGCATTTAGAGCTGCCCAGTCACGTGAGGCCAACCCTCCCCCTCCCCCTCCCTCTCCCCCTCCTCCCCTTCCCCTCTGAACTGAGCTCCTCAGGGCGGTCAGCGGTGCCTTGTTGCAAAGAAAGAATCGCAAATACCAGACAAGTGGACACTGCAACACCAGTGACAGCACTTTTCCTGCCCCATGAAGATGCTTGTTGTTAGGTAACTTGCTTATATAATAATACAAATAGGACAGGAGATGCCAGCAGGGTGTAAAGAGGTATCTAATGAAGGGAAAAAAGTGCACTTCCAGGAGTAATGCTTCGATGAAAAGGACTTCTCACTCCAGTGTAATCATGGAGGGTCTTTTGAACTGACCCACCAGAGACGGACCCAAGAACTAGGGGCCCCAGAGTGATGCAAAATGAGCACACGGGGGTGGGAAAGTGACACAAAATCGCATGCATGACATGTAAAAACAATAAAAGACAAATGTAGGACCATAACAGGGTCACAAACTGACCTCAAATGAAACCCAGAAAACCCCCCAAAAAAATTGCAACAGGTACAGTACAATTACAAAAAACAAAGTAAATCTTCAGAGTGACAGAACAACCACAAAGAACCGAGACATGAAATGAACCAAGAAAAACTCTCACTCAGACATAAAAGATCAACAGAAAGGAGCAAGATGATGCCACCGGTTCTACAAAACAACCTAAATGTGTCTCATATACAGTAGATTCCAATTGTAGCTGAGTGTGAGAATGTGTTGGTTTTTTGACCACTACTTCAATAAACAAGTAGATGGGAAAAAATGGACGAGGAAATCTAACATTCCTGAAATTCTTTAAGTTCACGGCTTTTAAAGCAGTTGTACGGTACATGGTTGTGGAGTGTATTGCTTGCTTATACAGGAGGGAAGCCTGGGAGTGTCTACACGCACACACACACACACACAAACACACACACACACACACACTGCTGTGTAGGCTGCAAAGTGCATGTGTTGTGGGTTAGTCAGCTGACACCTTCATCAATTCACGAGGGTGTGCAAAACCCTATGAGGAACGCGGAGGCAGCCATAATGCTGCTGTCCGAGTCTTCCCAGCACCCTGTGACATTCTCCCTGCATAGTTCAACCACCATTTTTTTTTTTTTTTTTAACCAACACACACGTCGTTTTCTTTACTCAAATTTTTTTTACAATCCTGCTAAACTTGGACACCCCTTGTGCTCAGAGTGGAAGTAAAACCTAAACTTTTAACCTTCCACTTTCACTTCCCAGCCACATGCAAGCAGAATTTCTTTCCCGCCAGTGACTGAAGTTAACCAAGTTTAAAAAACTCCATTCATCAGATTACAGAAGTGAAATATCCAATCTGCTTCACATGCTACTTCAAATTCTTTTGAGACACACTGAAAATGTGTCTCTCATGAAGCGTTGCCTTTTGTTTTGACAGTGCATTATTTTTTTTTCAAATCACATTTAGAACACAGGAAATAGAATCAAAGTGTGTCGCGACCTCAGTTTGACACCAAACCTTCACAATGTGAACCAAATGACAAGTAAGAGATGCAAAATTAAAGTGCCAACAAGCTGGTTGTCTGCAAAGAAAAGCATTCCTTCATTAAATATCAATTTATTCAGGTTCAGTTTTTGTCGCACTCTTACATAGAATACAATCTCATCTACAAAAAACATCAGCACATGACATTGGACATTTTGGTCAAAACATACAAGATACCAAAAGTAATACCTGACTTGGCCTGCCTGCATGTCGCTCAGCCTCTGTGTTCCAATGAACCCAACACCCCTGATGCACTCAAGTCTCTTTTTTTCTCACATCCTCGTCTTCTACTGCTGTCTTCTTTTTTTTTTTTTTTTTTTTTTTATTTCCCAGCCAAATCAAGCAATCAACAGATCAGGTTTACACTCAGCAGTCTGTGCAGTCGTTCAGAAAGAGAACACCTCCAACGAAAGCATAAAACAACACAAAAAAAAAGTCTTTAAACTCAAGACAAACCAACTAGAGTAAAAAATGAGTGATTTTGTTTTAGCATGACGTGGTGAAAGGAAAACGAAAGCCCAATCCCAAAGATGAAGAAGGGGGACGACAAACGAAACCAAAAACAAAAGGAAAGTGCTAGTTATTTTCAGTTGTGTTTTGCATTAGCAGATTCTGTAAGTCACATAAACCAACCATCAACAAATCAGGCCGCTCCTCTAGCCAGGCCCAGTCCCACTAAAGTTTGCACAACCGAGTCTCACTCGCTTCTCTGGAGGTCTGTGCAGCCTGAACTCAGCGTCCAGGATGGCGGATGGAGAGAAAGATGGGCACCAGAGGAGAGTCGGGTGGCTGGGAGGCTGTAGTCCTGTTTTTTTTGGGCGGGGCAAGCAGTTCACTTGCTGTAAGAAAAGCACAGCGGTGACAGAGACGCCCCTTCAGGCAACATAGTGGTACTGGTTAGGAGTCTCCTTGTCACGTTCCATGTAGTCTCTGTCTATGAGTGACTCGATGCGCTTCTTCAGATCGCCCGGCTGTGGGGAGGAAAGGGAACAAGGTGATGAGAAGAAGGAGAAGAAGAATATGCAGATTAGAAAAAGGAAAAGAGTTTGTCAGACGTCACCTTGACGGGGAACTTGAGCTGATTGTAGAGCTCGGACACCAGCAGGTTGTGACTGAGGGTTTTCCTCATCTTCATGATGCGAACCACAGCGGCATCGATCTGATACTGTCTGTCCTGAAACACTCGCTCTGTGGTACTCACTTGCTCCTCCACCTGTCAGCAAAAGGAGTTGAGAGAGGAGAAACAATCACTTTGTAGCTTTGGGCAGGTTTGAAGTGCCAACCAAAAAAACTACAACCCATAATGTTTGTTTCTGACAGCAAAATTGCAACATATTTAGTTCTGATGCAGTTTTTCATGGAAAAAATACCAGAGCAGAAAGAAAGAACTTATTTGTACCGTTTCTTTCATTTGGATCTGGTTGATTTTGATGCGGAAAAGTTTGTGTTTGAAATCATTGTTGAAGTTGAAACGGTCGCCGTCTTCCACGTCTTTCCCCCGCGGGTTCTTGTTGAGGACGCGGGCCTTTCCGCAGGCGAGAGACTGCAGCGTCCGCCGGAGCTCTCCCTCCTCTGTGGAACAAGAGACAGCGGAACGATGTGGCTCCCGCAGGTACCCACGATGGAAGGCATAGTTCAAGGTGTGTGTGTGTGTGCGCGTGTAACCTATGCCGGTGGCTGCACGGATCTCCTCCATGCTGAACTCCTCGCCCTCGTTGAACATGAGCAGCACCAGCGTCTGGAACAGCGAGACCTGCACCTCCTTCTTCCCCTGCAGCATGAAGCGCTCACCGTCAGGGCCGTTCAGATGTTTGTCCAACGGCTCTGAGGCTGATGTGCACGGACGGCGCTCTTACCTCTTTGAACTCTGACTTGAGAACAGCATGACCCAGTGTGGGCTGCCACTGCAGCTTCCTCCCGCTGTGCTTCCCCAGATAGAACAACTTGAACACCTCCTGGAGCTTCACCATCTACCACAACATAAAATGTATAATTGGACCAGAGTTTGTACTCTTATGTACTTTGGAATGTGTTTTAAGAATGAGAGTTGAAATATCAGCACTGAAATACATGAATCTTTACCTCTGGCGGCAGATGAACCTCCATGGGTGTGTATGAAGGCCAATATCCCATCGTCAGGATGTTGACAGTCAGTTCTATGTTGCTCGGCTCACTCTGGTTTTGCATATACTGAGTGGAAATATCACCAATAGGTTACAACTTTCCACAGACACGCCACCAGTGGCAGTGGTGTTTATATGCAGGGAGAGGCTTGCTACCTGTTTGAACTGGATCATGATGTCTTTGGACAGCTCCATGTCCTTGAACATCCCCTCTAACTTGCTGGTAAATGCTGCTCCACATTCTGCAACAAGTCAGACCACAAATATCACACTTAAATCTTTCTCACACAGCTCACGCCGAAACACATGACATTATTTTAGGCCTTCGAAAAACATACCCAATTGTTATATCATAGTCAAGTCAAACATAGAACCAAGTTTTGAATTCTAATCGTGTAAACACGCCATCAAACACCAGGCGCATATCAATGAAGAAGATAAGGCTTTAGATTAACAATATGAAGTGATGGCATTAAAAACTCACCATGTTTAAGCTTGGAAAGCATCGATTTCTCAGCATCAACGGAGGCGCTCTTGCCGACCAGCAGACGCTTGGCCAAGTCCTTCTTGTAGAACGCTTCAAACACGTCTTTGCCTGGCGTTAGAAGTGGGAGAGAGACCAAGAGGACTTACCAGACTGAAACAAGCCAGTGAGAGAAATACTCCAACATCGGCATACGTCACACAAAAACACACAGAGGAGTGTGACCGACCGTGAATGAAGCGAAAGATTATCATTATCTTGTCCAGGATTCTCTCCAGCTCCTCCTCTGTAGCCTCCTTGTTCCCGGCTCTCAACTTAGAATCCACATATTTAGCTGTGAGGGAAGCATGACAAAGGATGTCGTTATCGAATGCCCGGACTACGTAAACAATAAAATGTGCGTGTATATACGCTTAAAAGGAATAAAGGAAGATTTGTATTTAAAGAAAACTAGTTCCCAGGTCTTTCTCGGCCTGACGTACCGATGAGTTCAGCTGGCTTGTTGGGCCGCTTGTTGATGAAAGTTTCGAATGCTTCCTTCATGGCGTTGATGAAACTCTCGTTGCGCGTAAAGCAGCTCTGTGCCACGTTGTCCATCTTATCCTTAAAGTCCAGCAGGTCTTGTACCATATCCTTGTCTTTCTCCGGGGTGCAGACGATTTCTCCACCAAAAGACTGAAACCAAAAGACAGTGAGGACAAGTATTTGTGAATCATGGCTGGTCACATCCTGTCTGTAAATGTCCTGGTTGTTGTTCCTACCTTAATATAATCTCTCCAAAACTGGAGCAGTGTCGGAAGTCCTCCTTTCACCTTGCTGAAGAGCTGGTAGAGAAGAGCCAGCTCCGTCACACGATTCTCATCCAACAAAGTGCTCAGACCTGCCAGAAAAAACAGAAAACTGTCAAGGAAATCATTTTCTCGAGTTTATTCCTGGACGAAGAAATAAATTCACGTTGAACATTACAACTGCAGTGGGCCAAAAGAGAAACGGACGCACCCTTTTGTAGTATTGCAGTCATATGTTCGCCTAAAAGTTGCTTCTCAACACAGCTAATCAGTGGCTTCCTGTGAAAAGTGGAAAAGCATGAATGTTTTCTCGAACTTAAACTATGCAAAAAAAGAAGTTTTAATCAAACTCTGTAAAACTCGTATTTCAAATCAAATCAATATTTACTGCGTGCTCTGGTCGAGGTAGCTCATGATTCGATCATTCTCCTCCTCTAACCGCCGAGAGACGTGATGCAGGTACTCAGGAACCTGGACACAAACACACACCGAACACTCAGCCCCCTTCTTGCTGCGCAAAGGCTGACGATTCAATAAAAGTGACCGCAGAGGTGCGTTGACCATCACTCACATCTCTCTCCTGCATCAACCGCTGTCCTTCTGCTGCATACAGCCGATTGGTCTCGGACAAAAACCTCTCCTCGAAGGAGTCTTTGTAAACCTGAACCAAAGTTTTACAGTCAGAGGACAAAATGTATGTGTCATGTATGTAATGAAATCAGAGCTGATTAGCTGCAGCAAATCGGGTACCTGCAGGTCTGACAGCATGCCCAGCAGGCTCCGGAGCAGACTGCGGTCCACCGTCTCTCCGTTTCGCTCCAATTCTATCTGCTCCAAAATCCCTTCGACCGTTCGCTTCTGAACAGCGCTGTCGCTCACGATGTGGGTGCGAAACAGCTCCAGACCCGTGTCCCTACAGCGAACACACACCAGCATATGCAACATCAGCTTTGTGACAAACACCTCGAACTGAATAATGAGATTCAAGAGTGACATTACCAGATGGACGGAAGCAGGGAGTTCTGGAGCACATAGGTACGATCCAGGAAGAGAAAAATGCTCCGGATCATTATCTACAGGAAGAGAAACGAGTCTCAGCACGAGATGTAAAAACCCTTTTGAGCACAATTTCCTGTGCAGATGAGACACAAACATCAAAATGCCACACTTACAGTTTGCCTACAGTGATCTTGCCAGCAGCGATTCATTCGCTTCAAGAAGGAGAGGTTGTCCAAAGACTCTGTGAGGTCCATGTTAAGGAGAACATCATTTACTCTGTCACATCATTCATCCAGAAACTGCACTACTATCACTCTGCTGTAAATCTTTTTTGAAAGACGCTCATTCTATGACATCAATCGAAAACAAGGCTGCTGTAAAAGTGAAGGTTTTAAAACCGTTAAATAAGACAGCAATGCGCAATGAGTGAGACGAATTTCTCCTGTTACAAGGCATCAATTTCAAATCGGGTGCAACTTTTTGAAAGCCCGTATTGTCAGACTTGAATAGAGAATCCGATTCAAAAGTCTTCAAAAGTATACTTAAAAATAGTGGAAAAAAACAACTTGGTTCAAAGAAAAACAGGTGAAAAAGAGCCCAACTTCAAATTCAGATTTAACATCAACCATCCTCCATGTTGAGTGAATGTTAAACTGGGTGTAATAAATAACTAAGTTAGGAGAGTTGGGCACTTTCAAAAGGATATTCTCTAAACTGGCTGATCTGGGCCTGCACGTGATCCTCACAGACTTGTCGCAGTTGCTTGTACAGTGTGGGGGAGACTTTATACGAACACAGGTTCTCCACCGCCTTCCAGGTTTGCCAAGAAAAGTTGTCCAAGAGGCGTGAAGAGGAAACAAGAACACCAGAGAGGAAACATTCAACAAGTTGTTACCAGTTATCTATGATACTGTTGTGTATTGAAATGAGGAGATTCAGTTCATGCTGAGAATGATTGAACACGACTGAGCAACTCTGTGTGCTCACATATTTCAACTACGACACTACGATCATCGACACTCATATTGTGATCGAAAGAAAAACAGCCAACAAACCTGATAGAGTTCTTCCAGATTGTACTTGATAGAAGTGCTGTTCTGGATGGCACCGACTGCATCCCGCAGCTTCAGCCACGTGTCTTCTGTGTAGTTCTCTGCTAGTTTTGGCCTGTCTGTTAAAAAAAAACATAAAAATAATAGTAACCCCCACAACAAATCAGGAGCTACACATCTGATAAATATGTCAATGAATTTGACAGAAAAAGGAAGAGTCTTGCATATATGGCCTAAACCAATCATTTTTTTTCAAGTTTTCAAATCACACAAGTACAAAACTGTTTAGGTAAACCAAACAACCAGTTGCTGAGTTGCTCTTTTGCAGACTGTATCTCGTGGTGGCAAAACCATGGTTGAAAGTACTCTGTAGAATTCTGAAAGGTCTGCGATGACTCCCATCGGATTATACAATCAGTGATTGTTCATGTCAATCCAGTTATATAACTTTATTCCTTTGTTTGGACGAAAAAATGCTGCTCTGATGGGACCTGCAGAGGTTGAGCAGGCAACAGTCACTTCCAAAGCGCAACGAACAAAGCAAAACTTCCCCATTCTGTTCACGTGTATTTGTTTTGAGACGAGTCCCAATAAAATCTGAGCCCTGGCCAGTGGTGCGATACAAAATTGTATTTACAGTGAATTAAAAACAAAACAAGCAAACTATTTACGTCGTGAGCTGATAGCGAGGTTTCTGCGGTGTGGCGATAACACGCTATAAGTGAAATTGCAGATGTTGGGTGCCGCAGGAGATAACAGGCAGTGAAAGTACCTTTGAAATTTTTGATGACTAGTTTCTTGGAGGTGCCACTTTTCCCAGAGGCCACGGCGGAGGTCCTGGCCATCCCGTTGGTGTTGTGCTCCGTCAGGGCAGAGAAGCTGGCCCTCTTGTCCTGTCGGGTGTCCTCTGCCATTATCAGATTAGCGCTTTGGCTTAACGCTGTATGGTTCAAGTGTTTTTGCTAAGTTACTGTTGGATTGTTAACAGAGCGCTTTCTCACTGTCAGCGTCACAGCTTTTCTAATAATAACCACTTCTTTGGTTGACAGTGCAGGCACTTGGAGCTTCTTTAACACGCATTTACGGGCAAACAGTGACGCTGGTAAGGCGAATTAATCAGAATACATAACTACCGCCGGCTAAGTAAACACACCGCGAGCTAGCAGTCTGTTATCTGAAGCTGCAGCACACTTTAGCGACTAGTTTTCATCTCTTCCACAAGCACTTTAGCTCTGCGTGCTACTCCATGTCAGCGTTTACTACTTACAGATTTTAACGGGTTCAATTAACGTTTTTTGCGACAGTAAAGAAAAACATGAAAGCGACATAGTTAACGCTGATATAACAGACCCATATTATTATGGCTTTCTTTAGCACATAGCTAGCAAGCGCAACAAAATGGCTTTTCTCAGACAGTTCAGCTGGACAGGTGCATCCTGGGTGAAAAGCAGCCGAGCTGCGTTCACGAACAATCCGACTTTTTTTCTGTCTTAGTTTTGCCCCAGGCATCCGTGACGGTTTACCAATCGGGTGCATTTGATTGCACCGGTGGCGCTGTAGCCGATCCCAGTTTAGTTTGAGCGAAGGCAGTTTATTCTTGACAGGTCACCACTTGCCTGCCCAAACCTTTTCCAACCCGGACAAAGCCACGGAGATTTTTATGTCCCTGAAATGTTCATGCGTGAATATTTGTGCGTAACGCCCTCTGAAAAGTTGTAGCAATTTTTCTCAAGCATTATTTTAGACTCTTTCTCCATCGAAACAACCAAGGCCAGATGGTGAAACTTCAATCAGCAATTTGTCCAATGTGTGAAAATGTGTCTCTTGTTTGAAAATAGATTTTTCAAAAAGTTTCTATTTTGCCTTGTGTTGGACTGGCAACCTATCCAGGGCGTGCAATTGTGCTTTCGCCAGTTGCAAGCTGGAGCCGACTCCAGCCTGCGACCATAAGATGGAAAATGTTGTATGGACAGTGAATGAAATGCAGCTTTGTGATGTGAGCCTGAATATCTTTTCAGTAGTAATTTTTGATAAGTTTTTAAGTCTGAAACATTTTATTTTGTAAATACGTGAAAGTCTCAATATATTTTCTTCTTCTACTTCTTTCAGTCAAAAGGAACATTTGGGGCATTTTAAAGTTAATGACTGAGATTTAAAAAAAAATGAAAACAACAACACAACAACAATAACGCTTAGAAACCCTGCATGTAACAGTTTGCACTCTTGTTCGATGTTCTTGAACGCAGCCCAGTTTCACCTGCATCCAACAGGGGTTCCATGCAAATGGGCGGCGTTTTCCCCTGGACGAGGAAGACCTGCAACGCCACAGTTGGACGCCGTGTTCACCGCCCGTCGGTGCGGTGCCAAACTGAGCAGCATGGCCGTGCCGATGTTTAACTGTGTATTTTTGTCGTGGCTGCACTCTTCGGGAGTTTTAAGGTTTCGCTTCGTGTGCTGATCCGGCCTGCTGTCCTGAGAGCTGTCAACAGCGGTAAGTATGCTGGCTAACGGCGACTCATCCACCGGGGAACCCGGCAGGGAGTTTGTACTCAAAGCACCGACTGAGGGAGGAAAGGATGGGTTGAGAACAAACGCGATCCGATATGAGAGCAGCCTATTCCTTGAGAGTCCTGTAAACGACAGCAACCCCCATTTAGCTCTGTTTGAAATCTATTTTGGTTTTGATTAGCCCTTTAGCATTAGCATCAGTGGAGAGGAGCCACTTTAAGCTAGTGTTAGCTTCGTTAGCTGGCCCAAAGACTGTCGAGTCAATTTAAAAGATACCACGGCACCTTTACAGACTCCGTTTGCTTAAGAACTCAACACTATGTCTGACTTTAAAGTAGTCTGTGTTGACAGGTCAACTTTTGTATTACTGTTGATGTTGCTGGGGTTTGGGAAGCGAGATAGCGTTCATGTTTCCAACTGTTCTCCATGAAGCACGCGAGAGGTAAAACTGCCTTTTAGACCCAACAAATGTGTTTATATGAACACATACAATAGATTACCTTTATTTTGACACATAGTTCAGAGTGTCCTGACCAAAAGATTATTTTCTGTGACCCCTGGAAGAAAAATGGGCCACAATGAAGATGTTGCTGTGAGGAGGTTTGTGTGGGCTTAAGTTATCTACCTTAGGGTTTAAAACCCAAATCAGCCTTTTCACCTATTCAGTGCACACGTAGTAAAGGTCCTAAAGCATAGATCTGCCGTGAACTCACGGGTGTTAAGCATTTTCCTGTCATACAGAATCACTTGTCAATTTCTGAAGACGTCAAGTTCAGTGATTCGCAAGTGTCTGCACAAAACAGTGTCATGCTGATAAGGTTTCACTTCTCGAACAAATCAGTTAAGCAGCACCTTACTTCCCCTTTGTTGAAAAGGTTTAAAGGAGATGTTCAGTCTTTACAGGCTCAATGCAAGCCTCTAACTGAGCTCACACTGACCACTGGGCAGCTGAGGTTACCTATGAACTATGCAGCAAGGAGCACTTCAATACTAGTTCATCTTTGCCATCTTTTGCCGTGTACAAAAAGTTTTGTTTTTATCTTAATTGCTTTAACTCTTAGCAAATTGTTGATAGGTGGACCTGGGGAGTCACACGAGTGACTAAGTTAATGTCCAACCAAACTATTTTTTCACATGGAATGAACCTAAATTGTATTTTATGAGTTGCTATGTGTGCTCATAAAATGTTTAATGGATTGCTTTTGCAGTCCATGTTCCCATACTTGTAAAAACTGTCCATTTAATCTTATCTCTGTGGTGGATTTCTGTAACATTGTTAGTTAATATTTCTCCACTAAAGTCTTGGTGTGAAGAAGTAGATCATCGGAGTTATTCTCTGCTTATCTGTGCTCGTCTCACAATCTCAGAATTCACCGTATTCAGTGGAACGTCGAACTCTTCTTCAGCCTGTTGCTGTTGTAAACAAAAGCATGTCCGATTTAAAAGGGGGCAACATGACCAAAGAGACCAACAAAGATAGCAATAAAAGGAACTAAAACCATCTTCAGAGTTCATAGTTTTTCATAGCATCACATAAAAGTTTTAGTGTTTGCTTTTGCAGTTCTATAAAGTGATTTGTCAGTTGTGTTGATTCCTGTCTGTTTTGTATCATCTAGTGTAGATGCCTTGGACGAGATGAGTGTGAAGGCTTTTGAGCTCGTCCCCGCCGTGGAGCGTGACCTCCTCATGGGCGACAAAGCTCGCATCAACATTGAGTGCATCGAATGCTGCGGGAAACACTTGTACGTGGGCACCAATGACTGCTTCATCCATCACTTCCTGCTGGTTGAAGTCACGTCCTCCAAGGGGAAACTGAGTTACTCGTCTCAAAAGCTGCTCCACAAATACCTCGGTCTCAAGAAACCCGTGGCCGAGCTGCGTGCGGCCTCGGCTTTGGAGCGCCTGATCGTGCTCTGCGATGGGATTGTGTTCCTCGTCGACATGGTGACACTGGAGACCGTGCCGTCCGCCGCAGGGGGCGGAGCCAAAATTCGAGGCGTGACGGCGTTCTGCATCAACGAGAACCCGGTGAGCGGCGATCCCTTCTGTGTGGAGATGGCCGTGCTCTCCTCCAAGCGTCGGACAGTTCAGGTTTACATGGTGTATGAGGACAGGGTGCAGCTTGTCAAAGAGTTGACCACCGCTGAGCAGCCGTGTGCCGTCAGCGTGGACGGTCACTTCTTGTGCCTGGCCCTCACGACGCAGTATATGATCCTGAACTACAACACGGGGGCTTCCCAAGACCTCTTCCCTTATAACAGTGAAGAGAGGAGACCAATTGTGAAGAGGATTAGTCGAGAGGAGTTCCTGTTGGCAGCACCTGGCGGTCTGGGTAAGTCCATGGAAACTAAGTGTCCGCTGGCTGCAAGCAAACGGTTCATATGATGGACTCCCTCTCCATCTGTCACCTGCAGGAATGTTTGCAAACGCACAAGGGGTCTCTCAGCGGGCTCCAGTCAACTGGTCCGAGAGCGTGATCGGTGCGGCAGTGTGCTTCCCGTACGTGGTAGCGCTTGATGAGAGCTTCATCACCATCCACAGCATGTTGGACCAGCAGCTTAAACAGACGCTTTCGTTCCGGGACGGACACATTCTGCAAGACTTTGAAGGTATCTTGTTCTCTGATTGATCCCAATAAAAGTGGGCGTCGTTATGAGGGTTCCTTTTAGAATTAATTTTTTCAAGAATAACAATCCAAAATTTTTTTCAAAAAGCGAGAAAGTGAAAGTAATATAATTTGAATCAACAAGCCATGAAATGTTGGACACACTGACTTTAAGTTTGTTGTCTTGAATGCCAAAGTGATGTTAAGTAATGTTACATGCTGTGTTTCAGGGAAGGTTATTCTGGCTTCTACGAAGGCCGTGTACGTCCTGGTACCGCTGCCCTTGGAAAGACAGATCCAGGACTTACTGGCCAGTCACAGAGTGGAGGAGGCGCTCGTCCTCACGGAAGGAGCACAGAGAAACATTCCCAAAGACAAATTCCAGGTGATCAATTGTCAAAAAAACCACCGATGTTATTTGGTGACACAATAAGATTGCCATCACTGAGAATAAATGAAAAAGAGAGATTTCTCTCAGGTAATTATCCAGCACACTAAAACACAGTTTGGTTTTTTTTAAAACACTTTTTTCCCCCTGCAGATTTTGCACAAAAGAATCCTCCAGCAAGCAGGTTTTATACAGTTTGGTCAACTTCAGTTTCTGGAGGCAAAAGAACATTTCAGGTAAGAGATTAGTCAATTTTTTTTTGTTTTGTCTTTGACAAAAAAGCTCAGGGAGCCTTTCACTTCTATTTTTCCACCATTATCAGACATAATGGACATAATGTCATCTGGGGTTTTGTGCTTTTTGCAGCTCATCCAGTTTCTCTGGTCTCCTGGTTGTTGCCGTTGATTTCCCCTCATCATCAGCCGCTTATGAGACCTCACTGTTTCATTTCCAGGAAAGGTCAGCTGGATGTGCGGGAGCTGATTTCTCTTTACCCGTTGCTGCTGCCAGCTTCCTCTTCGTTCACACGCTGCCACCCCCCTCTACACGAGTTTGCAGATCTCAACCATCTGGCACAGGGCGACCAGGACAAAGTCGTACGATGCAAGAAATTCCTCATCAGTTATTTAGGAGAGGTAACTGAACTAAAGGTTGACTGATGTATCTCGAATTTTTTCGCCATGTACTCAAACGCTGTTTGTTTTTATCGTAATCTTCCGCACAGGTGCGGAGCACGGAGGTGGTCAACGGTTGCAGAGAGGACGTGGACACAGCCTTGTTGAAGCTGTATGCTGAACAGGATCACGAAAGCCTTTTGGACCTTCTAGCTTCAGATAACGCCTGCGTGCTCGCAGACAGTGTCCCCTGGCTGGAGAAATATCACAAGTATGTAGGAGATATTTTTTCCCAGTTACACAGATTTATGTTAAGGTGACTGATCACCTTTGAATTACAGAAATTTCTCTGGAGTTTTTGAGCTTTTTCATCGATGCAAAGTTGTTGCTCTACTTTTAATGTGGTTTTGGTATCGAGACAGACTCGTTTGTCTCAGCTTTGTCAAGTTGAATTATGTTCAAGTCTGCGGTAATTAGCGGTAAAAAGTTACTCTTGGACATCAGTGTGGAAATCAGTCTCGTGTTAATTAATAATTACAGTCATGAAATTCACAAATTCCTCAAGGGCCAAGCTGAGATGGAGCTTTGTTGCATAAATACTTTTCCATGTCCCACACTGTTAATTAATGTGGTGGTAACGCTTAAATACTGTGTCCAGTGAAGTCAAACACATTTAATTACTTTGTACTGAAAGTGTGATCTTGTGGGAGGGGCCTCTGCTTCACTCAGTCATTTTCTCTTGCAGATATTTTGCACTCGGGCTGCTCTATCACTATAACGGTCAAGATTCAGCTGCCCTTCAGGTCTGGTGCTACTGAAAGTTCTTAAAGACTGAACACCTTTTGAATGTACCACAGTTGGTCTCGAATGTCAAATATTTGGAATAACAGGGTTGTATTCTTTCTATTGTTCTTCCAGTTGTGGATTCGCGTCGTTGACGGGGATCTGCAAGACCCTACGAGATCTGACCTTTACGAGTACATCGTGGACTTTCTCTCCACCTCCTCCAATATGGATCTAGTGTGGAAGTACGCAGAGTGGGCCCTCCAGAAAGATCCCACCGTAGGTTACCAAAAATGTCCCAATGCACCTCTTTAAAAAGCAAATGTAGACTAATTTGAATAGGGAAATCTGTGTTTTTGCATTTTCTTTGGGACTTTTGTCCTAACACACTCATTTAATTGTTCCGCTCACCTCTCGTGTTTTGTTTACCTTCCCATAGACAGGTGTCCACATCTTCACCAGGAGGCCTGCCTTTAAAGATCAGACTGAGCTGAACCCTGAGGATGTGATCGGTTATCTGGGAAAGCAAAGCCAGGCACTGCTGCTCTACTTGGAGCACTTGGTGCTGGAGAGAAGGATACAGGTATGTCAAGTTTGTTCGGAACGGTGCCAACAGCAAGCCATCAGTTTGACCGATCGGGGACGGCGCCTGCGGCGGCGATCCCGCAAAGTGCTCGGCCGCGTCGTTATCGTGGGTTACATTTACAGGATTGCTGTGAATTCAATCATTTGTAAAAATGAGGGTACTTAAGCACTTGAGTGTGTAACTCTGTCACTGAGTTCCTCCTTCAGCGCTGACCTGGAAGCTGAATTAATGAGAAAGCCTTTGAGCCTTTGCACTCTTTAAATCCCTGCCATCCAGCAGAAGATGATTCATGATTTATATTCAACTACAAAAACTTGAGCATCATCCACATAATTTCGAACTTATCTTTTATGATGGCGTAGTGTGTATATATGGCCTTGCGCTACATATTTACAGCTACACAACTCTACATTTACATTGCTCAAAAGTAAATTAGAAAAAAGTGGCCTTTACATATTACGGTATTAGAGCTTTTTTTTGTTGGCATGTTTTTCAAGCCTTTTGACGTTTCCCTGTTTTGTTTGTCGTGCTTGTGTGCAGAAGGAGAAGTTTCACACACACCTGGCCGTGATGTACTTGGAGAGGGTCTTGTCATTGCTGTCGGAGTCTCCTGCCGATGAAGAGCAGCTGACCAAAGCCAGAGAGCGACTCCAGGCGATGCTCAGGGAGTCCAACCTTTATCGTGTTCAGTATCTTTTAGGTGAGTCACAGATTATCTGACGAGCTTTTGTTTTCACCACTGAGCTCTGTGATTTTACTCTAAATGAGCATTTTTCATATTTCAACTTTGAGCTTTCGCACTTCTTTAGGCAAAGTGGAGAACTGTGAACAACTGCTGCTGGAGCGTGCAACACTACATGGGAAACTGGAGGAGCATGACAAAGCACTGCACATCCTGGTGCACAAACTGAGAGACTTTCCGTCCGCCGAGGCCTTCTGCGTTTGGGCCTCTGCCTGTCGAGACTCTGCTTACCGACAGCAACTCTTTCACCTGCTCTTGGGAGTGTACCTGGATGGGAGCCATCCAGGCAAGGCTCAGTCTTCGGCAGGAAGTAGCAGCGGCGAGCTGGAGATGGCGGCAGTGGACCTTTTAAATCAGCACGGCGAGGTTTTCGATGCAGTGCGTGTGCTGCGGATGCTCCCTGAAGGCTGGTCACTGCAGCTGCTGCGGCCCTTTCTAGGTCGGGCTGTCAGGGCCAGTATGCACGCCTGCCGCACCTCCCAGATCGCTGTGGGACTCGCTCACTCTGAAAACCTCCAACTGCTGCATGACCGGGTGAGAGGAACACAACATAATGTACCAGTCCAACTATAAACACTGTCGCACATTTTGTTTGCATAATACAACTTTTTATGTACAAGTCATTACAGGAAACTGGGTGTATTTTTTTTAACTCTTTTTATTATTTGTGGCTTTCACATGGTGCATTCTGAGCACTACTTAACTCTAGTGTTTTAACTCTAATCTGTTTTCGTCCTTTTCCAAAACAAAGTGGAACCAACTTCGATGTGCAAGTTTGTTTGTTTTTTTAACAAATAACAAACCTCATAATTCAAGATAGAAACTTTGAGGTCAAGGCAACCAAGACAAACATTTGCATCCTGATAATCAGAAAACATTATTTTTTCCTACAAACACAACCAATAATGAGAATTGTTCAAATGCCAACTGCTACTTTGGCTCATCATCCCTTTTTTGTGCTTCTTTCCCCTCCCCTTAGTTGAAAGTGCGAAAGAAACCCATCCTAATATCTGAAAAGAAGGGATGCCACCTGTGCCATAACACCTTCAGCGAGCCGAGCGTCGTGTGTCTGCCTGGCGGCGTGCCGGTCCACACTCACTGTGTCGCCCAGAGAGTAAGAGACTCTCCCACGAAGAGACAGTTGACAAATAGCAGCAACCACACGTGAGACCGGACCCTCCAAACGACCATGTGATCTCGCGATCGGAGGCACTGAGCTGCAGCGGAGCATGCTGGGATTTGGGGTGGCTGAGGAGTGCGGAGAGAACACGAAAAAAAGAAGCACAGAACACTCATTTCTCTTCGCGGTGTCCGCTGTGGAGTTGCAAAGGAAACAAATGAAGCTGGGCGTGCGAGTACAGTGCAGTGGAGGAACAGATGGATTCAGCTATTTATTCATGTGCTGCAGATATACCACAATTTCAAACCTAAAAAGATTGAGTTCTGTGCCCGTCCGTCTTTTACTTGTATGGTTCCTAACCTCAAATCGACAAACTGCTTGAGCTGCACAACACGCAACATTTGAATTGTGTTTCAGAAGCATGAATGGTGTTACAACTCCTGCAGCTCTGGGTTAATCCGCTGTTTTAGTTGTCCTTAACATTGCCAATTGCAGTGTCGGGTCATCTTGTGACATACTGCAATGGCTCATCATTACTGATGGATACCGAGTCTTTTACACTATTATCTGGTCTCACTGCTGCTGCCTTTGTCCCCCTCAGCCATAAGAGCGAAAGGATGTTGTGTCACAGTAACTCTGTTTATGACTCACCAGTAACTATTTGCTCAGAACCCACTGGGTTTTTGAATGTCCCCGTCAGCAAGGTTATAAACCTTGTGTTTCCTGTGGGGCAGCGTTCATGTAAAACACTACATGAAGTCTTGCGTCGCTCTACTAATCAACAGTGGAGTGTAGCATGTGATTCTGTACTCACACTCCATTAAGGACCAATCAGATTGATTCTAAACTTGCACACATAAAACCATCTTTTTTCTGACACTGTCACCTGTGAAATGTTACAGCAAATGTTATGGCTCAGTGAGACGTGGCAAATCATGTGGAATCGAGCTTCAAACTTTTTGTCTTGCTTTGAATAAAATAAATGGAGAGGGATCTTTTTTTGGGGCCTGCCTGCTTTCACTGATTTCTTTTGGTTTAACAGACATCATGAAACCTGAGAACAAATGATTTCACACATCCTGTGTCGTCATACATCAATCTGAATCCTAAACAAGTAAACAAAAAAGAACATTATTGTATCATCTACTTTACTCAGCATCCACATTTATTTTTTGAGACAATCTGAGGGCTCCAGAGGGTAAAAAGGTGGGAGCCATTCGTCTAAACTATCATAGAAGTTCCTTCATTCATTCATCGCCTATAGCACTTTCACAGATAAGACGCACAGATCGGTAAAAGAAGCCGTGGACAATAAAACAAAAGATTTTTGCCTTGGTGAAGTCAGTGCAGTCTGGGCACCATATGGTGAGCAATTACTGGAGCAACTCTTCACACCGTGACTTCATTTACAGTGGTGAAGCAACTAAACTTTGGCTGAAAAACAGCTGCAGCAGCAAAGTTTAGGGCCCGTCGGAAAAGCTAAGCAATCCATCGTCGCATTATGACACCGCTTTTCATTGAAAAACAGAAGGCTAAATGCCTCTGACTTCCCAATGACTTTCAAAGCAGAAGTTTTTTCTCCCAAACTAATGCTGTTGCACTGGTTGCTCACAAAGTGCAATCACAGCGAAAGAAGGAAAGAGGAAAAAGCGTTTGATCACTTTTTAAAACAACTTTCAATTGCACAAGATTCATATGTGACAATGGCTTAAACCTTCTGCAAACCCAAACTATTTAAGTCGAGAAAGATCAAATCCGTCTCGGATCAAAATCCGGACAGAAATCGAGAGCGAACGCAACTATTTCCTTAAGTTTCTCTGAAGGATCTGTGGTTTGAATGCAGACGGTGTTCTGTGCATTCAAACTGTGTACGTGGATTTCATGGCAAAACACTGATCTTCCTCAAAGAGAAAGTCTTTTTATTTGGCTCCCAGATCATATTTATTTAAGGTGACAGCCACCGTAAAGTATTTCACCACAAGATGGCAATAGAGTCTAGCCTGCTGAGAGCAAATCTGATGAAGCACCAGATGAAAAGAAACGTCTCTTGTTTCCTTGCTGCCTTTAACTTTTTTCTTATGTCTTGATCCATTCATGTATTCATTTATGATCATTCCAGCCATAGAGAACCATACACATGTTTTTTTGAACAAAGCATCTGAATTTGACATTGGACACACCTCAATCTATTCAAGCTTCAAAAACCATTATAATTGTATGTTTAATACATAGTTTCTTTAAAAATAATGAATAAATCCCTCCTGTTATTGTTGCACCAGAGATAAATGACCGTACAATGTTGGCATGATGCCTTCAGGTTAAACGGTATCAATCAGGGAGGATTACTTTCTCCTGCATTTCTAATGAAAGCAATAGATTTCTGTTGTATATTGTATTCAAATGCATATAATCCCTACATCTTTAGATTCATGTTTGCTAATTGTGTGAAAACAGAGCCTTTTTATCATGCCCAGGAGCATGCACAGGATGTCTTAATACATCGCAGCTTTCATAACTGCCTCCTCTGTGGCGCAGGAGTTATAGCTTTAACCTTTTAATCATGACACCTCTTTCAAAAATGGAAAGGAACGGAAGTTGGCTTTATAAGGAAACCCTGAAATTCTTTACAGGCTTGTCATCCCAGAACACCGCTTTGTCCTTTACTGCTTCCTAAACGTTGTGTACGTGTCAGATAACAATAAAAGTGCAGCTCGGAACTCGTAAATGTTTCCCCCTGACAGGCAAAGCGACTGGCAGGTGCATAATATGTTTACGTAGCGAAATGGCGTGGCCGCTCCGATTCAGGGACAGCGCCCTAAATATCTGCTGGAGCGATGCTTTGGTAAAAAATGTCCCTCGGTTGGGCTCTTTCACTTTGAAAAATTGTGCTATCCAACGAGGCAGAGGATGTATAAGTTACAGGGAGAAGAATGAAGTGAAAACACTGACATGACATTGCAAATGTGCTGTAAGTGAATACACTCATTATGTTGGTCATCCTCGGTTCTTGCCTATCTAAAGCCTCTGTATTCAAATGTTGTACATGATTACAACAGAACTTACAACGTCCTTTAATCGCACCAATTCTCAGTGGTCGAGGTGAAATACACCGTTGTTATGAGCCTTCCTTCCTCCCTCGATGACTCTACTGCTGCAAATCTGCAACACTGTAGATTCAATAAGTTTGACTAATTTCATGCAACGACTCCCTCATTGATTCACTCATAACTAACCTGAAACATCTCTCCAAGAAAAATCGTCATTGTATGTTACAAATATCCCGTCACAACTGTTTTTGTATCGTCCTTGTGTGCATTGTGTTTTGGGTTTTTAGTCGGTGTGACTGGGGTGAGCAGAGACTCGATCCATCCCTTTTTAATAAACACGGAGCTACATATTAACACACACTAATTTTCACTTCCCACGTAAAAGTAACGCTTATGTGTAATTTAGCATGATTATTGTAATACCTATTGTGGTGGTCTCCTGGCTTGTAATGGCACTTGACAGTGATGGTCTGCCCGTGGGCTTATTAGTGCGAAGACTAAACAAAAATAATTAAAAAGAAAATGGTAAAAAGGTTTGCTTAATTGGCTGTGGCGTTTTTTTGTTGGCTGGCAATTAACTTCCTGATTGTGGATCAAAATGAAGTCACGAACTTCATCACCAAAACACCTTATTTGACACACTCCGGCTACTGGAGGTGGAGGCTGCAGGGTTTTCGCGGTGGTGAGGTGGGGGTGAGGCTTCCTATGAGGCGCTGACTAAATTAGACTCTTGCCAAATGTGTATGAGGAGTTTCAAGATGTCTACTCGACCTCAAGCGGTACTTTTGATTCTGGTCTTGTGGGAGCAAAGTTTGATTCCAAAAAACACAGCAAGATTGTTTTTTGACAGTGTCACTGAACACCAAACACTATATGTGTTCATAAAACGTAGAGGCTGGAGCCTAGATATGCAGCTCCAACCAGTTTCCTCTGAATGCCACAACACCTACGACTACTTTGGCTGTACTGTATATGTAATTACCATCATGAACGTTGATGATCTGAGGAGGATTTGATCTTTGAACTTTGTACTCTCTGTCTCTTTTCTCTCTCTTTTCTCTCACACTTTTCTTTGTTGTTTGTGTTGATGAAGAACCAGGAAAAAAAGGCCTCAGACACTGGAGATGAAACAGGGAAGGAAGGGACTCCTGGCTGAATGAAGAAGGTGCCATCCAGCTGGCAACCTGTTTTGATTGCCATTTTGATGGTTGCTTTTTGTTCTGCTATTGGCTTCTTATTTACTCAGATAAGCAAACAACAAAGGCTGACAGCAGAACTACAGCATATGGCGAGAGAGCAACTGCCTATGAGGAAACAATACAAAGCAGTTGAGAAAAGAAACTATTTTTCTCAAGCAACTTCTGGACTCCACTATTCAAAACACCACCATTCATGAGTATAACCAGATGCTGCTGCTTGTGAATGCCAATTTGGCCAATCTCACTTTGTTGGCAGGAAAACAAACTGAGCCAGGTATTGACATAGACACTGCAAGAAAAAGAGGAGTTGCGAGTGTCAAACAGAGGGCTGGCCACGCTTTTCTGATCGCCTCTCTGGGAGACTCGGAGCTTTTGGGAAAGGGAAAAACAGACAACTGAATATGATTCTGAATGATTCACTGCACGTCATCCCAGTGGCCTCCGCAGAAAATAAAAAGCTGCGGCAGTTATGAGGGCGATGAACGGCCAACCGATAAAGAGTTGCTCGCAACAAATCAGCAACAGCATTCAATTTGGCTCCCCGATAGACTATCCTTTCTCTGGAGTTCATGTGACAAGGACACCCCGCAGTGCTCACGCTGCTTGATTTGCTGGGTCGAACATGTTTCACGCTGCTCCTTAATGCCCTTGGTACCGCAGAAGTGGGAGGAGGCTCGCGGAGAGCCTCCTGACATGGGCGTTGACCTGGAAGTCGTGTTGAATGCTGATGACGGGCCATTCTTGACCAACTTCTCAGTATGCACACCAGCACCCCCAAGAATCCTCTCGTTCCATGCAGGATGCGTTGAAGGCAGGACCCCCCACCATGAAAGTCAAGTTGCATGGAATTTGGAAGACTTTGGTGCCAAACAGCGCCATTGCTTCTTGGGACACAGAGCCTGCAGAGCAGGACCGCGTTGCCATCGGAGCAAATTGGTGCAGAATTTTGGTTAAATTCCTGGGATGACATTGTTAACACGGGCTAGATTTTTCTCATGAGAGGCCATTGCTTTTGAATTGAACACAAATGTGAGAGCCACTCCTCTGGTATTGAGCCAGATCATATCACTGTGTCGAAATAAATTGGAGCCAATGTTGAGATGTCGGTGCTGATCTGCCTGGTGTTTCACCTTGTACCCTTATATCAGCGTGCAACTTTCAAAGAAATACGAGTAAACTTTGAGTTTGAGTTGAAAAAGTGTTCTCCTATTACTAAGCAGTCAGTAAGTCTGTCTTAAAAAACAGTAAAATCAATTACCAATGTACAGTAACAACACTTTAAAGACAATATAACTAACGATTTCTGTGCATTTCTTTGATAAATATCAGTTAATTACAAAGAATGTCGGAACATTCTTTGTGGTTCCAGTCATGTTGGTAGTGTTCAGACGGCTGCTTGTCATGTCTAGTACTTGTGAGCTCAAGAGTTGTGTGGGAATTGTGTGTGCGTGGTGTGAAAGGGTGAATGAGCGTAAATGACAGGAGATAACAACCACATTATGCTAGGACAAATGTATGCCCTGTGTAAAACATGTTGAGACGACAGGGTGAACACGGCAGTAGAAGAGGGTCAGAGGATGTCTCTTGACATGTGTTCCTCCTCGCTGAAGGCCCAGTAAAGAGAGGTGTCGACCCCAATGAAACGCCGCCACACTGTGACCTCACGACCTCATCTGAGAGAACGCAATCACTGCTTTGTATAGGAGCGGGTTCGATAGTTTTGATGAGGAAAATAAAGCTGTAGGGTCTTTTGAGTTACTGAGGCGGGGAGACTGGAGAAGTTAACACCCCGAGAGAGAGAATTTATTTATTTATCAGTGGTTCTCAAGGTTATCTAGGCCATGGCTTTGCAAATGTCCATAAGTAGAGCAGTTTGTGGCAGGCGCAGGTTGTTTCCAGTCCCAAATTGTGAAAATGTCAACAGACAATTTTAATGACTGTCAGAAAGACGAGCATGGCAAATCAGATTTTATATGAAAATACACCTTTCAAAAATACATATATTCATGTAACATTACAATAAACCATATTTCATAGTAATAATACACTTGACATTTGCCCTTGTTCCCTGTGGTTCATAAAAGAGCCCATCTGGCATCGCCTTGAAGCTGGTGGCAAGAGGGTCAAGGACCTCATTTAAAAACAGGGTCAGCTGTATTTTGTGAAAATGGATCTATAAAAACACTGGTATGTTTGAGGGGTTTTTTTGCTTTAATAAAACTGGCTTGTTTGCAGGCCTGTGTAAATGAAATGTGTAGGATTAATAAACACTGTTTGATAATGTATGAACAAATGCACAAGTAGGATTTGTAACTTACATTTCTTGATAAAAATGCCTTATCTGTGGGTTTTTTTTGGTGCTACATAATGCAATGTGGCCTGCAAAATAGCTCAGTGAAATTATAGACATACCTTTGTCTGAAATTGTGAGTTCTATTCCAGAACAGAAAAGAAAATATTTCGTAAAAATGTCTCTTTTCAGGCATCATGTTGCCAATTAAGACTTAAATAATTATGGTTCCCATTGTATAATCAACTTTAGAGACTTTTGATTGATTGATCAAAAGTCGATTGATAGTTTTTCGAAAGGTAGAAAAAAAGGGTCAAAAATATTTTTCAGTAAGTTTTGGTCAAACCTGGTATTAAAATTTTCTTAACGTCTAATACACGTCGCTTTCTGCTCGTGACTCCACCTGCCGGCCGGTCGCGGTCATTGCCGGCCGGCGATCAGCCCACACTGACAACAACACAAACGCCATCTTTAGCTGACAGGCAAAGAAGCGAGCAGAGTTGTGCAGCGAAAGTAGGTCAGGCGCTCGGTGAAGCAAAAACACGTCTGAAACCCTCGCTCCGTGAGCTTTCAGTCGGCGTTTGCTAACCCTACGACAAACCGTTGTGTCGTATGGTCCAATGTGTTTGATCGGTCGACCAGTTTGGACGCAGTTTTCTTGTGTCGGTCCCGGTTGACGTTGACGGATCGCTTTTTTTTCAATAAACCTCCCACAGAGGCGGAAACCAGGTGAGAGAAATAACGGGGTCGACAGAACCGCTGCCGCGAACCAGTGCTAAGTATCTCACTAAGCTGATTATTAGTTGTTCGTTTACCTGAACTGGCCACAACTTGTTTGCTAAGTAGTTAGCAAGGCGCGAGGCTCGTTTGAGCTAAGCTAACTCTCGGTGAAGGTAAACTGTCATTAAACGTGGCAAAAAAAGCGGACACGTATCCGTAAAAAAATGCGCACGTAAACACGGTTTGAACTGTCTGAAGTTAACTTTTGGCTCGTAACTTGTCCACGCGAGTGATTGTGGTGCAGTTGTGTGTTGATAAACGCTGAGGAGGCGTGTCCTCCATTTACGATGTTTTCATTTTCAGTTTGGCAGAAACAAGAAAGTCTACGTTTGCAGGTGTAAAAGTAAAATGTAGACTAAACTGACTAGTAACTACAGGGACGTTATCAAAATATGATCGAGTCGTTTATCAACGCACGATAGTTTCGAAATCAATCAGGTTGAACACTCTTGAATGAAATATCTCTGATTTGTCGTTAAACTTGTCAGTGATGAACACAAACGAGGAAAAAAAATTCTAGATTGAGGGAATGAAAATGTTTCAGATAGATTCATAATGAAAATGAATTACAGGAAACGACTTGAGCTTTGGTTTTCTGTCTGTTTCAGAACAGTTGTGTTATATTTTACAGTGTCACAGAATAGTGCAGTATGTTTATCTTTGCCTCTCTGAACATTATAGCTCTTCAGTCCTGGCATTAAGCTGGATCTTTGAAAACTCTCAGTTGAATATATTCAATATGAGACTGGTGATGGATTCATTTGCTTGCTCATTGTAGACTGAGGAATGTTGCATTATTGCAAATTTAGCAGATAATAAAAAC
>JASSRZ010000001.1:18026289-18049384 GCA_032164315.1 Malacoctenus gilli
TGGTGATGGATTCATTTGCTTGCTCATTGTAGACTGAGGAATGTTGCATTATTGCAAATTTAGCAGATAATAAAAACTGTCAGTGGTTAAAATGGATTGAATCGGATGCCTCTTTGCTTAAACTCTTGTGAGTTTGAATATATATTCCTAACAATAACAATAAATGCCTCACCACATAAGTTTCTCTTGCTTTAAGGAAAAAATGTTGATACTTTGTCGAAGGAGTAATAATGTTTCTTGTAGATTTTGGGCCAAATGCAATTTTCTCATTTTAATTCACAATTTTGTGTTTCCGTTTGGTTCAATCATTTCAATTGGTGATGCATTTTTCCAAATCCTTTTTTTTGTTATTAGTCAACAAAAAAAAATCAAATCACCCAAAAACCTCTGTACCTTTTTGAGCCGTCTTTCAACCTGCGGGCATAATTGTTATTAACAGAATAGCTGAGGTAACATTTACTCCGCCTTGCACGAGAGGCAATCGAAAGTTTCTAAATTCAGCCGAGCCATCTGGATTTTATTCACTCCCCCTCTGTTTACTCAGGATGAAACGAAGTCTCCAAGGAAATGAGCAGGAGGATGGAGGTGGCACCAGCGCCGGGTGTCAGAAGACTCTTAAACGGTCCCGTAAGCAGCGGAGGGAGAAAGATTTGGAGGAGGAGGAGCAGGAGGCGAGAGCTCACTGGGAGTGTCTGCCACAGGAGATCCTGCTGCACATTTTCCAGTACCTGCCTCTGCTGGATAGAGCTTATGCCTCTCAGGTACCGCCTGTCATTATTGTTGCCATGTTTAGAGGACTCTTATTTTCTCAGAAGCAGTATTTAATCCTCCAAGTAGTATTTTTGCTCTGGAGAAAAACACACTCCAACTGTACGAATCCTGTAATTACCAAACACTGAAACATAGCGGGGCGGCCACCTCTGAGAAAGAAGCAGCGGAAATGTGTTTTTATACTTTGGTTCTCTAAATCATTTTACTGGCTTTTTTTAATTTCACAGCATTTGCTGAAAATCATGTTGGAAGCCTGGTTGGAGATAGATTCCCTCTTAGAATTGATGTTCATTTACACCTAAATTCTTCAAGTTTTCGTTGCCAAAACCTCTGCCTAAATATAGTCCGTCATCAGTCCTCAAACAAAGCATGGACTTCATTGAATTTAGAATAAAGTTTGATGTCTGAAACATTTTATTAACTTAAAGTTATAATTTTATTAGTGTTCTTGATAAATTATCACTGAACTTGGTTAATATTCCTTGAGTAATTGAGTCTGTAGCGAGTGAGATCACAAAAACGGATTTTTAAACTTGATTTTCTTATAACTACCGGCCACGATAAACAACACTTCAATTGACTCTTGTCTTCCTGTTCCAGTATTCATTTGCAGAGGAGCAACGCAAACAATGGTTGTTTTTTCATGTTCTCCGAATATTCACACGTCAGCTTGTTCCTACAGTTTTGGATGTTTGGCTCTGAGTGAACAACTGAGACATAATTGTGACGACGCAGTGAAGGACGCCCCTTTATAGTTGTTGTTTGTTTACTCCCTTGTGTTTGGTGCCACAGGTGTGCCGGGGCTGGAACCAGGCTTTTCACATGCCAGAGCTGTGGCGCTGCTTCGAGTTTGAGTTGAACCAGCCGGCGAGCTCCTACCTGAAGGCCACACACCCAGACCTCATCAAACAGATAATCAAAAGGCACTCAAACCACCTCCAGTACGTCAGCTTTAAGGTATGATGGAGAGGAGGACCCTGTGTTTAGTGGAGTGGAAGTGAGCAGGGGGGGAAGCGTGCAGTGAAGTGGACTCTATTATTCTGTTTGCAATGAAAAGGCTGTTTTCTCTCTCTGCGGCGCAGGTGGACAGCAGCAGAGAGTCTGCGGAAGCAGCGTGCGACATCCTCTCCCAGCTCGTCAACTGTTCGCTGAAAACTTTGGGGCTCATTTCCACGGCCAGGCCCAGTTTCATGGAACTGCCCAAGGTCAGCCGCAACAAGAAAACAGCTCTCTGGACATGTTTTCATGCTCACACTTTAAATGAAGGTTATTTATAGTCAGTATAGTCAAATTGAAGTGAATAAGCATTGGGGAATAATTTCCATAGTGTATTTAGGTGTATTTTTGTTCAACATCCCCTGAAGTGCCACATCACTGCAGAGGTTTGTAAGGCTCTGCAAATACTCCAACGCACGCTCCGGCGCTGATTGCGTTGCGCCAGCCGGCAAGAAGTGTGACACCTCACCAGTGTTATGCTGTGATCTTTGATTAATGAATGAGGTGCAGCTGCTCTGATTGATGACAGGCGCCTCAGGGAAAGTCTGTCATTTAGGATGTGTCGGTTTAGGATGGTGCGCCCGACCTTCGTTTTCTCGCCGACAGTTGTTCTCAGAGGACAAATCGTTACCCAAAGTGCCACGGCCAGTCCATGTACTTAGAAAAGCAGAAGTACATCATTTTCATATTTTCTCATCTGGAATCTCGCTGTTTTGTGGTCCCGCTTTGTTCGATTTCTCGGCTCTTAATGCAACTTTACAGTGCGCTCAGTTTGCATTTTTTTTGTGTCCCTTCACACCACTTTTCCTATTTTTTCATTCACACTTTTACTTTAGAAAGTAGGTTGTGTTTGCTTTTATATTAGACATGTTACCTTTTTGGTAATTTTTCTCTTTTCAATGCGAGTTTTCATTATATTAAGTTTTAAAGCACATATTTCTGTGACAATGGCTGTTTAAAAAGTAGAAGACACAAATAAAGTGTGACAATCAATAAATTATGATGATGGAAGAAGTCACAAGATAATATTTAACAGTTGATAAGCACTTCCTGTGTTGGCTCACAGATGATTAACTGAGTGCTCCTGTCTTTGTAAATGTTACACATAGAGATTTGCCCACATTCTATCTGTTCGTTGGGCTGATTGGATTTCATTCAGATGGTTCAGTGATGGGTTTTTTTCAATGAAACTCGTTATTTTTACCCCACCTGTCTGTTCCGCGTCCCTCTGTTTTCTGAGCGGAAAGTATTAAATGTGGAAGTGCTTTGTGTGCTGCTAAGCTGTAATGGATCCTACAGTGTGAGGGAGAGACGCAAAGGGCTCGCCACTTGGGCTAACAACAGGTGGTGCCTCCCTGGTGGCCTTTTGCCGTGAGAGAGCGCTCTGCAGAAAAGCCATGTAACGGTTAAAGTGGGTCTGCGTCCACTGCGGTTCTGATTAAAAATACATTAAGCAAAAAAATTCCCCGTTCTCCAACTCGGCAGGAGTTCAATTAAGCGCCGCAGCCCGCTGGGTTTTCAATACACACAGGAGAAAAAAAAAAAAAAATCTTGTACTTGTACTGCGTTCACTCACGGTTTCTCCGCGCCGCTCTTTTCAACAGTCTCACTTCATCTCAGCGCTGACAGTGGTTTTTGTGAACTCCAAGTCGCTGTCGTCGCTGAAGATTGATGACACGCCTGTGGATGACCCCTCTCTTAAAGTCCTGGTGGCCAACAACAGTGACACGCTGAAGCTGCTGAAAATGAGCAGCTGTCCCCATGTTTCACCTGCAGGTAGGGACAGAATAAAGATATTCACGATGAATGGTGGCGACGATGAATAGTGAGTAATTCATTCTGTTTTGATTGATCAAGAAGTGTTTTACAGCATGATATACGGATATTATCCAGATATCAGGCTTTTGCTGCTCCGCGCTCTCCATGTTCAGTCGCCAGTCCTCACATGGTTGCCATGTGAGGAGTTTTGAGCGACGTCGACACAAGAACAGCTAAAGATGTGGGCAGGAATGTGGATTAAATCCATAACATCTTGATAGAAAGACTCCGAACTGCACCAACTTGGCCCCCAATTTTTGCACAGTTTTCCAAACTAGATTCCGATAAGATTTCTAAGCTCATGATGCGCAAATCTAGTTTTGACAACTTCAGGTCAGACAAAGCCTCGGCAGGCTTTGTCCAGCCTGAGAGCCTGTGCTACAGATCGCCTCTGATGCTTCTCTTTGTTTGCAGGCATCTTGTGTGTCGCGGATCAGTGTCATGGCCTGAGGGAGCTGGCTCTCAACTACCACCTGCTGAGTGACGAACTTCTCATCGCCCTCTCCTCGGAGAAACACGTGCACCTGGATCACCTCCGCATCGACGTGGTCAGCGAAAACCCTGGCCAACAGTTCCACACCATCAAGAAGAGCAGCTGGGACGCCATGGTGCGCCACTCGCCGAAATTCAACCTGGTCATGTACTTCTTTCTCTACGAGGACGAGTTCGGCCCTTTCTTCCGCGATGAAATCCCCGTCACGCATTTATATTTCGGCCGCTCCGTCAGCAAAGACGTCCTGGGCCGCGTCGGGCTCACCTGCCCCCGTCTGGTGGAGCTGGTGGTGTGCGCCAACGGGCTGCGGCCGCTGGATGAAGAGCTGATCCGGATCGCTCAGCGCTGCACGCAGCTGTCGGCCATCGGCTTGGGCGAGTGCGAAGTGTCCTGCAGCGCCTTCGTGGAGTTTGTTAAGATGTGTGGCGACAGACTGACACAGCTATCCATCATGGAGGAGGTATTGGTTCCAGACCACCGCTATGGGCTGGACGATATCCACTGGGAGGTGTCAAAGCATTTGGGTCGCGTCTGGTTCCCAGACATGATGCCCACCTGGTAGGGCGGCCAGAGGAGGTGTGGGGTTCTGTCTCTGACTTTGACTTTGGAGGTCGAAAGGATTCCAGGCGCAGTTTCAACTCCTTGAATTCATGAAGAAAATCTCATCTGGGTTGTTTATCTCACTGAACCCAATATAATACATAACGATTCTTTTAAAAACATATAACCTTGATGTCAACTCCATCATGTCTATATTTTTATATTTATATGTATATTTATATATCTATATTACGATTAATCTTGTTCTTTAATCAACATTTAGCACTTTGCCCTCTTTACACCCTTGTTGAAGGCTGTAATATCCTGCAGGTTGGTTCTTTTAGTGTTTGATGAGTCAGATTGGCACTTCGCTGTGGGAATTAACTGCGCTCTATGGAAATTGGATGGCAATTTTGGGGATTTATTTCAAGTACATGGGTTTGTCTGATCAATATATATATATATTTGGCCTTATGCTGAACAGGAGGAACAGCTCTCCATAGAGAACTCCCTCCGTTCACAGTGATGACTTCAATTTCTCGCGAATGACTTCACACATTTTAGCATTGTCGTCATTCAAAGTGTGGGTCAGGCAGTCTTTTATTGGAGTAGTGAGAGAGGTCTACTTATTAGAAGGGGGGTAATCACCATTATAAGCTAACGTTTGTTATTTTTTCATTAAAAAAGATCACAAAATGAAAGATTGTTTATCTTTGTGCAGAAATGTTTTCAGACAGACAGCCATTGTGTGCAGCTGAGACTGAGTGGTCAATGTGACTGAGGTGTGATTCGGCAGTTGCTTAAATGGATTGAAAATATACAGTTTGTCATCAGTTCGAGCTGTCCGCCATTGTTTCACCATTCTATCACACCATCATTGTGTCTCTTCTCATCAATTTGCAGAAATCATCAGATCGATCCTGTTTCAGATGAAGCTCCTTCTCTTAAAAGGTGGAAATGAGGAAATTATTGCAACGCACAAAATAGCTCGCATGTACTTTGTCTTTCAAACAGACTCAACATTGATCCCTGTTGTAAGACGCTCTGACCGAGACAATCCTGAATCATTTGGACACAATCAGAACGTCACTTCTATCAGAAGGACGTGATCCTTTTGGGCTGATGCCCCCAGTTCATTGTACAGTTGCTATGCTGATGACAAGCTGAGATTATTGTCTTTGAATGTGTTTGAGTCCCTGCATGGAGACACCGAATGGTCTTTTTTTTTTTCGGCCCTCAGTTTTGATGTGGACGAGCAAACGATAATTTTTTCTCCAGTTATTTTAAGGACAGCCGTGCGAAGGCACTGCTCGAGCCATAACAACGTCAGCGTGTAAATACTGTGCAGACCTATGTTTTGACATAACTGAGTGTTGTACAGTAGCTCTACTTCTGCATTGCTGACCCTCGTTCCTGTTGTCTGTAAAAAAAAAAAAAAAGAAAGAAATAGGAGGGAAAAATTCTAGTGGTGGTCTTTGGGAGTTATTTTGATGCACTTTTAATCGAATGAAGGTCCCATGTTAGTCGGGCGAGCTTTGGTGTCGTGGGAGGATGAAAAGAACAGATTAAGCAGTGAAATGATTTTATATTTTAGCTGTTGTTTTGTAAATCTGGAGATGGTGCGAGTCGTCCTGGTGGATGAATTCAGTCTCTGCTCGTCAGCACAATCATTTATCTGGCTTGTTTACCAATAGTTTACAGAAGAAAGGCAATTAAATGTATTGTAAAGTTCAAATTGCATACAAAGGGGTCATCCACTGACTTTTCTCTGTCTCTGTCTCTAAACTTCTATGAGTGATGTAAAAACAGTGGCGAAAGTAAACAGTTGTACAGTTGAGAATCCCTATATTCACTAAAAACTTTGTTTCACAGTGTAAATTCCTACTTCTATGATCAAATAAACTAGAGGTCAGATTTTAGACCGGGGCTGCACGATCGCGACCAAAAATATTCCGAGGCCATCTTCCTGGATCGGCCGGCTGCGTAACGACAATGAGCATTTTCACACATTAACTTAATGGTTTGGTTTAGTTGCATTAAGTGCCGCATCAGTCAGGGGCTCTTTTGCATATTCGGATGTCACAACTGCTTTATCGCAATAGACATGAATGTGATCTTAATGAGGTACTCGTGCAGCCCTGCAGACTGGACGGCGTGGCAGCTGAATGTTGATGTAGTTGAATGTTTGCCTGAAAGTGTTAGCATGAAATATTTATGTCTCTCTCTGTTGTGTTTCCGTCGCGTGAAACAATAATAGTCGAAGACATCTTAAGATGGATGTGCAATGAAACCTGTAGATCATTACGTTCAGTTTATAATGAATAGTTGGTTTACGGAGTTATTAGTCTCCTTTTTTTGTGTGTATTTTGTTTAAAATGTTAATTGAAAACAGTCACTATGTCACGTTATTATTCTGCCCTGTTGTGGGAACTGATGTCTTAATGATTTTGTTGAGTTTTTGGAGGTCAAACAGGCCTGTCGATGGACTTCATTCTTTTTGGACTTACAGTATATTTTGCTGTGTATTAGTATGGAGGAAAATATGCCATCTCGTTTGTTATTATTATTAACTGCATTTGTATTCAGTGCTTATACATGGGTATTGTACTACTTAAAGATAGGCTGAATTAGGGCTGTGGTGTCTTTATAGAACGTACAGTGACGGTGTGTTGTTTTTATTATAGTTGAATAAAGCTGCAATGTGCTGAGAACATTTATTGGAAAGTTTTTGTTTTTCTTGTCAATTTCCCAAAGATCTGTACTTTGACTCGGCTTCATAGGTGTATTAAAAATGCCTGTTTGAAATGTGTCACGTGTTCCTCTCTGCTCCTTGTGGCCGATGGTTCCCTGATGGCTCGCTGAGGCCGGGACCTTCAGCACGTACCTGGGCGGGGCCAGGTTCTGGCCTGTTGTGGTGAAGAAGATGACGAGAGAAGGACTAAAATATAATGTGGCATTAAAGTGCCTAAAACAGTACAGACCAAATCATAGAACACAAAATGGCCTATACAAAACCTGCAAAAAACATACTTGAAATAGATTCATATACGTGTTTTTCACTCTGTGATACAGTTGAATGGTTTAGATTAGGTGTGAAATATTGTAAATTGGAGAAGAATGGAAACCTGTGTGATACAACAGCAAATAAAGTTTATTTATCCAGCACTTACCTCCAAGCCAGGCGCTCTCAAAGCAGGTGTATAAATGCCAGTAAACATGAGGACATAAAACAGACACAAGCCGAAGACGACACATTCAAATAATGGCTTCATTAAGTGAAATCGGATAAAAGACATAACTCGGGGGGCTGTCCCCCTATGCAACCCAAACTAATTAAATTTTTAGTTCTTGAGGATTTAAAAGGACCATAAGTGATATCTCTCAAACAAAAGACACACTCTGCTGTTGATGGAGCCACACTGGTGGCTCACTCTCCTCGATTTTACAGGTCCTACACTGACAGAAACACTTTTTTGTTTATTTCTTCCTAACGTGGCCTCTCGGTGGATTGGAAATGATCGTTAATTTAGAGTCAACTGCACTACAATCAGAAGCATCGTTTGAATATCACAGGTAAAATACAGGTATGGAACCGTTGTCTGCAAGGCTGGAAATACCTTTCGTTGAGTGATTTTTAAGCCATCCACATTTGAGGGACCTTCCTCTGGAATAATAATTGGCTGTTGTCTGTTCAACTCAAAGGCTGGGGGCAGTGGTGAATTTGTAACTTAAGGGCAAACATTTCAAGTCTTTGCTATGAGGTGATGTAGGGAGAGTGAATGCCACTACTTGCCTCCACCCTCCACACCACCACCTCTTAATCTGGGTGGTGCTCCACAGAAGGATGGATGAAATGAAGGTAAGGAATTGCCTTCATGGGGGTCAAAAAATCACAACCTTCCAATCTGACGGAGGGCTGAGCGATGGAATCAAATATCGACACTGGTATCGAGCCATATACGGATAATTTCAGGACCAAAGCTTGCATTGGTATCGAGCAATACTAATATCTCAGGTATTGACACCGGTATCGCTGGATACTGACACAAGCGTTGGTATCAACATTAGCAGTATATGGATCGATCTACCGCCCACTATCGGCTCGACAGGGAGGAGACGCGGCGGTTCTCTCCTGTTGAAAACTTCCAACAGTCCTGCTGAGGGATAACAAACTTTAGCTCGCTAACCAGCTTCATTCCTCCCGGTGTCCTGTTCAGAGGAGATGCTGGGAGTGGCCGGAATGCCGGGCAGGTAGTACTCTTCATTTCTAGTGTTTTTAAGTACTTCTGTTAAGTCAAATGAACAGCGGCTAGCCGCGGAGCTAGTAGGCTAAAGCTAACGTCAACGTAGCTCACCGCTGGGCTAGTTGTCCACTTTTTTAACACTGAAAAGCGCTATTTTTGTCCTGAATCTTGGCCACATGCTGCAGTTCTACTACCAACCTAATTTTCGAGACATGCTATTTCATACAAGGCTTTCTTTATCTAGCATAACGGAGCGATTCACTCCACTGTGGAGCTTACTTTATTATATGCTAATAGCTAGTTAGCTATCCATAGCCAGTTGTTGCATCTAAGTTACCTCGCAAAAGTATTTTTTATTGTCGCTTGCGTGATATAAAAAATCCTTCATCGTCTTTCTACACTTAATTTATTCGTGAACTCTCGTATATAGAAAATAGTATCACAAAGATCCTTTTAAAACAACTGAGTAACCAGGAACACCAGAACCTAATTAAGTTTGTCTTAACTAGGTAAAGACAAATTAGGGTGGGTTCAGCTTGATATACAGTGTCTTTGCCGATGATTTACAACCTGTAAAGTCGCTCTTTCAAAACATAAATATAATGGAAACTTAAGACCAAAATGCTGCACAGTAAAACCAAAATAAAAAGTCAAGTGTGTAGAACGCAATAGGACCAGATTTTAAGTACCAGTAAGATGATTAAGTGACTGTGGCAGTGAGAATTTCTCAATTTGGCACGACTCTTAAAAGAGCAATATCAAATGGGAGGGTCAAAGTATTTATCAGTCTATTTGTGACTGCATACATGTGAATGTGGGAGTGGGAAAACCTTGTCATCTCAGCCAGACTTCAGCACCTCTATTCCTTGACCAAATTAGGTGTTGCCTCAGCAGTGAGTAAGACAGTCCACATATTATTTCCATTATCTGCAGTGACAGCTGCAAAATCAAGCTCCACACATCCAGCAGGAGCTATGTGAGAAATGATAAACACAAGTCCAGCCTTGGAGTCCACTTATTTGTCAGCCCTGCACATCAGAAGGCCTGTGAGGGGAGAAATGCGACTAACATATGTTTTATTGTCTCGTGCAACAGCATTGCCAATGCCCTGGCCACTGCAGCCTGCGAGCGATGCAAGAGTGGCTTCGCTCCAACTGAGAAGATTGTGAACAGTAATGGAGAGCTGTACCATGAGCACTGCTTTGTGTGTGCTCAGTGTTTCCAGCAGTTTCCTGATGGACTCTTCTATGAGGTAGCGCACGCTGAGAGTTATTACTCAGTCTTAGCTCATTTCACAGATGAAGACTGTGTCTCCCACCTTCATTGCATGCGCAATGGTTTGTCCAAAGCTGTTTTTGATTTGAGAAAATTAATCAAATTGCTCTTTACAGTTTGAAGGAAGAAAGTATTGTGAACACGACTTCCAGATGCTCTTTGCTCCTTGCTGCCACCAGTGTGGTGAGTGTTTTATGCCTCAAGTGGTCATTTGGTTAGACTTTTCTTGTATGTTTGCAGTTTTAAAGTTGAATGATTCAGAACCTAATAAAGCAGCAACAAATTAAGCTTCTTCTGACTCTCTTGGGAATATATGCTTAGAGGAACCTCCAATTTGGTTTCTGCATATTTTCAATGAGCAGCATCGTGATACTTTGTACTTAGTAAAAAAAAAAGCTTCAGTGTTTTGGGAAAGCTTGCTGTATTTGCTGTGTTCAATACTTTTGTTGAGTCCTGTGATACAAACGTGACTGAAGATCAACAGATACTTTGGATTTTTGCTTCCAAACAACTGATTTTCTGTTTCTTTTCACCTTGAAATCTATTGTTCTGCAATTCATTCTCTCATAAGTCATTTTATGACCCACTGAGCTGGGGCTGGTAGGGCTCAATCTGATTGGCTGAATATGTTACAAAGTGCATTGAAACACAATTTATCACATTGTCTGAAAGTCTTTGTGAAATGTATATTTTGCATGTTGCCATTGTGGCGGAGAGAAATGTATCTTTCAGTCATGTCTGTCTCTGACTTTCAGCCTTCCGTTGTATTTCCTTCTGGTAACCGTTGAAACTTTTTCGGATTAGTCTACTCAGCTCTAATTCGACAAACCTTTCTCCAACTTTTCCATACTCACCAGAGTTCAAGTCCACTTTTTTTTAGAACCTCCCACTTGTGTTAAGTCCTACTCTTGATGCCTCTTATAGGCCCCTCGTTAGCTTAATATAAATACTGCTTGACTGTGCCAAGGGAGAGACATATGTCCTCTAATTAAATTAGGTGGATGATTAAAAAGCAGTCAACACTGGCCTTGTCTTAAGTGTCACTAAGAGCACACCAGAGGAATCATTGTACTACGCTGTTGTGAAATGATGGAGAGCTCATTAGGAAGTGCTGCGCAGTGGACAAAAAAAATCGCATCAAGTATCAACGAATATTGGAGAAGTCAAACTTAGACTCTTGCTGATCTCTCACTTATGGTTTCCCTCAGGGGAGTTCATCATTGGCCGTGTCATTAAGGCCATGAACAATAGTTGGCATCCTGACTGCTTCTGCTGTGACATTTGCCAGGCTGTGCTCGCAGACGTGGGGTTTGTCAAAAATGCTGGCAGGTAAGTATCCCATCTTATTACAGTCTTAATATAACACTGTGACAGGTGGTTACACATGTCAAGCTTGGTGACTTGCTCGCTTTTGCGTTCTAACGAATGATGGAATTTTTAGCAGCTGTGATGGGAGTGTGCCAGAGCGTTATTTGAGGCTGCAGGATCTCTTTTGGCACCCCCCTGAATTTGCTGTCCTCCCTTTACCTCAGGCATCTGTGTCGCCCGTGCCATAACCGTGAGAAAGCCCGTGGCCTGGGCAAGTATATCTGCCAGAAGTGCCACGCCATTATTGAAGAGCAGCCACTAATCTTTAAGAATGACCCCTATCACCCGGACCACTTCAACTGCAACAACTGCGGGTGAGTGTCAGCGCTTCACTCCACTGTTTAGAAAAGCCTTCCCTCGAGCTTCAGGATCCGTGTCGTGTTTAAACATCCCCGTGACCGAGCTCCTCGTTGTTTTGTCCACAGGAAGGAGTTGACGGCTGACGCCAGGGAACTGAAGGGCGAGCTCTTCTGTTTACCCTGTCACGACAAGATGGGGGTCCCGATCTGTGGCGCCTGCAGGAGGCCTATTGAAGGGCGTGTCGTTAATGCCATGGGCAAACAGTGGCATGTCGAGGTATGTTGAGGACAGTAAAGCTGTACGTTGTTTCTCAAACATTTCAGACTGATTTCGAACGTGTCCAGGAGTTGAAATTAAGGATTAATGGGTGCTTTTATGAGAGCCAATTTACATACAGTTTTAGCATAGCTCATCTGTTATCGGCCATTTTCAGTAAACACCTCAATGCGGGTAGAGTCGTCTAAAAGACATGGCCTGAACTGAGCATGACAACATGTGTTTGTGGCGCAAGCAAAGCACAACAAGGAGGATTCTGAAATGATATTGCACATGTCTTGTTTCTTAGTTTGTGGCAGTGTTAGCCACACAAAAAGTAACACCAAAGTAGCTTTAAAATGAATTTTTCTTAATTTATCTTAATTTTTCCAGCACTCCTTGAAAATGTCGTGCTTGTTCAAGCACAGCTGGTGTTCGTGGAAAAGTCTCGTTCACTTACTTATTTTAAACAGAAGGTAAAACAGACTTTGTGTTTGGAAAGAAATCAAGTTTTAAAAGATTTTTGTTTTTCAGCGCCTGTCTGAATTTTTAGTGCAAAATACTCTGAAGGGACCATTTCAAACACAAAGAGTAACAGAAAGTACAGACTGTGTGTGAAAAGGTCTCTTCTCAGTCCGACTGCAGGCAGCAGCCGTTCCAAGAGACTTTTGACAACTTAATAATAGTCGGCAGGAGTCCTGCTGGCTACCTTGTAATAGATTATAATATATCTAATACGGCCTCACACAAAGCAGAATAAAAGTCGCTAATGAATTTCACATTGCCATTATAGGTACAATTACTCATGCACAGTAAAATTAAATTCATTAAATAAGCCAATTTAGAAGCAAAACCCTGTAAATGAGCTAATTTGAGTCAGCGGGGAGATGTGCGCACTTTTTAAAAGATTATTTCTCCTGAGGCAGAACGCGGCAGATTAAACTGTGTCTTCATGTGTCTGCAGGCGGCTGAGTTTTGTGCTGTTCAAAAAAGCTTAAAACTATCAACAGTGTATAGCAGTCAATTTAATGCTAAAGATGGTAATTAGCAGAAATTAATTTAGCATGTAACCACATCAGGATTTGTTCTTTTTTTATTTTTTTCTGGCAGGCAGAGAAGTAGAACTGTTTTTATAAACAGCCCGGGCGCGTCACCAGTGAATTGTTTCTCCTTTGGACTTGAGATGGCTGCGATTTTCCAAAACAAAACAATAACACATCGGTGCTCATATTGTGGGTGTTCCTCCTGTGGTTAGTTTATCAAAACTTTGACAACATGTCTGGGCCCGTAAATATATTCATGCAACGCTCATGTGATATTCATGTTTCTGACTGTTTATTAGAAAACAAGGCAGCATCCTCTGTGTGTGTGTGTGTTGGCACCTCCTCCTCCTTGAGTTAGTTTCACATTCCTTCATTTGCAGTTCTGTTAGAGGTCTCGCCATCCCTCAGCAGCGTTTGTTTTTGTTTACAGCATTTCGTGTGTGCCAAGTGTGAGAAGCCTTTTCTTGGTCATCGCCATTATGAGAGGAAGGGGTTGGCTTACTGCGAGACTCATTATAACCAGGTAAGGAAATGAAACGCCGCATGAAATTTGGAGTTTGGAGAAGCAGCCAGACTTTAAAATATCAGTGGATTCCTCCCAGAAATGACGGGGCACCGCTCGCTCCTCATGCAGCTCCAACAAAAATAAAAGACTTTGTGAATGCCTAATCCTTGTTTCTCTGTCATCAAGCTCTTCGGTGATGTGTGTTATCACTGCAACCGTGTGATTGAAGGTGACGGTGAGTGTCGGTTTGATGATGCTCCTAATCATCGCCGTGTTTCCAGTAATTGGGACAAAATTGTTGTTCGAGGACGATGCATTTCAATTGGTGTCATTTTCTCTCTTTTCTCTCCTTCAGTTGTGTCCGCTCTCAACAAGGCCTGGTGCGTCACTTGTTTCTCGTGCTCCACCTGCAACACAAAACTCACCCTCAAGTAAGCGTCGCTTCTGATTTTCTCTCACCGAACTAATCCGGCTCGGAGCCACTTGCTGATTGTGGCCCTCTCAAGTTTTTCTGGAACACTCTTCTCGTCCTAACAGTCTCCTTCAACAACTCTCCCCTCTTTGGCGTCTTTCCTCCTCCCCCCCCCCCCCTCTTTTTTTCCTCTTCCACGCTTCACTCGCTGCGTCTGTGGTAACTCAGAGATAAGTTTGTTGAGATTGACCTGAGGCCAGTGTGCAAGCACTGCTATGAGCGCATGCCCGAGGAGCTGAAACGCCGCCTGGCCCGACGTGAGCGCGATGCCAAAGACCGCAAGAAGAAACCCGCTGTCTGTCTGTAGACTTATTGTTCTTTACGATTCACCGCTGCCTCTGTTGGTTGCTGCTGTGTCTGGTTTCTTTTGTGCTTCTTCATGTGGCTAGTTCACCTTTTGACAGTGGAGCATGTTGGGTTGTTTTTTTTTTAAATGGATTCTTAAAAAGATTTATACCCACAAACGCAGTTATTTTCTGTTTGTATTGGTTTCATCCTTTGTAATACTTTGTGATCTTTAATGTTATGTTCTTGGCTGCATCATATAACTTTTCATTATTCATCTATCAGATGATGACTGTAAAAACTTGCCTACAGACCTGTACCCCCCCCCCCCAGGAAAATACTTGGAAAGAGACCGTTAGTTATTTTAATAAAAAGCCATTCAAGAAAGAAAGAAAAAAAGAATTTCAATAAAGTTTGGAAATCAAAGCCAAGTGTCACCAGAAAAGATGCCAGTTTTGAAAGCTTCCAGTGACTTTTAGCTCAGCCTTTAGAAAAGAGAATTATTCCTCATTTATCACAGCACCTGAACTGAAACTCCTTTCACCTCTGAATTGAGCTTCAGAGCTGTGAAAGAAACTTTTATGCCCAAAAATGTCACTTCACTTATGCACAAGGTTGATTTGTAAGCAAGTTTGGATGGCGTTTGTGACCATGAAAGAAACAAAAAAATCATGTATATAATCTGAGCGCATGTCTAAATGTTATTGGATTTTCGAGCAGTCCTTGTAACAAAAACCTCAATATTTTCCTCTTTCTCTCTTCTCTTTGCAGGAACAAGTTTGTTGAGTTCGACATGAAGCCTGTTTGTAAAAAGTGCTACGAGAAGTTTCCTCTGGAGCTGAAGAAAAGGCTCAAAAAGCTGGCAGAGGCTTTGGGCCGCAAGTGAGTCGCTCGAGGCGAAACAACCTGGAAGTGTTTCCGCTCTGCCTGTGACGGTAAACTTTCCAGGGAAGCTGCTGCATAACAACACAAGAGCCTGGCATTAAACCAGGACATCAAGGCTGAAAATGTAAATCTGGTGCCATTTAAAAAAAGAAAAAGAAAAAAAAGTCTATATATAAATATAAATATACCGCTGTTGTCTTATCGTAAACATAAAGTGCTTTGATTTTTTTTCCTGCTGTTTCCTATTTTGTTTTTGTTTTAACACATTCCTAAATCACCGCGATTTGTTATTCTCTCCGAGGCGAGACACGTTGATGTTCCAGTTTATCTTCCCTCAACCACGAGTCTGATTGTTGGCCGCTGTGTAAAAACACTTCCATCTGAAACACTGTTTGCCATTTTTGTTTTCAGTTACACCTGTGCCTTGAATATATGAGCGACATGTATTAAAATGTGAATAATGGTGAACATGTAACTTGCGTACAACTGTGATCACAGTTGAGTTTCATTTTAATCGTCTTAATTAGAAAATCTCTAAGAGCAGAATTTTATTCAGTTTTCCTCTGAGCTTTCGTACCTCTATGTGATTAATTATAAAGCAACCACTGTGTTCTTAAGAGTATTTTATCGGTGCCTATTACTCGTTAAAGTAACAAACATGTCAGGAAGAAAATGTAGAGGAATGTATTCTTGGGACTGAGTCTAATCTAAGTATTGTGTGTGATTCAAGTCATGCTCGACTACATATAATATATAACAGATGTTGATGTTAGATGAATGTTTGAGGTCTTCAGAGTTGATCGTTTCTCTCAGCTCAGCATGTGGGATGGAATTCCTCAGGTACTTATTCGAGTCCACGACTAACTACTACTGAACTCGTCGTTTTCGGAGGAAATGACTTTTTCGAGAGTGTTATTAATTGCAAATGACTCCAAAGAATCCCTGCAGTAACCTGTAGATATAGAGCGTATGCTTTCTGTCTGTACGATAGTGTAATATTATTGCTCATGCTGAAAAGGCCTGCGGTTTGTGGAGCTGATATTTTTAGACAAATTACCATTTGCATCTTTCCGAGGAAAAACGGTTCAAAGGAATCCAAATGAACTGAACCTTCGTCTGGTTATTTAACACGCCAACGCTTTGATGTCAAAATATCGCTAATGAGTCAGCGTAATGCTCGGGCTATTTGTAAACGAGGGAATGTGCCTGGAAAAAAATGCCACTCATGGAAAAAATATTTGCTTGGATGAGCATTTAAACTAAGGAACACTTGCATTTACAATTTGTCCTTTTATTTGTCAAAGTTTACAGTTGCTGCCTGCATGAAATCAAGAAATCTACAGAGCTGCATCAGAAACAGTGTTTAACCCCCGACTGAGCAAACAATAAAATTAGCCTTAACACAACATTGTGTGCATCAATGAGTATTTCACACATCATAGCATATTCACAGCTGAAATGATCCAACTATAGCACCATCAAATAGGAAGTTTTCTTATACACTCGCTTCTGCAGAGTGTGAGAGACGTTTCAGCGTCATTTGCGTATATGTAACATTACACACCTTAATATTCACATTCACAGAACTAAAGTTATTCCCTGAGTGAACTTAATCTCACCTGAAGAAACAATAAAGCACAACACAAAGGAGAGTAAGATTACTGCGTTTTAGTGGACATCAGATGGAATTCTATGATTGTCTGACGTACATGTAGATCCAGAGCAGACCTGGGAACGTGTCCATTGCTTGTGTTGCTGAAAGTATTTGGCTTCACTGTAATGTTTTGGCTAATCAGAGGTCGAAGCGAGGACCCGCAACCTTTGGAGGCAATTTGTGGTGGGGGGTGGGGGGGGCGGGCTTCCAGAACAAAAAAGGTTGGGAACTGCTGCATTATGCATTATATCATAATGTTGGGACCGGGATGATAATGTGATGTGGGGTTATTTTCTTGGTCCATTTTGGGGGCCCCTCAGTGGAAAACAGGCGGCTGTATTACCACCGTCTGCCCATTATCGATGCAGACCAGTTTCCCAGAATGCAGCGTTGAAATGTGGCCCCGCTGTGCAGGGAGAGGTGTGCCAGGCATTGGCTCCTTTTCACAGTGGACTCATTCACAGATGCCATTCAAGCGTTTAATGTTTAAACCAAGCAGACTTCAGCACAGATATCATAAGCAATAAAATAAGATAATATGAACACAAAGGCCGAGCTCCCTCCCCCCCCTCACGTGCAGCACAAAAACAGGGCTTGGGTGCATTGAGGAAATGAGCTTAGCTTAGGGTGTAGACTGGTGACACATGCAAATAGCCAGCTTGGTTAAGCACGTTGCGTTAATGTCTCCTCAGCATGTTGATTCTTGCTGATGTGTTCGGTACAAGAACAGGAATGTAAACACAGCATGCTGGAGCACAATCTACCTTGAATAAGTTTCGCACTTTGGTTCAATCACCTGTTGGTTTCACACATTCAGCATACATTCTGGACAGAGACGTCTATCTTCTTAAACAGGTCAACGAGAATCTAAAGTCCTGCTTGACAGCCAAGTGTCTTTATTTTTTTTTGCACAAGATTTACGTTGAGCTTTTTCGTAAAGCTGATGTAATGTTGCACAAGCCGTTGCTAATGTTTGGACTGTCTGCCTGACAGGGGCAGGAATCAGCTGCTAACGAGGCTGAGATTAGAGGAGGAACGATGGGGAGCATGTGGGAAGAGATGTGACAGCCGGCTCCTCGACTGAGAAGGCGGCGTCGCCGCGCTCCTGTGTTGCGTTCGGAGGTACGACGTTGAACCCAAGAAATGCAGTCTGAAAGTCGCCCATTCTCCGAAGTTCATGTCTAAGAGGGTTTTCAGGTCATTTGCGTCACCGAAGATGAGTGCCAAGCCGTTGAGGTTATTGTGTTTCACAATATCAGTGTGCTTACTGGTGTAGCCCATCCTCTCCATCTGTGAAAGAGAAAAAATAGAAAGAAGAGTACATCTAAGTCAGTTTATGGTCTCTAACAATTTCAGCAAAGGCTGCTGTTTTTGATTGGTCTGTTTTAAAAGACAAAAGTTCAAACGAAAATGTTGGAAACCTTTGTTGAAAAAAAGACTTTTACAAGTGAGTCAGTAAAATTATGACATTATTTCCTATTCATGCGGTTTCTGTCACAGGATTTTTCCACCAAACTTCCTCGTGACTGCATTGACAAAGTGTAGCATCTTTGTTCTCTGTGTTTTCTGACGGTGGGAGAATTGAGACCTCAGTTAAAGAACGAGTGAATGAGAAACCACTTGCACCCCCATGAACGACTGACTCTGGTCGCTCATGGCAAGATGGAGCGAGGCCAGTTATCAACTCCTCCATTGTTCCAACCCGAGTTTTAGTTGCACTCACGTGTTTGTCTTGCTGTCGCGATAAGCTACACTTGCCAGTACCACAAGTAAATATAAGTATTGCTTATCGAATCAGCAATAAAGTCTTCACCAATGGAACCGTTTAACCCTTTAACATCCTTCTCATCATTTGTTGAAACAAAATGGTTGAGCGGGGCATTGAAGTGTTTAACGATCGTACCTCTTTACATATGTCTCCCATTTCCATGTTGACGATTCTCGTGACTGGCAGAGGAGCGAGGTTCCTCATCGAGCCCGAGTCCTTCAGCTTGGACGTCCCTCTGATCTGCGCCAGCTCCTTCCTGATCGAATAGTCCAAGTTGACCGTCGCTACTTCGAACCCCTCCAAGTCTTTCGTGGTGAACTCGTAATCCACTTTGAGCAGTCGTTCAAACATCTCCGGATCTCCGTCCTGTTCCAGCAGATCCTCGATCTGAGCGCTCATCACATAGAGCTCCGCTCTGGACTCGCTGAAGACTTTCCACAAGGTCTTTGGAGGACGGGAGTTGACGGCGTTGTTGCGACCGTCGATCTCGTCCCTCTGCTGAGCGTCCTCCACGCATTGGATGATCCAGCTGAGGCGGCAGGGCCACTGGTTGGCTAAGATCACCCACGCTGCAATCTGCTCCGGCGGAGGAATCTCCTTTTTCAAGGCCTTCATAATTACGACAGTGACTCGGATGGAGTTGATCACCCTCCTCATGGACATGGCGTCGTCCAACATGTACTGGTTTAGATTCCGTTCATTGCTGTGGAGGACGCTCCAAATCAAATTCTCGACTTCCTCCTCGTCAATATCCAGCACTGCTGTTTTTTGCAACAGTGTGTTGGACTCGCTGGTGAGTGAAAGCTCAACCAGAGGTATATCTTTGAGGGACATATCTTTTCTGGGTTTGCAGTCACTCTCGTCACAGAACTCAGAGAGTCTCGAGTTGTTTGTTAGTTTGTAAAACAAATTGTGCTTTGAATCCTCGCAGAGGGGCGGGACAGTGAAGGCCAGGGTCACGATGCGGTTCAACAGTGCGTAAGCTCGGTCCTCTTTGCTGAAGCAGCCATCTGCAAAGTTCACTTTCTCCACGACAACATGTGGATCCACTGCCAGAATGGAGATAAACGGGCTCTCCTCGTCAGACAGCAGAATGTTGAGGGCATCCAGAACGGCCACGATTTTCTTGGGCGAGCAGCGATCCAGGTTGGTGATTTGCAGCACGCCTCGAATCCTCCTCCTCTCAAACACCTCCATGAACTGGATGAAGCGGGACAGCAGCCATATTTCCTTCCTCACCTCGTTCATGAAGCCCATTTTGCCGCTGATCTTCTGGTTGTCCATCCCCCTCTTGAGGTTGAACTCTTGGCTGAAGAGGAGGTCTTTGCCCACGAGGACGGCGTACCGCAGCGCGCTCGCTGCAGGTACGCCTAAAGAGGCGATGAGCAGGCCCTCCAGGACACCCAAGTGGCCACTTGTTGTGGTCACCCCTTCGCCCGGTTTGACCGCAGGTTTGGGGAGGCCGCGGGTCAACAGCACTGTCACGACGACGATTGGTATCACAAAAATAAACAAGACAAGAGACCACAGCGGGCAACAGCAGATTTTCTTGGAGCGCCAGTAGTTGGGACCATCTTCTACAATCTAAAAGACAAAAAATAACATATTTTCAGTTAAACACACACAGTGTACAATTATCTGTCGATGCATAGTCATGTTTCTGACTGCTGTAAATTGGCATAGGAACAATTGCACTGTTCCTACTGGCTCATGAACTAAGGAAAAAGGCATCACAGATTTCCAACTCACAGTTAAGACAGTCAAACTATGTTTTTCAGAGCTTCAAAGTCACTTTTTCTGAGACATTTGATTATTTCAGTATGAGCACTAAAAAGTCTTTGTTTCAGGTAGAAGTGAGTTAGTGTCAAGAATTGGCAAGACTCGAAAGCCTCGAAACGTGAGGGGAAATTCACGACCAGACGAACCTTCTTCTTCACTTCCTCCTCTTCGTCGTATTGGGCCACGCGATACAGCGCAAGTTGCAGTTTCCCAAAGTTCAGCTGCATGGCATGAAACAGTCGTATCGCCAAACCGGCCCAGAGCAGGTCGCTGCCAGCAAAGTGCCAGGCACTGAAGTTCACGTAGAAGAACCGGACGTTCCGGTGCCGCTGGTTCTCCTTCGTCCAGACGGGCCGGTAGAAGAGCAGCTGAGTGATGAGCGCCAGGAAACCAGTGAAGGAGTGAGGCGAGCGAGGCCTGGGTCCTTGTCGACACTCCTGCTCGATCCTCAAAGCCTCTCGGTTCATGTACACTGGTGACACAAAGACACCTCGAGTCACAACGAGGTTTAGGGTCCAAGCAGCTAAAAAAGACATCGGTACACTTCAGATGAGACGTCCGTCAGCTGGTCGAGAAAGAGCAGAAAAAGGTTTCGCAAAAATTTTTTACTGGAACATTTCACAATTAGGTTTTTGACGTCTTACTCGTTTGGCGTTTATCAACGGAATGAAAATCCCTGAAGCGTAACATGAAACCTAGAACCTCTTCCAGGAAAAGCAATCGGTTTGCCTCCACTGCAGAGATGCGTCACGTGGAGAGACAAGATGCACGTTAAAAAAACCCCCCAAAAAACTAAACAAAAACACCCTGGAACACGGGCTTCATGAATAACAGTGTTTATTATCTGTCTTGCCACATTTTGAAGCTTCATTATTCCATGGACGTTGTTATGTGAGCATCAGGCCTGGTCAAGCACGTGCAATAAATCTGCCAAGGTTGGAGGGGGGAAAAAAAAAGGTAATCTTGATGACCCTGTACTGCGAGACCTTCAGGATAACACAAAGTAACTTGTCTTTTCTAGTGGAGGCCTTCGCCACAGCTGCACATGCTCCATTCACTCTGCTCAATGTCACTCATCTCTATATAAAAACCACATTTCTATGTTTGAGTCATCACTTATTTTATTCGCAAGGTGACCATGGGCGCATCTGTTGAATGTGTGATGTCTTCAACTGGATGTGATTTTCTTCTTTTTTTTTTGTGGCTTTTGTCGGTTGTGCTTGTCCTTAAACTTCTCAGAAGAATTTCTTTAAACCACGATTGTATTTTCTATTAACGACAGGTGAAGATGCTTTTTTTCCCTCTCCCTCTAAACAACGGCGTGCTCGTCGGTCAAACCAGTACTTCACTTCTTGAATTTAAAGGGTCAGTTATATTCCACTTGTGATCGAGATGCTCGGAGAGACATGTTTATAACAGGAAGCTGCTGCAGCTGCTTTCGTGGCGCAGTCACAGAATATTATTTATGTGTACTTAAAGGACATATTGATCCCCGAGAGGCCCGCGGAGCACGGCTACAATGACCACTCTCAGTCCGTCGGTAGTTTAAAAGTCGTTAAAGCCTGAGCGAGCTATAAAGCGGAGCAATGTTGATTTACATGCAGGGCAGGCAGACTGCTAATGTCTGACTGCGGTAGCTACACCAGAGCAGAAGTTACCATATCAGATTTTGTGAACGTTGCTGCGGCTTCCCTAAACCTGAACAGGTGTCGTCTGTACAATCAGCTCACCATTATCTCACCTACGTCTGTCACGTTTACAGTTGAGACTGTGGACAACTAAAGTAGAGTATTTTCGTTTGAGGAAATACTCCTCTCTTCGGATTAACGCCTGTTAGCTTCTGCCCTCAGACTGGACGTTGCCACAGGTTTCCTGCGAGACAGCATGTGCGGGCCAGATACGCCGCGAGTCGTATTGACTTGCTGTCAGCCGTTCATTGTGTGAGCGCCGTGAATTCAACTGGATATCCGTTTTCGGTTCATGCAGTGTGAGCTTGCGCTTGTCCACATACCTTCCATTTGCTTGAGGATCAGGTGACTTCGATTTGAGCACGGGGAGTAAAGTCCGACGGTTGCGGGCGCTGAAACTTTTGTCAGCGTCTTTGACAAGGCGTACGCGTAGATGTCATCTGAAGGCAGGTCAGACAGAAAAACATCTTTAGTGTTTAACACAGACCTCAGCTGATGCTTTTATTAAAGGTAAACGGAAACCTCACAAAACACGCCAAGCATGAAACCCTTAGACATACAGTACTTGATACTCTATAGTATCTATGGTAGACATCCTTGGAGGACTTCTTAATATAGACATCCTTCTGACCACAGAAAGACCTTTTCTTTTTTTTCCTCTCTTTTGGCGTTTGCTGATGCTGAACTAAGCCGAAACGACAGCATGGGAACATGACAGGTGTTCATTCAGGTATTAATAAGGTGAACATTACAATTCATTTATAGCCAGCATGCACATACAGCTGGATGTGAAAGCAGACAGGTGGAAAAAGTATAAAGAATACTCGGCAGCACTCTTCTCACTGAATCAAATTGGATATAGGGTGCGTTAAACCAAAAGACACACACACACACACGCACACACACACACACACACACACACACACACACACACACACACACACACACACACACAC